>OX122882.1:59645007-59722507 GCA_944738645.1 Eristalinus sepulchralis
ATTGATGACGAGACAATCCTATGTAAAAATATGAACTATGATGAAGTAATAAATTACTTTGACGACAGAAAATTAAATATAAGTGGTCCTTTTTTGATAAATTTTAACAACTGTTCTATTAAAATATTCAACCAAACAATAACGCATACGAATTCAAATCTAAATACCTTTTTTTTTAAAGGACTATAACTTCACGGAATCCATTACATTTGAAGATATTGCACTAAACAATTTTAAAAACATGAACGAAATAAAAGAATTAAAATATCATAGAAACGTAATTAAACTATAAGTTCAACAATGCTGATAGCACTATTAATTGTATCAACTCTCATTATATTCACATTAAGATTTAAGAATAAGGAGCTTAAGGTTGTTATTAAGAACATTCAAGAAAGTCTAAAACCAAATCAAATTCAGGAGAATTTTGTATCAAGGGGGGGGGGGGGGGGGGGGGGTGAGGTTACGTACAGTGCAGAATATAAAATCGAAAAACATCAAGGGCACTTTTTGCGCTTACTGGCGATTCTGCAAAATAATGTTAAGTTGACAAAAAGTGGAAATGAAAAGAAAACTGTTAAACTTAGCAATATTATAAAATAAAAACGATGGAAAATTTTAAAATCGGGTTGGTTACTCGATTTTAAAATTGAATTTTAAAATCTTGAAAATAAAGACAATAATTTGAAATAAAATAATATTCGATAGAGCCCAGCTGAAGACAGCGGCACTTTAGAGAATAAATGAAATAAAACCTGACGTATTTGTTTTATCAATTTTTTCAAATTATATAAGTCGCGTTGCATGAAAAAACTGCATGAAACCACCGAAAGACATTGCAAAGTGATTCTGTGTCAAGATAACGCTCGGCTCACGTGGCTATAGCGGCCAAAAACTACATGGAAACGCTAAAATAGGAGGCCTTGCTTCACCGTATTAAAACTGTGTTCCTTTTGTCTACTACCTTTTTGAACAGCTGTTAAACGATTGGGGGGGTTCATAGGTTCGGTTCTTCTGAAAAAATCTAAGAATGGCAACAATGAGTGGATCGATTGCAAAGAGGACTTATTTTTTATAGATTGTATTCGGAATCAGGGCGATCCCCTGATCAATCAACCGTCAACCAGATTGATCACGTTGCGATCGACGTCAGACACTCCTCCAACATTCTCGATGTCCGAACATTCCGAGGCGCTAACATCGACTCGGATCATCACCTTGTTGTAGCTAAGGTAAGAACCCGGATATCGAGAGAACAACGGAGTCGAGATAGGCCGAAACGGTTTGACGTCGGAAAGCTACAATCGCAACAGGTCGCTGGGATCTTTGCGAACCGAGTCTCCCTGAAACTCTCCCAAAGTTCGACGCTGCCTGCACTAACAATAGAAGAAGAATGGAAACGTTGTCAAAAAGCCATCAAAGAAGCTGCCACTGATGTGCTGGGTTTCACGCCACCACCTAGAAGAAACCCATGGTTTGACGACGAGTGCAGGCAGGCACATGCAGCCAAACAGGAGGCCTACCAGGCAACGCTGCATCGGACAACGAGAGCTGTTCGTGAGCTCTACGAACAGAAAAGAAGGGAAGAGAACCGGCTTCTCAGAAGGAAAAAGAGAGAGCATGAGAAGCGCGCGGTCGAAGAGATGGAGAGATGTTATGGCAGGAATGAAGTCCGAAAGTTTTACCGAAAGGTGAAACAGCTATCCGGTGGATACAGGGTTCGGACTGAAGCCTGCCGGGACATAAACGGAAACCTAGTAGTAGAGTCGCAATCGATTCTGAGAATCTGGAAAGATCATTTCTGCAGACTCTTAAACGGCGATGACGGCCCAAATTCCGCTGTTAGGCAGAATGTTCCACTTAATTTGGACGATGATAGACAAGAATTCCGTCCCCCCGACTTAGACGAGGTCAAGATAGCAATATCGAGACTGAAGTCAAATAAAGCTGCTGGAGCGAATGGACTGTCCGCAGAACTGTTCAAAGCGGCTGTGGATGAGCTGGTTGGGCGCATGCACCAGCTCATCTGTAAGATATGGTCGGAGGAAAGCATGCCCGATGAGTGGAATCTCAGCGTCGTCTGTCCAGTCCACAAGAAAGGAGACCCCTTCGACTGCGCCAACTATCGAGGGATAAGTCTCCTTAACATCGCATACAAGATCCTCTCTGCCGTATTGTGTGAACGCCTGAAACCGTTTGTCAACAACCTGATTGGTCCTTATCAGTGTGGTTTCAGGCCAGGGAAGTCCACCATCGACCAAATCTTCACACTACGGCAGATCCTGGAAAAGACCCAAGAAATGCAAATCGACACTCACCACCTATTCGTCGATTTCAAGGCCGCGTATGACAGTGTGCTTAGAGACGAGCTATACAGTGCCATGTCTAGTTTTGACATTCCTACCAAACTCGTCAGATTGTGTAGGATGACGATGGAGAACTCTCGCTGCTCCGTCAAGGTCGGGAACGAACTCACCGAGACCTTCAATGTCAAAAAAGGTTTTAGACAAGGCGACGCACTGTCATGTGACTTTTTTAACATGATCCTGGAGGAGATCGTGCATAACTCACAGGTCAACACCAGAGGTACGATCTTCCAAAAGTCAGCTCAATTGCTAGCTTACGCCGACGATATTGACGTGATTGGTCGACCACAGCGAGCCGTCAATGATGCGTTTGCTGGCATTGAAGCGGAAGCGGCTAAAATGGGTCTGGTGGTAAATGAGGGCAAAACGAAGTACATGCTGTCATCAAGGAAGGACACACAACAACGGCGTCTCGGACAGAGCGTCACACTAGGCAGCAGAAACTTCGAGGTAGTCAAGGACTTCGTCTACCTCGGCTCCGCAGTAAACAGGGACAATAACACCAGTACCGAAATCAAACGCAGAATCACTCTTGCCAATCGCTGTTTCTTTGGGCTCAAGAGGCAATTGAGTAATAAAGCCCTCTCTCGAAAGACTAAGCTTGCTTTATATAACACCTTAATCATCCCAGTCCTACTTTATGGCGCGGAAACTTGGACACTACTTAAAGCGGATGAGGATGCCCTTGGTCTCTTCGAGAGAAAAGTTCTGCGCGCGATTTTGGTCCTGTTTGCGTTGATGGCATCTGGAGGAGAAGATTCAACCACGAACTATATGGGCTGTACAGCGGCATGAGCCTAGTCAAGCGTCTACGGATACAACGCTTAAGATGGCTAGGCCATGTAGAGCGCATGGACACCACTGCTCCGGCCCGAAAAGTCTTCGAATCTGAGCCATTGGGGACAACGCAACAGAGGACGGCCCAGGATAAGGTGGCGCACACAAGTGGAGAAGGACCTCAACCAACTTGGAGTGCGCAACTGGCGGCAGCTGGCGAAAGATCGTGCTGGCTGGAGAGGCATGTTGGTTGAGGCCCAGGTCCACCCCGGATTGTAGCGCCACAAGAAGAAGAAGTATTCGGAAATTACCATAGAGATGGGAAAAAGTAGTCACTTCCGACGGCCAATACGTAGTGAGGTACGTTTTACATTTTTTTCCATAAATTTTTATTTAACACAAACAAAAACAAACAGACGTTGTTGAAAAGGCTGTCGTTTTCTTATTTTTTCTAGCAGCCCAATTAGAATATTTTACACTTTCCATTCTTTTTCCTACTATCCAACAATGACTATTATAGTGAAAATTATTCTCATTTATGTAGTAGATATATTTGTATTTTATTGCTTAACTTTGTATTACTAGCGTAATTTCATACAAACCAACTTCCTCATTCGACAATTACTCCTTGACTGACTAGAATACCTGCCGGCAAACCCTTCTCTTTCATCTTTTATTATTTTTTTTTGTTCTGTCTCTTGAGTCAGTGTTACCACATTTATATAATTTTGCCTTAACATATCAACTATACGCGATTCAATTTTGTTTCAGTGAATATGTGAATATCTATATGCCGTGATGTAAAAAGGCTTATCCGAGGTTGTTATAATTTCATGGCAGATAGCGGTTGCTGCGGACAAAACATCTAATAATAATAAATAATAATTGAGTTGCACTACAGCCCACAAGGGACCAGGGGCTAGCTTCTACAACAACTACTCGTGTTGTGCGTGCTACTGTTCTGTCACGAGTAGAAGGGGCCTGCAGTTTTTTGCCGACTCCGCACGGCGAGATTTGAGAAGCTTTTCATAGACAATTGATACTCTTTGAGTGTTGTCAGCCACTCGAAAGAGGTGGTGCCGTGAAAAAATGCGGGGTGTCCCGTCCGGAAATTGAACCTAGACATTCTGAGTAGCGGTCGACGCACTTACCCACTACCCTACGGCAACAAAACATCTTCATCCTTAAAAAACAAATCTTTGAAATATTCGAGCAACCTTTTGTACTCAAGTGATTAAGATTAAACTGATTACTTAACTCTTTATCTTTGAGTGTTTTTGGGATGATTGTATTCTTCGCAGTACAACTTATTTCAAATATATATGACAAAAAATTATTATTATCAAACACAATGAGTTGTCAAACTTAGTGGCCGAAGTAGAACTTGCTCAAAAAATGTTCTAGTGGAGACCCCTTCAACTGTGTCAACTACCGAATGATAAGTGTCATAAGCATCACGTATAAAATCTTTTCTACCATTTTGTGTGAGCGCCTGAACGCTTTTGTCAGCAACCTGATACGTCAATAAACCAGATCTTCTCCTTGCGACAGATCCTCGATTTTAACGCCACAGGCTAAAGTACCAAATCTAGCTTTGGCATCATCAGTAAACTCGTCAGATTGTATAGAATGATGATGGAAAACTCTCGATGCTCCTTCAAGGTTAGTAACGAGCTCACCGAGACCCTCAATAGTAAAAAAAAGTTTTAGGCAAGGCGACGTGTTGTCATTTAACCGTAGAATGCATAAAGGTTTCTGAGTAACGTTAACACATATGGGGTTCCTGAGCACCCCAATAATTTAGGTTAAGAATACCAGCAAATAATTACACTTAATTTCAAAAATCATTTATTTTATTTGAAAATATTGTATTTTAAATGTTAATACACTAAAAAAACAGCTATTTATTCACAGCCCTTAAATAAAAAAAAAAATAAAAACTTAAATTCAGCGATTCATTTATAATGAGTTTTTGTCAAGTCCATAAAAATACAACTTTTCAAGTTTAAAGATTAACATATTATCTTGATTCTGAAATTACACATACATATCAATATAAGTATATAAAAAAAATTTGTTTCTGCAAGTCTTACCGTTATATTTTCAGTTTTGCTTTTTTGATATATAAATACAGCTAAGACACATTTCGCTACGATGATCCTGGCAAATATGCCTTTGATAAGTACTGCATGTTGTTTTTGATTTTCTATCTCGATTCCTAGGACATAAGAAACATCGTCCTTCCTTTGGAATTTTTCTTCGATATTCCAACGATAAAACGTCCTCGCAATTTTGTGGATAGTCTTCAACATATTCTTGTAGCACTTTTTCGATGGTACACCTCAAATGACTGTGGGTATTTTGTTCCTTCCGCTTTTGAATATAAGGTTTTGCCAAAGACAATCCTAAATTATGCAATAGTTGTTTCACCTGCGAGTTTTCCTTACAACTGAGTAGCTATGAGCAAGTTGATCAAAGGTGCCAACGCCACCTTTCCTCTGGTTGTAAAACTCAACAATTTCGGAGTTTCTTCACTCCCAGTTAACTTCAGTACTTTTATGAAGCGAAGATACCAGGATAACTGCTTTGCCTCTTTTCGCAGTAATGGAAACCAAAATAAGCCTATCCTTGAATGTAAATTGTGAAGAAAGTACTTCTTTCTTTCTGTTTGGTTTTGTTTTTCGCAAAGTTCCGACAACAGTTATATAACGCTGCTTTAGCATTGTTTCGACCAGCGGAATTGATGTGAACCAATTGTCCATGATTGAATTCCTTCCCGTACCATGAATGCTCGCACTTATCTTGCGAACTAACTGAACCTATGTAGAGTAAACCTATAACTGCACGAATCGTTTCTTCTGTTGTGTCGACCATAACTCCGGAAATTAGAGGTTGAGTTGAGTTGGGCTTGGATGGAACACTGTTCTGACGTTGGTTGCTGATCTCGACATTTGTCGAGTCGTCGCCCACCGAAATCCTTTTTTCCCCAAGATGACTTCCAAGTGATGCCTTTATTCCGTAAACTTTTCGCCATCTTCAGTCACTTGCCTCGATTTCGTCTTCTTCTTCGAAATCCGTCTCCACATCATCCAAGAAAACGTATAAAGTTCTACAGTTTATACATAAATATATGAAATATAATTTTGAAAACATTCAACTAACTTACCGCTTAAAAGTTCCAAAAACTAAAAAAAATTAATCACTTTATTTCAAAATAATTGTCACTTTAACAAATTCGGGGTTCCAGTATTCCCCAGTGCACCAGTATGCAAGGCAGTAACGAAATAAGCAAAAGTCATGGTACTCTTTAAAAGTAACGACTTTTATTTTCAAAAATATCATAGTTTGAATTTTGTAGTGGGGTGTGACAGCACCCCATATGCATTCTAGGGTTAAGCATCACTCTTGAGAAGATCGTGCGTTACTCACAAGTCAATGTCAGAAGCGGATGATCTTCTGAAAGAAAAGCTATTCATGAAGAGATGGTGTCTGTTTACCAGGGTTCCGCACCTTTATTATCAACTGTGCAAAAGTGGTCAACTGAGTTCAAGAGAGGCAGAGAGAGCAATGAAGACGACCCCCGCTCCGGCGCCCTGGCTACTGCTTGAACGAGAAAAGTATCAAAGAAGTCGAAAAACTTGTTCTTGAGGATGCCCGAAAGAAGGTGAAAATGATAGCAGAGATCACCTGTCTTTCAATTGGTACCATTCACACCATTTTTCATGACCATCTTAACCTTTCAAAGGTCAGTTCAAGACGGGTGCCACGAATGCTCACAGCGCCTCAGAAAAAAATGAGAATTGCATGCTGTAGAGAACTTTTGGACATGTGTAGTGAGAACGCGGACGGTGTTATGGATCGAACTGTTACTGGGCACAAAACATGGGTCCAGCACTATGAACCTGAAAGCTGGACCCATCCAGAACCCCCGAAGAAGTTCAAAGTTATGGAGGCTCATGGCTCCAGTTTTTTTGGGACTCAAAGGAAATCTTGCTCATTTAGTACAAAAAAAGGTGAAAACATCAACGCCACATACCACACTCCACTTTGCATAATTTTCAGGAGGAAATTAAACAGAAAAGACAGGGTACACTCACAGCGGGTGTGTTGCTTCTTCATGACAAATATTCTTTTGCGCCATATGCCCCTTGAGCTGATTAATGCATATTACCCGGTGCATTTGAAAACAGCTGTGGTACAGCCAATTCCGAAAGGGACAAAATCTATTCCATCCCCACAAATCGCCGGTCTATAAGCCCTTTTCCGTATATATATGTTAACACGAAATACGCTGATCCCAGCCACCAGGTGCAACGTCAACACAACCTGAGTGCATTCATCCCATCAACACCAGCGGTGAACCTTTCCCACACTTCGCCCAAATTCGAGGAATAGCTTCCACCTGCTGCAAGCTCCAGACATAGTGTCAGCAGAACGTCGAGAAGTCACCGCCGGAATATTGCTGTTGTGTCAGCAACAATTAGCCTATAAGTAGCCGAAACGAATATTGTAATATTGAGTCTTCTTCTTGTCGTGTAATAAAATGGGCAGTTGCCCCGCGAAAATTTAAATTGAGTTTTTTTTAGTCTTCACCGCGTAAAAAACCATAACTGGCGCCCGAGCAAGTTAGCGTTAAGTAAAGCCTGAGCAAGTTAGTAAGGGCAAATCCGAGCAAGTTAGTGTTAAGTAAAGCCCGAGCAAATAAAGTGCAAATCCGAGCAAGTTAGTGTAAGCCCGAGCAAGTTATTAAAATACGAAAGAAAAATAAGTTCATAGAACTGAAATCGCGCATACTAAAATAGTTCATAGAACTAAAAGCGGAAAAAGTGCGTGACTTTTTAAATAAGTTAAAACAAATAAAAATCCACATAGTGGAAAGTGTTGAAACGTGGTCATCGTGGTGAAGCAGAAGAAACAACAAGAAGAACCAACTCCCCTGGAGAAAAGAGGCCCCTTAGTAGCTGCACCAGCAGAGGAAAAGGAGCTAGTGTATCCTAGCAGCCGCTCCAGTGTCATGATATTAATGTAAGCCTAGTGATTAAGTACAAATTTTAATTGCAAAATATTCAAAACACGAACAGAAAATATAATTTTAAATTAATCCATATTTTGTAACTCGAAGCATACAATTAAGTAAATTAAGTGTGTATTTTGTAATCCATCCCTTTAACCATGTCAAATCCAAATAACCTAGTCCGCCCGTCGGTCCTAGCCCAGTTACCCCCAGAAAATACCCCAGAAAACCCAAGACCCTCCCCAGCCCAGACACAAACACCGGCTCCTGTAATACCAACTTCCCAATTACAAGAAATAGTGGCGAACATAGTTCACTCTATGTTAAATCCGAACCTTGATACATCATTTTCAAGAGAGCAAGGTATAAACCCCGAATATAGAAACAACCTTGAAGATTTAGACAAAATTCCAGATTCAGTCAAATGCCTCCGTGATTTTTCGGGAAGACCAGGCGAATACAGCTCGTGGAGAAAAAGCGTAGAGCGTATCCTCCAGCTGTACCAGTCACTAGAAGGTACCCCGAAGTATTATGGTATCTTGAATACTATTCGGAACAAGATAACGGGAAACGCCGATGCAGTTCTCGAATCATACAATACGCCCCTAAACTGGAAAGCAATTTCCAGGTGTTTGTCGCTGCATTACGCCGACCAGAGAGACCTTGGTACTTTAGAGTACCAAATGACATCTCTGATTCAAGGACATTTGCCAGTCCAAGACTTCTACCAAAAAGTCTATACGCATTTATCCTTAATACTAAATAAAATTCAATGCTTCCGGAAGCACTAAACCTTTGTCTAAAGCTAGAGAATCAAAAATTCCGTTCAAGTTATGCAAATAACGTGCATAAAACATACCAACCTCAACAACCTCCAATCCCGCAAAGAAATAATAGATTCAGTCAAGCTCCCCCGCGAGGAAACTTATTCTTTCCACAAATCGCGTATATCCCTCAAAATCGTCCCCATTATTTTCAACAACAATCTCAAAACGGCCAGTATCAACAACAACCACAATACAGTCAACACCAACAGCAGCACAGATCACCGCAGTACCAACAACACCATCAATATGATTATTACAACTCCCAGGCTCCTCCGAGACCAACTGCGCCTAAGCCCCAGCCTAAGCCAGAACCGATGGAGACCTCAACCATCAACTCATCCGCTGTCAACTATCAGAACAGACCAAAACCTTTTAAGTATGCAGGGAAACGTCAACCAAGCCAATCTATGCAAGCCCCTCAGCAAACAAAGTATCAAAGGAATTACCATATAGACGTCGAGAGACCTACAGGTGAGGAACCACCACCTTTTGTCGTCCAACCAACAGGCGAAATCTGTTCCAGGGATGCTTACGCATTCTATCAAGTAACTAATACTGATGAAGTTGAGCAATACCCTGATTTACGAAACTATGTTCTACAGCAACGTAATAACCAGGAAGAATTTGACGAAGAAGCTTCAGATTTCTCTGACATAAATTTTTTAGAATAAACCCCTCTTCTCTGCCTTACATCCAATGCAGATCGAAGAGTGGACAAATATTTAACTTTCTCATAGACACAGGATCCAGCAAGAATTATATTCAGCCAAATTTAGTAAAAAAGCAATTCAAAAACACCCATAACTTCTTCGCAAAATCAATAGCAGGTGATGTAGAAATAACTCACCATACTATTTTAAATCTTTTCGGCCAAAATGATATTAACCATACATTTTTCTTACTAGGAAACGACAGCCTTAAGCGATTATCTGCAGTAATTGACACAAAAAACGATTGTCTGACTATTTTAAATAAGTTGAAAGTAAAAATTAGACAACTAAATTGTCAAGCTATAAATTTTCTCAACAACAAACTGAGCCATATGCCAGAATTTCAAAGGAATTCGATCAAGTCTCTTGTCCAGAAATACCCTTCGCTTTTTGCAGACCCTGACGAAAAGCTTACTTACACAACGAAAGTTGTGGGCGAAATAAGAACGAACACGGACACACCAGTGTATTCCAAGTATTATCCGTATCCTGCCTCATTAAGAGAAGAAGTTAACAAACAGATACAGAAACTTCTCGATGACAATATAATAAGACCTTCTCGTTCCCCGTATAATTCACCAGTGTGGATTGTACCGAAAAAAGACGATTCAAACGGTAACAAGCAGTATAGGCTCGTGATAGATTTTCGAAAGCTCAATTCGGTAACAGTATCAGACCGTTACCCCATCCCTGAAATAAATGAAGTGTTATCTCAGTTAGGCGAAAGTAAATATTTTTCTGTACTAGATTTAAAAAGCGGTTTCCACCAAATTCCCCTGAAACCTTCGGATATGGAAAAAACTGCCTTTTCCATAAATAACGCAAAATATGAGTTCACCCGACTTCCCTTCGGACTCAAAAACGCCCCGTCCATTTTTCAACGTGCTTTGGACGATATCTTGCGTTCTCCAATGGGCAAATTCTGTCGCGTTTATATTGACGATATTATTGTCTTCAGTAAAACGTTACAAGAACATATTGCACACTTGGAAGAAATATTCCGAATACTTCATGAAGCTAACATGAAAGTACAATTAGACAAGTGCAACTTCTTTAAGGAAGAAGTTGAATTTCTTGGCTTTATTGTATCATCAAAAGGAATTTCTACAAACCCTAAAAAGGTCGAGGCTATTGTAAACTTCCCTATTCCAAAAACTCTTAAGCAACTCCGTTCTTTCCTAGGTTTATCTGGCTATTACCGTCGTTTTGTGAAAGATTATGCAAAACTCGCCAAACCCCGCACTTCTCTCTTGAGAGGAGAAGAAGGTCGAATTTCAAAACAATAGTCTAGCAAAATTCATATTTCATTGTCCCCTACTGCTATGGAAGCCTTTAAGAAGTTGAAAAATTCCCTAGTTTCAAGAGATTTACTACTTGTCTACCCTGATTTCGGTATACCATTTGAGCTGACAACCGATGCCTCCGAATATGCGATCGGTGCGGTACTTTCTCAAAAAGATAAGCCAATAACGTTCATCTCCAGATCATTAAGCAAAGCTGAAGAACATTACGCTGCTAATGAAAAAGAGATGCTCGCCATCATTTGGGCTTTAAACACCCTTCGAAACTACCTGTACGGAACAGCACACTCAAAATCTACACTGATCATCAACCCCTCACATACGCTCTTAGCAGCAAAAATAATAATTCGAAAATGAAGCGTTGGAAGGCTATTCTTAAGGAGTATAGTCACGAATTGCACTATAAGCCAGGCAAGAGCAATGTAGTTGCAGACGCTTTGTCTCGTCCTCCAAGAACCGCTGAAGTGAATTCAATGACTGTTACTCAGCACAGCGCTGAAAGCTCAGCACATGAAATGATACCTGCGGTAGAATCACCCATTAACGTCTTCAAAAACCAAATTTTTCTTCAGACTGGAAATAGTTCAAGTTATTCTTTTAAAATCCCCTTTCCAACTTACCATAGGCATACATTTATCCAACAAGAGTATACGGATGAAGAACTCATTGCGATACTAAAAAAATATCTAAACCCCAGCGTAATAAATGGAATTTACACTAATGAAGAGATCATGGGCAGAATTCAGGAGTTTAACCCATACCATTTCAGATCCTATAGGACCAGATTCACTCAATCCCAGGTAAAAGACCTTTTGAATTCAACGGATCAAACAGAACAAATTCTCAAAGAACACAACAGAGCTCACAGAAGTTGTAACGAAAATAAAATGCAATTGCTTCAATATTATTATTTTCCGAAAATGAGATCAAAAATCAACGAAATTGTGAAGCAATGTAGAGTTTGTAAAGAGCAAAAGTACGATCGTCATCCGAATAAACCTGAATTGCGCAGTACTCCCATTCCGCAATATCCAGGTCAGATCATTCATCTCGACATCTATTCCACAAATAAAAATTTAGTACTAACAGCAATAGACAAATTTTCAAAATTTGCTCAAGTTCGAATCTTAAAATCTAGAGCAGTCGAAGATGTTAGAGAACCTCTGAGACAAATTATTTTCTCGTTTGGTGTCCCCAAAATGGTCGTGTTTGACAATGAGAAGACCTTTAGTTCAGTTTCCATATGTTTCATGTTGCAAGATCAATTAGGAATCGAAATTTATAAAACCCCCCCTTACACAAGCGCGGTGAATGGACAAGTGGAAAGATTCCACTCGACGTTATCAGAAATAATGCGTTGTCTAAAAACCGAGCGTGTTCATAGATCTTTCGAAGAACTCTTAGACAGAGCTGTCTATGAGTATAACTACTCCATTCATTCAACTACGAAACAACGCCCAATAGAAGCTTTTTTTGGTAGAACAGTTAGTACAAACCCGGAGCAATACGAACGTTCAAGGCAAGATACTATTGAAAACTTGACAAGAAAACAAAAAATAGATTTGGACTACCACAACAAGAAACGTACAAAAATTAAAACATACAATCCCGGTGAAACTATTTTCGTAAGAATTAACAAACGGTTAGGTACCAAATTATCAGCAAGATATAAGAAAGAGATAGTCAAGGAAGATAAATCAACCACTATTCTTACGGAGTCAGGCAAAGTAATCCATAAAAATAATATTCGGAATTAACCTTTTTTTCAGATTTCTCCTTCTCGCGCAATGTCTTGCGGAAGTTCAAATTTTGGATTATTCCAATTCCAAAATTGTGTCCGTACACACAGGTACGGCTAAGCTTCAAACGGGTACATTTAAGCTTATCCATGTTATCGATATAGAGGCATACGAAAAAATTGCCCTGAGAATACAAAACCAAATTCCCAACTACGTTGAAAAAACCCATCCCAGTTATCCAATCCTATCCCGAGATATATCCAAGCTTATCAGTCAATTACCTAATCCTTAAACCTTAATCCCGTACTCCCAGATCCCTAAATTTCATAGGAAGTGCGTGGAAATGGCTAGCCGGTAGCCCCGACCACGACGACTTTCAAATTGTTAAGTACCAGATGCACAAAATTCTAAAAAACAATAACAATCAAGTAGTTATCAATGAGAAATATATCGAAAGAATAAATCAGTTGTCAAATATAAGCAATAATGTACTCAATTTGTTAAAAGAAAACAATAAATTTGCAAGCGATTATATATTAGAAATTAAGTTTCAGCTAGATGTATTAAAAGAAGATATTGTTAACATAGAATATGCCTCATTGTGGGCCAAAAATAAAATAATAAACTCATTCATTCTGTCAAATGTAGAAATGGAAATATTTAAAGAAAAATTTAAAGATAGCAGAATACCTTTTGAAAATATAGAGGAAGCACTTGACTTCACTGACGTTAAAATAGTTGTAAATGCGTCAACAATTTTATATATTATTAGTATACCAACAACCGAATTGTCAAACTGTGAAAAAATTTTAATTAAGCCTGTTAAAATCGATAAGAAAGCTATTAAATTGGAATATGATAATATACTTAAATGTGAAAAAGACATATTTGCAATAAAAGATAATTGTAAAACTTATTCAGAATTAACAATATGTAACAGAAATAACATTGTAAACCTTAATTCCGATAATTGTATTACGAACATAGTTAAAGGCAAATCATTTAGTTGCGACACAATAAACAGCCAGCACATTCCAACCATCGAGGAACTCCATACGGGAATGATACTCCTGAACCAGTTCGACGGTACAATCTCCGTGGAAGGCAACAAAGTTAACCTGACTGGAACCTTCATTCTACGACACCACAACTCATCTATTGTAATAAATGGCCAAGAATACAAATCTTTGGAGATGTCCTTTACAAAGCCACTACCAGCAGTCTTGCATCCCAATTCATCAACCGGAACCTATGAAGAACTACTCTCCTTGGAGATGCTAAAGGAATTGCATGTCAATAACACAATTCATATTGACGAAGTAGAAGCCAAAAATCAAGTTCATCTCGCCATTAACTACAGCGCCACATTCGTAATAGTAGTGACAGCAATAGTAATAATCATCAAACATCATATGTGTCACAAAAAGGTAGTTTCTGTCCATGCCACAACCGAAGTCCGAGAAGTTCGAGCCGAACAACAAAGTCAAACAAAGCCACCACAACCCAGCCAAGTACCAATACTTTACACGGTGTCGAGTGAGGACACTCGATTTTAAGGAGGGAGGTGTTAACACGAAATACGCTGATCCCAGCCACCAGGTGCAACGTCAACACAACCTGAGTGCATTCATCCCATCAACACCAGCGGTGAACCTTTCCCACACTTCGCCCAAATTCGAGGAATAGCTTCCACCTGCTGCAAGCTCCAGACATAGTGTCAGCAGAACGTCGAGAAGTCACCGCCGGAATATTGCTGTTGTGTCAGCAACAATTAGCCTATAAGTAGCCGAAACGAATATTGTAATATTGAGTCTTCTTCTTGTCGTGTAATAAAATGGGCAGTTGCCCCGCGAAAATTTAAATTGAGTTTTTTTTAGTCTTCACCGCGTAAAAAACCATAACTTATACAAGGTATTCGAGAAGAAAATTAATTCTGCTTGAGGGCGCGGCACATACAGTGGAATATTTCTTTACTGAACCAGAGAGAACCCTCAACTTTTCATTCTAAGAAGGACTCACATCGAACCATACATTCCATAATTGGGCGGATGAGGGCCATGTAGCAGTTTATCTTTATTCTGGTGTCATGTTGGATGCTGAAACACAGTCCTCTCGCGATAGCGAAGGCATTCTTAGTCCTGGTCAGAGTTGTATGAATGTGAATACCACCATATAAATACTGGTCTAAACAGATGCATAAATACTAACCTACACTTTGACGACACCCCTTATTGCAACCCTATAAAAAATCGAACGCAGAAGTTGATGTTTCGTTGGCATTTTTTACAACAAACTTCCTACCTATGATCCTACCTGTCATCGTATATAACAATAATAATAATAGAGTGGCACCAAAACCCCATAAAGGACCCGGGTCTAGTTTCTACAACAACTATTCGCGTTGTGCCTACTGTTCTCCCACGAGTAGAAGGAACCGTTTTTTGCCGGCTCAGAACGGAAAGATTTCAGAAACTTTTTATAGACAATTGATACCCTTTGAGTGTTGTCAGCATTCAACTACCTTGAAAGAGGTAGTGCTGTGAAAAAATGCGAGGAGTCCCGTCCGGGAATCGAACCTAGACCTTCTGCGTGTGGGTCGACACACTTACCCACTACGCCACGGAAACCACATTTTCATATAAAGCAATGTTTCATTAATGCCGAGGCTTACCAACATGAGGAAGAGGCTTTCTAACTATACTCAAATGAATCTATGAGCATAACACCTACATTGATTTTTATTGTGAGACTACACGATGAATTTTGTCTTACACTTCTAAATTCTGCTCTACTCTACCAACTCCATCGTCGGACTTGGTTTCAAAATGCCTGGAATCGATATAAGAGGGCGATTTCGAGTTAATGTGAATTGACGTGAACATTCGTGGGCTTAGAGCAAATCTCTTTGCTGTGTATGTTCACCTCTCTCATTACAAACCAGCCGTCTTGGCACTGAGTGAAACACAGGTGGGTGAGAATACCGATTTGTCGGATTTGTGCGTAGTGATGTTGTTCACCAATTTCAACCACAATACGGTCTCTGTTCCAATTCGGAATTTAATTTTCTGTGGTTAAAACTCAATGTCCGTAAGCATTTAGTCCAATACTGCTTCATTTATAGAAGTCCAAACCTGAACAGTAATTCGACTTATAACGAGTTTGATGCGCTGTCCGATTCTATTATAAGAATTGTATCCCTGTATCCTCGCACTGAAATCGCTATTGCGGGCGATTTCAATGTACACAATTCTTTTTGGCTTCTACATTCAGGCCAGACAACACCCGAAGGAAGGTATCTTGAAATCTTTGCTGAGTTAAATAGTTTGACCCAGCTTGTCAGTGATCCAACACGAATACCTGAAATTGCAGATTACGCCGCTAACACCATGGACCTGTTTCTCACCTTTCATCCTGAGAAATACTCAATCGAAGTACTGTCGCCTCCAGGCTCGTCTGACCATTGTGTCGTTCATTTCATTTAACTTAATTTCATTTCATTTCATTTTTATTATTATTCGTTCCAGCTTATACATATAGTTTACAATTTAAGATTTTCGAATAGTTAATGGCAGGAAAATTATCATTCTATAACTAAAAAGTTAGTGTTGAATGATTCCATTGGTATACAAATTCAAATATATGTCGGTTGTGGGGTGCAATTACATCACGATGGTAAAGGATGCAAAAATTCAATACAAATTTAAATTAACAATATTAACGAAAAGATTATTAGTGCACACATCGGTAGACAGAATCAATGTTTAAATTGTCTATAGAAAATAGCCAGTCTCTAACCATTTTCAAGAAATAATTAAAATTACTTATTAGTCTTATATCCATAGGTAGCTTATTAAAACATCTAGGATGGAAATTATCAAATTTGGTCTTATGTGCGACAGGTAGGTTAACCAAAGCGAGATTATTAATACGTAAGTTATAACAAAATGACGTTCTAGTTTGAATGTTGCCACTTCGCTTGAAAAATTCTCTAAGAACCTTGAATATATAAAGGTGTCTTAAAGGAAGAATATGTAAATCTTTGAAAAGCGGCCAGCAGTGAGTTCTACGAGCTTTACCCCAAATTAATCTAATTAGGCACTTTCACTTAAATCTTATGTCTTAAATAAGGGACTAAATGCATTATCATATGCTCCTCCCCAACTTGAAATACCGTATTGGAGTTTCGATTTTACCAAGGCATTGTAAAAAATTTTAAGTATTTTCTTAGAACAATACGGTTTTAAGAGATATAATTTTCGCGTTACCAGCATCATGTACGATTTAGTAGCTCGAATATGTGTTTTCCAATTTAAGTTGGAATCTATTGTCATGCCTAGGTACTTAAATTCGCTAACAGATTCAATTTTAAAACATTAAAAACAACAGTTTGGTTTTGTTGCTGATCACAAGCTTGTGAAAGGCGAACCAATGCCTTAACATGAAAATATCTTCACTTATGCTTGCAACATAATTCAAGAAATTACCGTCATGATATGTAAAGGCTATATCATCAGCAAACGCGATTGTTTGGCCTTTATATGATTGCTGAAACAATAAATTTATATAAATTAAAAATAACAAGGGACCGAGGACAGAACCCTGAGGGACACCATTTTTAATAGTTAGTGAAGTGCTGAAAACATCCTTAATTTTTACTCTTTGCTTCCTATCCGGGAGATAAGAATGAAACCATTTAAGAACAAATCCCCTAAAACCAGAAACATGTAATTTTTCTAAAAGCAAATTCTGATCTACTAGATCAAAGGCTTTCGACATATCAATAAATACCGCCATGGAAGGCTTGGAACAATTGAATCCGCATACAATTCAGAACACAACATTGAATTCGCATCTTCAGAAGATTTATTTGATCTGAAACCAAACTGATTTTCATAGAAAAAATTTTGGCTATCTAAAAAAGAAATCATGCGTGCTTTTATAAGCTTCTCAAATAGTTTAGAAACGGTTGGAAAAAGCGAAATGGGACGGTAATTATTCATATCTTTTTGATTTCCTGTTTTTTTTTTTTTTTTATATTTATTATTTTCTTAAATTTAACAGCAGAATTCATACAAGGTTACTTAGTTAATTACAAGTTGAAAAAATTTAAGAAAAGAATGGGCATCATTCTTTAGTTCAAATAGAACTAGTGGCGAATGATCCTTCAATTAAAAATAAACTTTGATTATAGTAAGTAAGTGTAGGGTAAATTCAAAAGATTAAGAAACAATACAATTATTTTTTATATATATACAGTAACAATGTCGACAAAAAGTACATTTATTATTTATTATAATAGTCATAACGGCGAGTTAATGAAAGGTACTGTTATATAAGAGATTTTAGTTTAATAATGATGAGCTTTCCATACTAAAAAGGAGTTTTTTTACTTCTTTTATAAAATACTTTGGTTGAACTATTTGCCTGATTTCAATTGGTAATTTATTATATAGTCTTGGTGCTGCCATTGTATAAAATTTAGAACAACAGGTTTTTCTTGAGAATGGGATAGTACAAATTGACACACCATTATTTCTCAAGTAATATATGTTCGAACTTCTGAGATTATTATTGTACCCACTTCTCATGAAGAAAACCTTGAGAACCTTAAAGACATATAGGTGTCTTAGTGGAAGTATGCGTAGCATTTGGAACAATGGCCAGCTATGAGCTAACCTGTTTTTTTTACACATTATTTTTATTACATATTTTTGTGCTATATACAACGGTTCCATAGTACTATTATAGGTTCCACCCCAACTTGCAATACCGTACTGCAATTTGGAGTGAACTATCCCGTAGTAAAACATTCTTAGGATGTTAATAGAGCAGTGTTCTCTTAGAAGATACATTTTACGGGTGGCAGATAGCATATATAATTTTAAATCTTCAGCATGTGCTTTCCAAGTCATATGTTTATCCACTAAGACACTTAGATACTTAAAGGTTTCAACACCTTCTATTTTGAAACAATTTGAGCTACATATTTGTTTATCATCGAAGTTTGCACTACCACACGTATGATTAGACATTGACAATCTTGTACAGGAGCTAGAATGGAAGATGGTGTCACAGTCAAGTGGAAAAGATGCTCGTAGACTACATATCATAAGTCTAGTTTTACTGCTTATTAGTAACTCATGTTTGGCAAACTATTGTCGAAGTATGTTCAGGTCCATATTTAATTTAATTGCTGTGTCCAATATGCAGCTATTACTGTACGTCAGTGCCATATCATCAGCAAATGCTGTAATGCTACTGTTCAACTTTTGACAGAATAATGAATTTACATACACTTAAAACAACAATGGTCCTAAGACAGAGCCTTGTGGCACACCAATGTTTACTTCTTGTTTATCACTAAAAATCCCTTTAAGCTTAACCCGTTGAGTTCTATTTGTCAGATATGAAGTAAACCACTCATGAATTATACCTCTTAATCCAGCACTATACAGTTTGCTCAAGAGAATATCGTGATTTACCATATCGAATGCTTTTGTCAGGTCAATGAAGAGTACTAGGTTGTGATTGTTTTTATTGAAACTGTCAAATATCTCACTGCATAATTTTAAAATAGCATCTTCAGTTGACTTGCCTTCACGAAACCCGAATTGCTCATTTCTGAAGAAATTGGTTTTATTTAAAAAGGAAATCACTCGTTTTTTTATGAGTTTTTCAAAAAGTTTGGAAAATGTCGGAAGTATAGATATTGGCCGATATTGCGTCAATAAGTGTTTGTTACCTTTTTTAAATAGTGGTATGACCTCAGCATTTTTCAAAGAAGACGGAAAATGACCACAACTTACACTTAGATTGAACAGGTGAGTTAAAACATCAATTAAAAAGAATGAAATACGCTTTAAAAGGTAGTTAGTTATACCATCAGAGGTGCATGAATATTTGTTATCCAATGACATGATGCATTTATGAATCTCATTAGGTGTAATAGGTTCAAACACAAAACTGTTGCTTACAGAAGCATCGTCAATTAAGTCCGGAAATAAATTGCAATTACAACTGTATTTTGGAGGAGTGGGTTTCAATTCTTTTGCTATAGAGGTAAAGTACCAATTGAATTGATTTGCAATGTCTACAGGGTTTGATATTTTAGTCCCATTTACCTCAATATGGAGAATGTCAGTTGAACTCATGTTATTGTTTAGGATGTCATTTACCACTCTCCATTCTTTTTTTGAATTACCCCTACAATTCTGCAGTTTTCTTGTAAAGTATATATTCCGGCATATTTTGACTTCGTTCTTTCCTTCTTCATTTAGTCTATTATAATATTTTTTTAAAGATTGGTTTCCTGGATGACGTTTACATTTCTTACGTAAATCATTCTTTTTCTTAAGTTTTTTAAGCAAGCTCACATTTATCCAAGGTCTAAGACGTTTTAGGTGTTTATAATTGTTATTTACTATAATAGTGCAGCTTTCTATGTGTTTTCTAAGCGTTATTAAGAATTTGTCATAGGCCAAACAAGGATTACTTTCTGCATATACATTATCCCAGAATTCAAACTTCAATCGTTCTATTAGGTCACTATAAATAATTTTGTTTTGCTTCTTAAAAGGAACGTATTTGTCTGGATTTCTTGTTTGTGTTTGTTCAATATTTAAATTTGTCATGCAGTGATCCGAAATTTTGTAATCTAGTACTTCAGCAGAAAGCTTGCAAGGAAATTTGGAGTCAAGTCTCAGAAAAATGTGGTCGATACAAGTCTGGGTGTTAGCTGTTATTCGGGTCGGCTCTGTAATAAGGGATTTTAGTCCAAAAGAGGACATAAGAGTCAAGTATTTATATGAATCACTGCTAGTTTTTAAAATGTCAATATTAAGGTCACCTACCACTAATAAGTTTTTTGTTTTTACGTCTTTGAGAACCTTATCCATATGTTCTACGAAAACATCTACACATAAATGACGACGATACACACACAAGATCGTAAAACATTCATTACATACATGACAATCAATTTTAAGCATGTCGGCACTTGATAGAGAATATTTTTTAACCGAACAGATATTTTCATACTCTTTTTGAATACATACAACGACACCACCTGATCTATACGAATTATTACAACCGAAAAAAGGTATATATCCTGGAATGTTATACATAGCTTGCTCATCATCGTAAACCCAAATCTCAGATATTACAATAAAGATAGCATTAAAATTCAAAACATTTAGATGCGCTAGAAAATTATCAAAATTACTTCTTAAGCTACGAATATTTTGATGTATCAGCAAAGTCGATGGCTGAGGAATAGCGTATATTTTTGCATAAGGCGGGTTTGGGTTTTTTCAAAAGTGGTATGAATTCTGCACACTTTAAGAGTTGTGGAAAAAATCCGTTATACACACTCTGATTAAAAAGTAGCAAAGAATGTCGGCTATGTTAAAGAGGATTTTCTTTAAAAGTATATTTGTAATACCATCACTTGTACATGATGTTTTACTTTTTAGTGACATTATGAGCTTAAAAACTTCGACAGAAGTAAAAGGAATAAAGAGGAAGCTATTTGCATGTACCACATCCCGAAAACCTGAATACGGAATACAGCTGTAGGTGTTGTAACTTTCGGTAGAAGAAATTAAACTTTTTGAGACATTAATAAAGTACTCGTTAAAACTGTTAGCAATACTGATGGGATCTGTTAAAGTTTTTTCATTTAATTCCAGAGCGTCAATTGGTTTTGGCTCTCGATCTTTACCTTGAATTTCGTCAACAGCTCTCCATTCTTTTTTTGTATCACTTTTAGCACTACGCATCTTTTGTGTATAATGATTGTTGCGCGAATCAATTACATTCTTATCAACCGATTTACATATCTTCTCGTAATATTTTTTTAACCTTAAGTTATTCTGATTTTTGCTACATTTTAATGAAAACTTTCTCTTTCTTTTTATTTTGTGTAATAATTTGAAAGTCATCCAAGAATTTAAAGGCTTATAATTTTTTTGAGCATTGTTATAATAAACAGATATTTTAGACGTTCGTTTAATAGAGAGTAATTTGTGCGAACAGTTTGACTCTGTTTACGATGAGTAATGGTTGACTTAGGACCATGATTGGTGGTAAAGATTAGCCTATGATGATCCGTTATACGACAGTGAGCAACATTGCAATAATTCATACTGTTATATTATACCTCATGAATATATGATCAATAAAAGTCAAGCCCGAGCTTTTAACAACTCGAGTACTATTCCTCTGTCATCAAGTTACTCATCAAAATTAATAAACGCGATAGATCTCCCAATTGTGAGGACTTCGCAATGTCCTCAAATAAAAAACGTCGCGCTAAAGCGACTTCTCGGAGTGATAATGTTGAAAAAGTTAATCGGAGAAATTACTTTGCTCAATTACAATGCCTCCCGACTAATGATATGGACGGTAATGATAGTAGTGATGAAGTGATTAATCCGAATATTAACCCCACCAAAAAAGTGCATGTTCCCACAATAAAACTATTGCATAAAAATTCAGAATTTGTGCATAATTTGATGCAATCCATAAACATCACTAACTATTCGATCAAAAAATTATCCATTGCAATTAAAATTCCTTGTGAAACATTAGAATCACGCAATCAAGTGTTAAGCTCTTTGAAACAAAGAAATTGCCAATTCTTTTCTCACGACATCAAGAGTGCAAAATTATTTAATGTTGCTCTATTTGGTGTGGAAAATATTGAAAGTGATTCACTCAAAAATGAACTTTGTGACGGCGGCTTGAAATGCATCGAGGTTAAAAAAATAGTTAAGAAATATGAACACTACAGTGACACCATTTATCTCGTGTCTTTAGAAAATGGTTCCATAACATTAAATTATCTTAAGAAAAACTTTAAGTCATTATTCTACACGCAAGTCAGTTGGAGTTTCCAGCGTAGAATGAAAGGTAAACTCACTCAATGCCACAATTGTCAAATGTTTGGTCATGGTGAGAAGAACTGCCATGTTAAAACCTATTGCAGTATTTGTTCTGCCTCTCACAATACTAAGGAATGTGTAAATTCACACACCATAAAATGCGCTAACTGCGGTGGTGATCATAAATCGAATAATGAAAGATGCTCTTCCAGAAAGAGGTACTTGGAAATTAGAGAAAAATCCATAAAACGCAGCACTTTTGCACATCAAAGCTCTTCTTCAAATCGACACATAGAAAGCTTTGAACATGCAAAAGCTCCTGTTTAAGCAAAGATGACTCAACACAACACAATTGCATCGTTGAACTCTTTGTTGGATTTTCCTCCAGCACTCGCGATGCAAATGATAATTTTAATGTTTTGGCTGGACAGCTTCCACAAATAAAACGCACAGTGGCGTCGGTCGACCGTGAAAACAACAGCGTCAGCAATAATAAAAATAGTAATTTATTCTCTTTTGAAGAAATTAATGAATTAGTTACGGACTTAATATCTGACTTATCAAAATGTAATTCTAAATTTGAACAATTCAAAGTAATTGCACATTTAGCGACTAAGTACCTGTACAATAATGTTAATTAATACAAATCTTACAATAATTAATTGGAATGCTAGAGGTATAAGTAGCAAAAGAATCGAATTTCTAAATTTTCTTAATAACAATAATATTGATATCGGCCTGGTAACTGAAACTGGCCTTAATAACAACAGCTTAAACTTATCAAACTCCATTTACAAAAGCTTTAGAGTTGATAGATGCAACAGAAGAGGTGGGGGTGTTGCTATTCTTGTCCGTAAATCAGTTCAACACTCGCCTTTGCCAGTCATCCGAACACGTTTTATGGAAAATGTAGGTATTGAGGTAAGACATGAAAACAAAAGTGTAAAAATATACTGTGTTTATTTTCCTGGTGCATCTTTATCTGCTGAAAATAAACGACATTTTATTAGGGATTTACGAAGCCTACTTGTTGCAGGCAGTGACATCATTCTCGCTGGTGATTTCAACTGCCGTCAAAATGATTGGGGTTGTGTTCGCGCAAATACTTGGGGTAATATTCTTTCCAGCATATTATCCCACTCGGTATTTACAATTCGTTTCCCTCCTAATCCTACATATGTACCTGCCGATGTGCGTAAAAGTCCTTCGATACTTGACATTTTTATCACAAATCGTCCTAGTCTACTGTCACAACCTGTCGCTGTGAATGACCTTTACTCTGACCACTATCCTGTTTTTTGTAAAGTTCGTTTCGTCAACAATGAGCGTAAATCGTTTTCTTATAACTTTAAGAAACCAAACTGGACTAAATTCAACTCCAAAATAAGCGAAGGACTTAGAACACTTTCTTATGATTTGGATTCAATTTCTTGTAATCGCAATGTTGATACTATTGTAAATAAGTTTACCGATGTGGTAACCGAAGCAATTATATTTAGTGTTCCAAAAAAAGAAAAATGTACTTCTGATTTAAATTTACCAAATTACATTCTTCAACATATTAAGATCAGAAATAGTTCTAGGAGAAATTGGCAAAGATATAGGCAACCTAATCTTAAGCTGAAGTTAGCTTACTTAAATAAATTGATTCAGAGTCTTATTTTGGATTTTCGGAACTTTAAATGGAACCAAAACTTAAATCTTTAGATAAAAATTGCAAGCCTTTTTGGAATATCGCTAAAGTTGTCAAACATAAAAACAGACTTATTCCTGCGCTTATCTGCGATAACAACACCTTCTTCAAAGACAAAGAGAAAGCAGATAAATTATCTAAAACCTTCTCTGCAAACCATTCTCTCTCAGGAAATTTAGGGGAAGCAGAAACTGAAAATCGAGCAAACTAGAATATTTAATAACGATACCTGTATTACTCCTAGCATAGCGTTTGTTCGAGCTAATACCATAAAAGGCATTCTGAAAACTCTGAAGGTTAAAAAAACTGGTGGCATGGACGGTGTTAGAAATATTTTTTTAAAACGCCTGCCTCAATCAGGCATAAAATTTCTCACATTTATAATCAATGCGTGCCTCAAGATGCAATATTTCCCTGATAAATGGAAAATGGCGAAAATCGTACCGATTATAAAACCAGGAAAGCCTGCTGAGAACCCCAGTAGTTATCGGCCTATTAGCCTGCTTAGCAGTGTTAGTAAAATCTTGGAAAAGGTTTTGAAAAAGCTAATTCTGGAATATACAGAGCATAATGCGGTATTTTCAAATACTGAATTTGGTTTCAGGCAATTCCATAATACTTCCCATCAATGTCTTAGGATATGTAATCATATAAAATCTAATCGGTTAGTAGGCAAATCTACAGGTATGATCCTACTTGATGTGGAAAAGGCCTTCGATACAGTCTGGCACGAAGGACTTATTTACAAAATGATTAATCTAAACTATCCCTCTTACCTAATCAAAATAGTTCAAAGTTTTTTACATAATCGTTTCTTTCAAGTTTACGTTAATAGCTCTTCGTCAAGTCCCCATAGCTTTTCCATGGGTGTTCCTCAAGGCTCGGTACTTGGTCCTATTCTGTACAATATATATACATCTGACTTCCCACATCTACCAAATTGCCAAGTGGCACTATTTGCCGACGATACTACTGTATACACATCGCATGAGTATGCTCTCAACGTTGAGAGGACACTTTTAAATGCAAGTGAGATAATACTCAGTTATTTTAACAGGTGGAAAATAAAAATTAATTCTGAGAAAACTCAAGCTATCTTTTTCACCAGGAAAAGAAAATCTTGCTTTCTTCCTCAGAGTCCAATTCCTATTTTCGGCCAGATAAGTTGGAATATGTCGGTGAAATATCTAGGGGTACATTTGGATTCTAAGCTAACCTTTAGTTGTCATGTTACGCAGAGTCTAAAAAAGATAAAGATTGCAACCACTTTGTTATATTCATTAATAAATAGGCAGTCACTTCTATCGACTGAAAATAAAATTATTATATTTAAAGTCATCTTCCAACCAATATTAACATACGGCTGCCCTGTATGGGGTAGTATGGCAAAATGTCATTTAAAGAGGCTTCAAATAGCCCAAAATAAAACATTAAAAATGATCTGCAACTTACCGTGGCATTTTTCTACAAATGAACTGCATGCAATGGCTGGTGTTGAACTGATTAATGATCGTGCCGAAAAACTTATAAATAAATTTCATATTCGCTGTTCTCTTGCTGATAACCCTCTTGTAAACAACCTTGCTGTCAATAGCATTTCAATTAATTAAAGTGTTGTTCATATGTATCTTTTTATATTATTTATCTACATGTTTATTGTTTATTTATTTATCCATCTATCTATACACTTGTTCTTTATTATTTATTACTATTTATTTATTTATTAATTCATTTATGGATCTTTGTTATTTATCATTTATTTATTTATTTATTTATTTATCTATTTATTTATTTATTTATTTATTTATTCATTTGTTTATTTATCTAATTATTTATTTGTTTGTTTATTTATCTATCTATCTATTTTGTCTTTCATATATTCAATAATTTTAATTATTTATTTTTGTTTGTTTACAAATTATTTTTTTAATACACAGTATTATCTTATTTATTGATACAACAGTTCGCTTTGTACAACTTTGTTTTTTCAATATCATTGGAATTATTACTATTAATTTTTTTTTTGTTATGAGGTTTTTTCTTGCGCTTTTCCTCTAATATGTCATCTTTAATGTTTCCTTATTTCTTTTTTGTCATACATAAAACAGTTTTTTTAGTAGCAAGGTACTTGCCGGCCAAATCTCTATATGTAAAATGTGCAATACTTAACTGTAAAAATTAATTTTATGTGCCTAATAAAGATCTCTCTATCTATCTATCTATCTAGGAACATGATTGGTGGTAAAGATTAGCCTATGATGATCCGTCATACGACAGTGAGCAACATTGCAATAATTCATACTGTTATTGGTCTTGCTTAAACTCATGAATATATGATCAATAAAAGTCTTAGAAGTATTAAAAATACGAGTCGGCTCATTAACAATGCTCTTAAGACCAAAAGAAGACATTAGAAGTAAATAATTGGCGGTATCGCTATCGAACTCATTTAAGATGTCTATATTTAAAACACCTACTACAATAAGATTCTTTGTTTTAAGTTTACTTAAGATCCCACTTGATTCTTCAATGAAGACACCTTTACAAAATTCATGTAATATATATGTGCATAGAAACACGTACATTTCATTATCAAAACGTAGAGATACTTTTACTATACCCGCACTAGGAATATTAAGTATGCAACAGTCACACATAAAACCGTTTTTGAAGTGCACTGCAACGCCACCTGCAGCAAAGGAGTCATTACATTAAGCGTATAGTGAGTAACTAGTAATATTATATAAATCAATTTCATTATGATAAATCCAAGTCTCGCTTAATACAATAAGTATGGGTAAATAATTTAGAGACTCGATGTGTGCTAACAGAGAATGAAATTTTTTTCTTAAACTACGAATGTTTTGATGTAAACAAAGCGTATGAAAATCATTCACAGACGAGGAAGGGGTTATGTTTATGCAATGAGGGAGTGAGACAGAACTATCTACGTTGGCATTCATAATTTTTCGAAATCGGCGAAAGTATTTATTTTAATCGCGGTGTCACCTTCCTTCACTCGCATATACACTGACCCATTCCTTGCCCGTAAGTATTTAAAACCTTTGGACTTTTTCACGTTTGGTGCAGCCTTCATCAGCTGCCGTGTATAATATGATCTGCTTTCATTTACATACATCCTCTGAGAGACAGCATTCTTGTTTACAATTGTTGTCATCAGTGCAGTTTTGCGTTCCTCTTTTGCCTTCAATATTTTCTCTTTACAAGAGCAAGAGACAAGTTTGACTTTGAGAATGTTGATTGTTTTCGGAGAGCATTTCATTGGTTTTGTTGTTATTTTATGCATGTGACAGAATTCAATGTCCCTTTCGTTAACATCAACATGCAAACCTTTGCGCAGTACTGTGAGGGCAACGTCTGTGTTAGAGATGTTGGGTGAATGAGGAACGTTAAACAGTTCAATTGAATTTGCTAGCAGTTGTTGCTCTATTACGGTGTTCTTCAGTGATGAAATTCTCTTTTCATATTTTTTATTTTTGGTGAGTAGATCTTCAATTTGACGTTTCGGGATTTCTTTCATTTCCAATATGTCTTGCAAATAATCTCCAGGGTCGGTGTTGTTGCAGCTTCAGAGTCGTTAGAGACATTCTCCGCGGATGAGCGATGAGAAATTTCTCGCAGCTTCGTTGCATTTTTCGTTGACACAGCGGAACACGATGGAACTGAGGAACCCGAGAGAGATCCACGGCGGTTGACCGTACAATTGGTGCAGGGAAAAGGCTTATTATTTTCTTCCATATATTTTACGTCGCTAGCCTCCAATTTAGCACATGAGGCGTGTAGAAAAGAAAAACAATAAGAACATTTTACTTTGATTTCGGAGCGATCAACTTTTTGTTTGCAAACTTTGCACAACATTTTGAATAAATAAAAATTATAAAAGCCACTTCTGTTCTTTGCATAGTATGACTCGAGTTGCAAAGAGGCTATCAGATTAAGAGAGATGAGTTTCCGGATTTGCAAAGCCAACCCTTCTGAGGCAAATCGGAAGAAGTTTAAACGGGCCCGAAATGACTGCATTTCACTATTAAGATGTGTGAAATTCTCCTAATACCAAAAGTTGAGGCAAAAAGTGCTACAATGTCCCAAGGGTAGCAAACACTTTTCGTCTTTTGTAAAAAACATAAGAAACTCTCGTCTTCAATTCCGACGCTCATTGTGACACAATGACATTCCAGCTGTCAACTATTTGAACAAAGCAAATCTGCTTGCTGCTCATTTCGCAGCTAACTCAAAGCTTCCAGATTGTGCTTTGCCTCCACCTGTACTTGAGAGCGTACATTTTTCCATGGGACATATTCACTTTCGCACTCGTACAGTTGCAAGAGTCCTCAAAGATCTAAATGTGCACAAATCCGCTGGCCCGGATGGTATACCTCCTGTTCTTCTGAAGAGGTGTTCTTCGACGCTGGCAAAACCACTGCGTAAGCTTTTTCATCTATCCTACTCTTTAGGGCTCTTTCCGAGTAAGTGGAAAACAGCATTTGTCCAGCCTGTCACTAAAAAAGAGGTATCTTCGTCACTCACCGCCTACATACCCATAGGACATATGTACCTTCTAATCCTATTCACTCCTTCGCTCATAACAGTATCTTCAGCTTCTCATATTCGTTCCTTGGCTCGCGTCCCTGTACTTTGTCTGTAGACTTAGAACGGCAGCGTATGTTAAGCACATTAAATTCCGACCTTGACAGCATAATCGCTTGAGGTACAAGAAATAGAGTGGAATTAAATGCTTCCAAAACTCAGTGCTGTCATCTGTCACTCAAGCGTTCCCAGAATAACCAGCCGTTATCCATGGTCGGCACCTGCCTTGTTGAAACCGAAAAACTTTCCATCCTCGGTATGCGTATCAACTCAACACTTAGTTGGAACGATCACATACATGAGGTCGCCAAAAATGCTGCGAAATGTCTAGGTTTCCTAAAACGATGCAAAAAATACTTTACCCCCTCTGATCTGGCTACAATTTACAAGGCCTACATCCGTCCTAAGCTCTAGTATAACGCTCCTATCTGGTCTGTTGCTCCCAATACCTTCCTGCACCTACTGGATAGAATCCAAAAGCGAGCGATAAAACTTATAGGAGATAACAATATTGGGAAGTCGATTGTTCTGTGTTCTAACGAGCACCGACGTAATGTCGCGTCTCTGTCACTGTTTTATAGCTATTTCAATAAGAAATGCTCAAACGAATTAGCCAGCTGCATTCGTCCCCTTCAATAATTCACCCGGAATACACGCCTTGCTAGGAATTCTCATCAGTTCACCCTTAAGCTCACCTTCCTATGTATAGTAAACTTTAGAGACTCGTTCTTTAGTCGCACCACACCAAAAATGGAATGCTCTTTCCTGCTCAATATTTCCCTCTCATTACAATCAACAGACATTAAAAACCAATGGGCACCGGTATCTTCGCTCCCTCTCTTCCTTTATACCTTCGGCCCGTGTTGTGACTCAAATCCGGTCACTTAAGGGTAGTCGCAACCCTTTAGCGCGCGCCAATTATATAAAAAAAAACGGTGTCACACGCCTTATCCATATCAGGCAGGCGCCTGTGCACTGTGTCCTGTTTCTATTACATTGTACGGAAACCAATTTAGATGCGGCATGAATGCTATCGTGCCCCACCCTAAGGACATATTGGTTTTCCGTTATGTTATTCATCAACCCATTCTTCTAGATCTCTAATGACTATCTTCTCGACAACCTTGATTAGGCAAGGAAGAAGACTTATGACCCGAGATTTGTCTATAAGTCAGGCAGTCAATCAGGCAGGCGTCCGTGCACTGTGCCTTGTTTTTATTCCATTGTATGTCGGAAACCAGTTTAGACGCGGCATGAATGGTCGTGCCTCGCCCTAAAACTATGTTTATTTTCCGGTATTATTTGCTTTTCATCAACACATTCTTCAGAGCTCTAATGATTTTCTTTTCTTATACCTTGCTTAGGCAAGGAAGAAAACTTATATTACTGAGATTTGTGGGGATAAAAGTGTCTTTGTTGCGTTTCGGAATTGGCTGTACCACAGCTGTCTTCCAATGCTTCGGATAATATGCGTTGTTAAACAGGCTTGTGTATGCATCCACCGCCTCAGGAGTAGATGCCGCAGAACAATGTTTGTTATTGTTACGGTAGCCTTTCCTGAAATAATTAAGGAAATAATAAGAACAACAGGGTAAAACCGAAGGAACTCCATAATCTGTGTCCAACAACCCCCGTGACCTGTAAACAAAAGAAAACACTAAGATATCCATATGATTTGGGCGAATGTGTTGCCACGATGATCCTTCTACTTTATTCTCATGTTGAATTCCTGAAAAGAAACGAAAATATGGGTAAATAGGAGAAATAAGTTAGAGAAATAAAAAAATAGTTACCAAAACAATGCACGCGATTGCGAAATAACTTGACACTAATAACAATGGACGATACCATAGACTACAGACTAAAAGAGACGGCACTTTAAGGCTGGAACGTAACAGATGAACGGGTGTAGAAAAAGGTCGAGATCGAGGAGACATTAGACAGAGGGAAAACAAAGAAAAGAAAGGAAAAAGGAATCGCAAAAATAGGAAAGTCTGATGTGTGAATAAAAGAAAAAGAAAAATTTAAAGTGCGGCAGTGAAAAGAAACAAACAAAAAAATAAAGTGCTGCCTTAAAAGAAAGAAATAATAAAAAGCTTTGGGACTCCCACGCGACTGGAACGCACATGCCAAAGGCAAAGAAAATAACTCTGAATAACGCCCTACATCGCTGCCGCCATAGACGGACGGACGGGCCCCAAATTGCGCACTGGGATCTTGTGCCGGGAAAAAAAGTGCACTGCGGTAACAGTAGGCCAGATGATCGAAGGCTACACCGAAGTTCGACATTTTTTTGTTTTGTTCTTTTTTTTCTTGATATAGTTCTTTCATTGAATTTTTTATAAACTATCTTTGTGTTTTCCTTATTAATAGTTGGTAAAGTCCTGACTGTCGGAAAAACTTAATTTTTTATAAGCTATTATTGTTATTAATAGTTGGTAAAGTCCTGTCTGTCGAATAAAAGTTTTGTGAGAGTCCGCGAAAAGAGGGCTAAGACCCCACACAGACGTATATACATATTATCTTAACAGGTCCGTCGCCAACACCGTGCTGCGCGCAGAACGCCGCGGGACCGCAATAAACGTGAGTCCGTTGTTTTAGTTTTTTGGAAACCCCTTTGGGTAGTGTGTCGTCCAGTAGCCTTCGGCCAGGTTTAGAACCCCAGCCCTATAATTTATTTCTGTTTCCATCCTCGATTTTCGAATTAATTTTTTTATTTTTTAAATTTAGTTTTAATTGTACCTCTCTGTGGTCGCCGTGGCGTACTGGTAAGTGCATCGACCGCGGACCGAACACACCGAGTCTGTGTTCGACTTCCGGATAACACACCTAGCATTTCTTGACGGCACCACATATTTCGAGTTGCTGACAGCACTCAAAGAGTATTAATTGTCTATGGAAAGCTTCTCAAATCTCGCCGTTCGCCTTGATTTGTGATAAGGGCATTAACCTAGATAATCCCTCTTTTCTATCCCGCACACAATTCTATTCAATTCAGTCTTCCAAGGAATAAGCTTCTCCTTTTGCTCATCGCGTTAGATTCAGAATAGCCAGTCCGTGGGATTAGGATCTTTCTTCCAACACCCATCAGTTTTTATTAAGGCTTCGGCCAGAGGATCTCGTGAGGTAGCAAGAGGTTTATGGTTAGTCAAGGAAAGGAGTGGGTGGATAGGCCGTATGTCAGCTGCTGCTCGAGATTAAGGGTTTCAAACTCCGATTCTTAGTGAGGTGTGGACTCTAAGTCTAGACGCTCAGCTCGTGCAGGAGCGGTCAACATCCACATTCCGGCCAGCCTTTAAAATGGTTGAGGCGGTTCAAAGTTGTGGACGGGGTAGAGGAGTTGACTTGCGCACTTCGTTTCGAATCCGCGGTGTTAGACACAGTTGTGAGAAACGCTCATCGGTCAGTGTAATACACGCATGAATGGCACTGGATACACAAAAGCCAGTTAATAAATAAATGAAAGTATAAATATATATATAAAGCAAATCATATTACAGAAAAAACACCCACAAAAAAATACTTAGAATCAAATCAAATAAGGAGAAATAGAAGATTAATTAATTAATTAGCTTAGCATCCAAAAAAATTTTTTTTAAGTAAGTCATATATTTACCATAAGGTAACTGGGAAGAAACAAAAAATAAGAGGTAACCGTAAGAAAAGTAAGCGTAACATGAACAAAAACGACGTCCAGCCAGCCAACAGTGTAGCGAGACAAAGAAGAGGAGGAGGAGGATGCAGCCGCAACCGAAGCCTATAAAGCGCTGTACAACAACAAAAGCGGCGTCATCTGATGAGGAAACGGCCACAAGAAAAACAACACCCACCCGATCATCCTTAACTCGAAAACCTCAAACAACGACGACACCCCGTACAATGACCATCCAAAAACCAAAAACATCAAAAAACAATGACATGGAAACCCTTCAATACCAATCAGAGAGTAACAACTCATTTCAGCTCCTCACCTCCTCTGGTACTGAGGAGAGGGCGGAAGATGTAAGGGAACTGAATGAGAGTACTAAAAAGAAAGATGAGCAGCTGACGAGGCCGCCGAGGAACAGCAACGACTGCAAAAGAAACAACTGCAGCAGTAACAACCACGGGAGCAAAGAAAAACACAGCAGCGACAAACGCAGATGCACCTAAAGCAAAGCAAGCCACAGCCCAAACACCCGAACAGCAACTGAGACAACAACACCTAGAGAGGGAGCAGCGGCAGCAGCAACATCAACTGCAGCAGCACCATCAACTACAGCAGCAACTACAAGTGCAAAGCGAACGACAACAACTACAACAGAGTAAGCAGCAACAACAACAGCAACAATAACCTATCAAAAGGAAGGAGATATGCCCGCCTATCAACATATTTGGACTGGGGACTAAGGACATTGAAAAAACGTGTAAGTTGGCCACAAGCATTTCTTTTTTCCTCATATATGAGAGTACAAATAGAACGTTAGTCCACTGTAGCTCAGTGACCGACTTTTAAAAAGTAAAAGAGGCTTTAGCGGCTGCGGGGGCTCGTTTCTATACACACACCCCTGAAACGGAAAAAGGCCGGACTGTACTCCTTAAGGGCATTGATCCTACAGTTGACCCGAAGGAGATTCTTGAGGAGCTGCGCGCCCATAATAGCGACGAGGTCCTATTCGTAAGATTAAAGTCCTTCACCACTTCTGCTACGAGGAAGAATAAGGACGTTAAACTTCCGTTCTGCCTCATGACAGCTAAATTGTGAGTCTAAGGAAAATTCGATCCGTAGGTTCTCTAGCTGTAAAATGGGAAACACTAAGAAAATCCGACCACGTACTTCAATGTGCACAGTGTAGGATGTTGGGACACACGAGGGACGACTGCAATATGCAGTACAGATGTTCAAGATGTACTGAATCCCACCAGAAAGGGAAATGTAGTTTAGACAAGGGGGAAGTAGCAGATAGAGCCCTTCTCAGCTGTGTCGCATCCGAGGGCTCCGGCAAAGAGTAACGGCTGCAAGGAACGCAAAAACGGTAGAGACTACGAACGGTGCTGTAGCTACCGCTGTAACGCCGACTATCTCTTACGCTCAAATGGCGTCAGGCAGAAAGCCAGCAATACAGACAGTGCCAAAGGTTGTCCCGGCCACAGTGTCAAAACAGCCTACGGCAGATTCTACATTTAAGAATGTACTGTCCACCATCCAGTCAATGCAAGCGCAGATAATCGCTTATCGATTACTCGATCGATTACTTCGTAGTATTTTTTTCTAATAAATGAATTTCACCTTTAGTTGATTTCGAATTGAGTTTTATATGTATTGGCAATGTAGTAGTTCCTCTTTTGTCCGACGTATGTGTGGGATTACGAAGGCCGACCTTCTTGGTGTAGCAGGTGGGGTGTAGTGTTGAGCCGTGGCTTACGTGTCCGCAAAGGAGCAGATTCCCCAAGAGAGGTGTCAACTGCGGCATGAGGGATGAGATGGCGGTTTGTTCCAACTAAATCAGTTACTCGCAGGTTCTTAACGAGCCTTTGTCGCTGAACGACACTGGATGGTTAAGGCTTCGACCAGAGGATCTCGTGAGGAAGTAAGAGGCTTATGGATAGTCAAGCAACGGATTATGTGGATAGGCCAGCTGTCAGCAATCTGCTCGAGATTCAGGGTTTCCAAACCCGATTCTTAGTGAGGCGTGGACACTGAGTCTAGAAGCTTGGCTCGTGCAGGAGCGGTAAACATCCACTTTCCGTCCAGCCTTTAGAACGGTCAAGACGGTTCAAAGTTGTGGAAGGGGTAGAGGAGTTGACTTGCGCACTTCGTTACGAATCCGCGGTGTTAGTCACAGTTGAAACGCTCTCCGGTCAGTGTAATACACCTATGAATGGCACAGCATAACCCCACACACATAAAGGAAGTTAATTAATAAATGAAAGTATATATATATATATATATATATATATATATATATATATATAGATATTTACAAGGATGAGCACGTGAGGTAAGGACGATACCACCCAACAGACCAAGAACGAGAGCCACGGGAAAATATTTTCAGGGACGAGCATCGAAGGGAGGACCTCTGACTCCCACTGACAGACCCATGCCCCACTTGTAGAAAGATAAGGCGGCGGGACAAGACCTCCCCAGACTTCGACATGACATGGGACCAAGACGTACGGCCACAGGAGAAAGTGAAGTAATTCCAGAAGGTGCCGGGGCTTCGGTCCCAAGACAAGAACATACGTACACACGGTGGATTCCTTATATCGTCAATTTCAGGACATGCGGTAAGAGGCAACAAGACAGAGATGCTGGCTGTTATTAACAGCAACATGGTCCAGATGATGTCGGGACCAATTCAGCCTACTATCTGCTAGATTGGACAATTTAGAAACGTCCCCATCCCAACGTAGAGAGACACCTCCTGCACGCGGACGCGACTTACAGTGGACGGAGACCCGACACACGACCGCGACAGGCCAGACCAGGCAGCACGAGGAAGACACGGGAAGAAACTGGCTCATTTCGCGGCTCTCGAAAGGACGAAGTACTAAGTATGTAAAATACGATGCCACTAATAGGACAACGTCGACGGACAGCTTCATCTTTAGGATAGAGCTGTTGATGGAAGAGAACGGACTTTCCACTTAACAGCTATTTACAAAATTCCACCAATTATTGACGGGCCCTGTGAATCAGGGGTATTGGCAGATAATGGATAAAGAGATGTAGGGCGACGAATACTTCAATTATTATGAACTGAAAGCAGAGCTACCACGCCAGTTCAAGAACGATCGGAGAGATCACTTAATGCTCCAAGACATAATGCAGAGACGACAGAGACGCCAAGAGACGCACAACGACGAACGAACCTGGCATGATGAACATTCGCCGGGCCAGAGTACAGCTACCGCAACCATCGTCTGCCCATCGCCTTTCCATAACCTGACCTGCTTCACCTGCGGTCAGTGCAGCCTGTCAGGGAGACGGGAGAGTTGCCGAAACAACGAAGACAGATCCTTCAACGAAAAAGGATGTCCTGGAATCTTAGCAGCTTCCATTCAAATCCTGACAAAACCTGACGACGGGAAAATTTGTTACGGTAGCCTTTTCCTGAAATAGTTAAGGAGGTAATTAGAACACTAGGAAAAGAATACAAATAAATGCATAACCTGTGTCCAACAACCCCTTCGTCCATTGTTTACATACCGGTGATCTGTATAGAGAAGAAATCCGTGAAATATCCACTTGTTGTGAGCGACTACTTACCTGTGTGTTTTCCCATAATGATCCCCCTAACCATCCATCTGTCGTATCCCTAAAAAGAGAAGAAAAATTAATAAATAGGGGAAATTAGCTATAGAAAAAGAAATTGACTTACCAAAACAATTCACGCGGTTGACAACAAAATTGACACATGTAAAAATAGACGAGACCATAGACTACAGACTAAAAGAGACAGCACTTCCAGGCTATAACGCAATGGTCGAACGGGGTGGGGAAAAAGCCCAAGATCGAGAGGAAAAACTAGACACAGGGAGAACAAGGAACAAAAAACAGAGAAGAGTCGTCGAGATCAAAACCGAGAAATGGGAAGTGTTCCAGTGAAGCGAAAACCAAAAGTGTATAATATTGGCCGAAAAAATGGAAGCTTATTTAAAGTGCCGTGAAAAAAAGAAAAAATAAAAAGAAAAAAAAAAAACAAAGTGACTGGGATTTGAAATTCCCATCAAATACATACATACAAACATTGGTTTAGACAGTGCAGTGCAGGAAAGGTGGAAATATAAAGTGACACCTGCAAAGTGCGTGCATTGTTACAATAAAAAAAATAAAACAAATAAGTTATAATTAAAACAACAGCAAACAAAAACTCACTATACGTACATATTGATATTCTGCCGCGCAACCCGCTTCCTCGCCGTCGTGCATACAAAAACAACACAAACGTACAAAAACAACAACCGGGATCGTGTGGCGAAAAGGAAAATCTGACTACGGAAACAGTGTGCTGGAATATCGAGGAATTCGCCGTACCAGTGGCCGTTTCAACCGTTTTGGTTTTTGTATTAGTTTGTAATAAGTTTTTTCATAAATTTATTAGTGCATTTTTTTTAAGAGAATTAGTATTGTGTAAATTTTTTAGAAATAATATAAATAATATATATAAATATAAAGTCCTGGCTGACAGGAAAAGTGTTGTGAGTGACTCTACATTTTCGTAATTATAATTCACAAGGCCGTCACCACCACTATGCTGCGCACAGGACGCTATAAAAGTGAGTCGGCGGGTTTTTGGTTATTGGAAACCCCTTTGTGTAGTGTTTCGTCTCGTAGCCTTCGGCCTGGGTTAGAACCCCTGCCCATTTTTTGTTCTTAAGTCTTATATTTTTTCTTTCTCTTTTTTTTACTTACTGTTGATTTACTTTGGATTAGTTTTTGTGTACTTTCATTACATTTTTGCATTTTATATTTAATTATACTTAACGAATTAGAACAAAACTTGCATACTTTTAGGGGCGGGTGTAATTTTTATAGTTTTTTTTATAATTTTTTTCAAATAAATGGATTTTATTATTAGAGAAACTTGAAATCGAAGTGTGTTCTTATTTATAATGGAATAATTTCGTATTTGCCTGGTGTGTGTGTGAAGTAAAGGGAAGGCCGTCCTTGGAGTAGCTGACGGAGTGAAGCGTTGAGCCGTGGCTTACGCCTCCGCCAAGGGGCTATCTCTCGCAGAATCGCCAAGAGAGATAGAAAAGGTCTTGCCGACTCTGACATGAGGGGTGGGATGGCGACTTGTGCCAATAACATCAGGCATTCGTGGGTTCTTAACGAACCTTTATCTTGAAACGACGCTGAAGGCTCCCTTTCGTAGTAGGGTGAAGGTAGGTAGTTTTAAGTTACTATACGTCTAGAGTAGGCTTAGTCTTAAGAGAGTTGGATTCGTTTAGGTTGAGGATATTATAGTTAGCTAAACTCCGCGAACGACCTTCCGGCCTTGTTTAGTGGTAAGGGCGTAGGCTAGAACAACCTTTTTATATCCGTTTCCCAATTTTTCCCTTCCTACGTTAGATATCGGTGCGCTGCCAGGTTATGGTATTAGGCTTTTTCATTCTTCACAACCTTTTCTTCCTCTTTCCTTCTTTCTTCCCTTAGCTAGTTCAGGCACGAAGTTTTTTTGTGTGCAATGAGTGATGTGTGTGTGATAAGGACAATAATCACCCCGTCCGAGGAGCAGAGCCGAGCAACCGCAAGCGTGCAGCCGTCCTCCTCCTTCTCATCGAAGCTATCCCAATAGCAACCCACGTGCAACAAAATATTAAAGATAATAAAGAATATTTTTTAACAAGACATTCATTTTGAGGAGCAGCACAATTTTTGGCATCAGGCAAGTATTGGTTCATTGTTCCTTTTAAATACTAAAACTTGTCGGCCAAAGAACGCCACTTTTATTGGTGGCTGCACCGAAATCGGTTTTTGACGCCATCAACGTCCAATGAATAGAAGTAGGTAGTTGACCCTTGAGGGCGAACTTACATAGGCTAGGTTTAGGTTAAGTTAAATAAAAAAAAATAAAAAATAAAAAAAAAATAAATAAAAAACCAAAAAAAAAATACAAAAAAAATATATATATAAAATATATATATATATATAAAAACAAAAAAACAAATTCAATCAAAAAAAGGTGCATCACGGCGTATTACAATAGATTTATATTGTTAAGCATATAAATCGCAATACGCCCTGGAGAACTCGTCCGTACAATTCAACGGACATAGTTGAGAATAGCATAAGTAGATTTAAGAATTTGTAAATACTTTAAGTTTTAGTTAGAATAAGTTAGGTTAAGTAAAGACCAGAAGGTCAAGTTACTTTTCTTGACAAATAAAGTAAAAACAAATTTCACATATTTAAGTTAAATTAAGATAGAGTAGGCCGAAAGGAAATTTAAATGTAAAGTAGATTAACTTAGAGCACCCGCGAAGGGTCAGAAAGATAGATATAAAAGCGAAAGTTCACATAGTATAAGCTAGTTTTAAGTATTTTTAGCTAGAATATAAGTAAGGAATTTAAATTTAAATAAAAATACAATAAAAAGTTAAAGTTAAAAAAAATACTAAAACTTGTTGAAGTCATCAAAGCACCTCACTTTAAAAGCAGCCTCACCTTCATTTTTGCGCAAAAAAATTATGTTGTTCCTCAGTCATATAAATTTAAAGCTCTTAGTTTGTGTGATTTGCTTTGCCGCGTTAAATAAAGCACGAAAGTATGGAGACAATAATCAGGCTCAAGGCCAAATCTGTTTTCAAGTTTCGCTTCTTGTCCGAAGCTCATCGCCTCGGATTCAGAATAGCCAGTCCGTCCGATTAGGATCATTCTTACAACATCCACAAAATGTTTCTTTGGCTGAGCATAAACTGAAGGCGGCTGTCCAATCTTGAGGCTTCGGCCAGAAGATCTCGTGAGATAACCAGAGGTTTATGGGACCTCAAAGAATGGAGAGGGTGGATAGACCGAGTATCAACTGCTGCCCGAGATTCCGAGTTTCAAAACCCGAGGTTTATGGGACGTAAAAGAACGGAGAGGGTGGATAGACCGAGTGTCAACTGCTGCCCGAGATTCAGAGTTTCATAACCCGATTTTCTGTGAGGCGTGGACATCAAGTCTAGAACATTGTCTCGTGCAGGAGCGGTCAACATCCACATTCCATCCAGCCTTAAGAACGGTCGAGACTGTTCAAAGTTGGGGAAGAGGAAGTGGAGTTGACTTCCGCACTTCCGCGATATTAGTCACAGTGGTTAAAAATGCACACCAGTCAGGGTAAGGCACCCTAGAAAGGCATTGGATAAACAACCTTGGACAACAAATAAATGAAAGTACAGTATATATATATAAATAAAAACAAAACAAAAAGATTATAGACTTAAAGAGTTAAATTATCATTTAAAATTAATGATTAATTAAATTATTATTTGAAAAAAAAAATACAATGAACAGGTAAAATGACCAGAGGCCAAAAGAACCCAGCACCGGCGCAGTCCATCGAACAATAGGCGCAATCCCGAGAGTGGCACGCGATCCAAAAGAGTTGGCAGCGACATCCCGACTACCGACGCAACGCTACACGAGATTGGCGGAAAGGAAAGAACGGTACCAACTGACGGACCAGGCAAGAGAGCCACCGGAAGATAGCTACCCGGACGAGCACAGAAGGGATCACTCTCACTATCCCACAGACAGACAAAGACAAATGCGAACGATGTTGATGGAGAAAAACGGAGTGTTCGAACAGCTATTAACGAACTTCCATCATTTATTGACGGGCCCTGCGAAACAGTGGTATTGGCAAATCATAGAAGAGATGTAGGGCGACGAGTATTTTAATTACTATGATTTGAAGGCAGAACTTCTACGCCAGTCCAAGGACGATCGGAGAGATCAAGAGATACTCCGAGATATAATGCAGAGAGGACAACGACCCCAAGAGACCTTCGAGAGCTTTGCGCGGACATCAGAAGTATGATCCTCAGGATGAAGAACAGGCCACATGAGGAGTACTTAGTTGCGATGTTGAGACAAAACCTCAAAGGCAGAATAGCGACGCTGATATTCGGATGCAAAATAGAGAAAATAGATAGCATCCGGGATCCAAGAGATGAGTGGAGGAGAGCTGATAAACACCTGATGTCAAGGGAACAAAGATTTAGAAAAGGGGTTGGCGAGTTAGGGTATACTGAGGACAGCGAAGGTATGGCAGCAGACGAAGAGGAGGGCGAGATAGCTGCACTACAGCCCAGATGACCAGTGCGACCGACAGACAAGACTCCTACGAAGAGAATGTCTAGGACAAATCACAAAGACGAACGAACCCGACAGGACGAACACGCGCCGGGTCAGAGTACAGCTACCGCTCCCATCGTCTATACCCTGACCTGCTTCACCTGCGGACAGGGTAGTAACGAAACGAGAAACGAAAGAGTTGGGGGATCAAACGAGACAAATCCGTTAACGAAGAAGGAACTCCTGAAATCGAAGCACCTCCCGTGAGAAACCTGACAAGACCTAACGACGGGAAGACTCATCTGGGACAAACAACAACTCAACGCAAGAGTCTTCACCAAAGGCTGCAGGAATATGAAGAAGCTAGGCGTAGGATATTTGTGGAGGAAGTGACGACTGTGCTGAAAAAGAACAGGAATTTCAATAAAATAAAAAGGCTTAGGGGAAAATGTGCAATAGCTAGACGACAAAAGAGAAACATTTCAGAAACGGTAATAATTGTAAATGACGACAATAGGCCCTTCGCGAAAATCAAGATCGATGGTGAAGAGATGTTGGGCCTGTTGGATAGCGAAGCCTCAGTGACGTGCTTGGGAGAGAGAGCACAAGAATTCATACAGAGACACAAAATTCAACTCAAGAAACTGAATCTTGGAGTAAGGACAGCGGACGCAAGCCACCAAAACATCGAGGGACGATTCAAGACACAGGTCTCTTGGGGAGAAAAATCACAAGAAATGGACATGTACGTCGTTCTGAGCCTCCAGCAAGAACTATACTTAGGGGTGAACTTTTGGAGCGCATTTAAGGTCGCTCCTAACATTGTCGCAGAAGTAGACATTTCGTCACCGTCGAGCTCTTGTAACCCACAACAGGTACTCTCACCAGAGCAGGCCAAGCGACTGGAGGAAATAAGGCTACTGTTTCAGTCCTTCGCTGTGATGAACATATAATTGCGGTGGAAGACGAAAAGATACCCATCAAACAGAGGCATTACCCAATTTCCACAGCTATACACAAACTCCTTTCAGAGACCTCGATAGGATGCTCTCGTTGGGAGTTATTGTACAAAGTAAGAGTGCTTGGAGTTCTCCAGTTGTACTGGTTCGCAAGCCTGGGAAAAATAGGTTGTGTCTGAATTTACGAAAAGTGAATTCAGTAACAAAAAAAGACGCTTACCCTCTTCCTCACATTGAGGCTTTCCTCAGCAGGCTACAGGAGACTCGCTACATACCCGGGATAGACCTTAAATACGCTTTCTGGCAGATCCCTCTGGAGCCCAAGTCAAGAGAGAAAACGGCTTTCACGGTCCCTGGAAGGCCAACCAATTCACGGTGATGCCTTTCGGACTGTGTAACGTCGCTCAAAAAATGTGTAGGCTGATGGACAGAGTCATACCGTCTCGGTTGAAAGGTAATGTCTTTGTCTATCTCGATGACCTCTTGGATTGTTCTCCAGATATTGAATCGCACGTCAAACTACTCGGAGAAATGGCAGCTTGCCTAAGGAACGCTGGACTGACCATCAATGTGGAGAAGAGGAAGCTCTGCTATAAAGAGATAAAGTACCTGGATTATATCGTTTGTGATGGATGTTTACGTACATATCCTGACAAGGTGTCGGCGGTCGAGAACTTTCCAGTTCCGAAAACTCCCAAGCAACTCCGCCAGTTTTTAGGGATGACGGGATGGTACATGCGCTTTATACCAAATCTTGCGTTTATAACAACCCCCGACCGACTGTTTGAAAAGGGCAAGACGTTTCTGATGGCAGACGAGGCGCTTAACGCATTTGATGTCCTCAAAAAGTCATTGGTGTCCGCACATATACTCACAAACCCAGACTTTAAGAAACGCTTCAACATACAGTTCGACGCGACATATCAACGACAGGCGTCGGAAGCGTGTTTTTCAAATGGATGCGGAGAATAACGAGCAACGAAACAAAACTTAATCCCGCCCAGCGAAATTATAGTGTGACGGAACTTGAGTGCTATGCGGCCGTATTGTCTGTAAAGAAGTTCAGGGCTTACGTAGTCGGTTTGCCTTTTACTATCATAACCGAACATGGAAGCTTGAAGTGGTTAATAACGCAGACAGATCTATCTGGTCGTCTGGCCAGATGGAGTCTGAAGCTCCAACCCTTCGACTTCGACGACTTTGGAGGCTGCTTATAATGCTACTGGACACGGGGGCGTCCACAAGACTTTGTCTAAATTAAGACAAAAGTATTATTGGCCAGCCATGGTCACCGACGTGCAGGACTGGGTCAAGTCCTGCGAGATATGCAAAATGAACAAGGCCCCTAACCAGATTTCTCGGCCGCCGATGGGCAAACAGACTGTTACGGAGCGGCCTTTTCAGCGTCTCTATATCGACTTTCTAAAACCATACCCGATGACGAAGACTGCACATACACACATATTTATGGTCCTTGAAGACTTTAGTAAATTTATTTTCGTTCAACGCCGGCTTTTTAAAACGTTACGGAGTCAAACATGTTCGCACCGCGTTTTACTTTCCTCAGGCGAATGCGTCGGAACGTGTGAACCGCTCGATTTTGGCTAAGCTGCGGTCATGCATCGACGGGGATCAACGTAACTGGGACATTCACTTGAGTGACGCGGCATTTTCCCTGAGAAGTGTAACGCACGATGCGACTAGGTTTGAACCATATTACGTGGTATTTGGGACACGGATGATACAGCACGGACAAGCTATTGAAGTGTTCCGGAAGCTGGACATATTAAAAGATACTGAGCAGGCGAACAAGACTAGGGTGGACAAATTAGACCTAGTGAGGAGAAAAGTGTTTGACAACCTTACGCTGGCTCAACAGAAGGGGAGGAAAATCTATAACACTAGAAGTAGAGACGTGACGTATAAAGTAGGGCAAATAGTCTACAGACGCAACTTCCGACAGAGTAACTTACTGGACAAATACAACGTTAAGCTCGGTCCCAAATTCCTCAAGGGGATTATCCTCGCCACTAAGGGCAATTGCCTCCACTAGGTCGGCAATTTGTATGGGGAGAAAATAGGGACGTTCCATGCCAATGACTTCCATACATAGGAGAGGTATAAGACTGATTATTGACGCACTCTAGCTGGCCGTTGGTGGATTATGCTATTGATACCTAACCAATAGGTTATTTATTTATTTATTTATTTATTTATTTATGGTAGTTTTAGGGAGATTTATTTATACATATAAATTTTATTTATGTTTTACTTCTATCAAAAAAAAATACACACACCACTTGTTCCAGGGAAACAAGTGTTTTAAATAAAACAAATTTTATTTTTTTTAATTTTTTTTTTTTTATTAAACGTCAGACCCCTTACCACTGGTGCGGGGAAGTCTTCAGTTATACGACGAAGTGAGTACACAAAATTAAACTATAGATTGGTTGCCAGAACAAATCCATTTTATATTCCTAATTTGCTGACTTTGCAAATTGGTCGTTCTTTATGTTTAGTAATTTGACACCACACACTTCCGATTGAATTCGAAGTTATGTGGCGTCGCACAAGTGTTCTCTGATAAAACACCTCCCTCCAAAGATTCTTCTGTGGGTCGGGAAGCGACACTTGGAAAAATTATATTTATTTTTGACTGAGGATTTTTGTTTTTTAAGATTAAGTAAATTATGACTATTAGAATTATTATTGTAAAAACTATATGTAAACTTATTTTGATTTGCTCGTGCGCTTGTTTTAATTCGTTGATTTCTTTCAAATTTGTATATTTTGGAAATGAATCTTTTCAAAGGTTATATAATTTATTTTTGTATAACTGATATTTAATATTGTATTTCGTTGTTGTATACTTTTCTTTTATATGTTTTATTTTTTATTTCAACATAACAATTTTCTAAATATATTAGATAATTTTTTTTTTTTTGTTATTTCTTGGTTATTACAGTTTTGATTAATGTTTTCAATTTTCGAATTAGTAATGATAATATGGTTGTTTCCTATTTCTATTACATTTTCATGATGGTTTTCTTTCAATTTACATTTCTTATTGTTTTCATAAATATGTTTTATACAATCATCATTAACAGTGTTTAAGTATTTCCTAAAATTTGTATTATTATAAACTTGTTTTCCATTTGTAAGGTACATCTTTTGATCTATTTTTAATTGAAAGTTTTTTATCAACATTTGGTATAGATTGAACATAAATATAGTCAATTTCTTCTGAAAAGTTAGGCATTTCTATGACAAAAATTACACTTTTAATATAAAGAGCAAGATTGAGTTTTATATTTTCAAGAGTTTCTAACTGGATGTTGTTTTCAATTATTTCCTTTTCTGTTAATATATCCCTACTTAAAATTCCTAGTTTTGATGTCAAGATAATTTCTTTAACCTTTTCTATGTCATTTACAATGTATCTAATATTTTCTTTCATTTCTGTTTCGAGTTTGAATGAAATTGTTTTTCTAGATTTTCGCGAGCACTATTGAATTGTTTAATGGTTTCAGATATTTCCTTAGCTTTTGAATTAAATATTTCGGTAATAACTTTAATTTGATTAATTTTTATCTGTTGATTAATGTTTATAATTTCATTATGAGAATTGGTTTCAATAACTTTAATTTGTTTTTCGATTTCTAAACGATCGTCTCCATCCATTGTTCCGTATAGGAATTTCATTCCAGAACCTATTATATTTAACAGTCCTCGTTTCATTCTCTGATGGGGCATTATGGTTTCAAATTCTCTTCTACAGTGGATCATCATATTTAAAATTTCCGAATTTTGTTTGGAGTTAATATTGTTATCTAATATTGGAAGTTTTTTTGACATTATATTCTAGCAATCTTATATTCTGTTCGTAGCTTGTAAAATAATAAAAATAATAATTGAGTGGCACTACAGCTCATAACGGGCCAGGGCCTAGCTTCTACAACAACTACTCGTGTTGTGCATGCTATTGTTCTTCACGAGTAGAAGGGACCTACAGTTTTTTGCCGATTCCGAACGGCGAGATTTGAGAAGCTTTCCATAGACAATTAATACTCTTTGAGTGTTGTCAGCAACTCGAAAGAGGTGGTGCCGCGAAAAAATGCTAGGTGTCCCGTCCGGGGATCGAACCCAGACTTTCTGCGCCGCAGTCGATGCACTTACCACTGCGCCACGGCGACCACAAACTTGTAAAATAATTACTTTAATTATTGTCTTCATCCGTTGTGCCAATTGTTGCTTGGTTGCAGATATCTGTTTCAGTTGTTGAGTTAGTTCTGAAATCAAGTGTTGAGTCACTTAATTTTTTCTTTTAATAAAATTGGTCTTTATATATACGATTAGATTGTTTTTTATACGGGTTTCCTTCTTCTATTGTATATTTTTTGTTACTTTTATTAATTACTTTTGCTTTTTTTAAAATCATTCCCAAGATTTTATTTTTTATCTTACCATGTGTCGTTGTTTTAATGAATTCTTCATGTAGTTCAGCATTTTTCCTATTTTCATTAATTTTACTTAAAACTTTTTCTTTGGTTTTCTCTATTTGTTTGTAGATTATTTCATTATTTACTTTATTTAAATGAATGGGTTTTTCTTCTGTTATTAAGTGTATTGTGTTATTATACATTGAAAGAGCTTTAATTACTTGGTCTATTAATGGGAATGGATTTTCTATTTTTTCTACTTGGCTTAAAATTCTAAGATGCTCATTTAATGCGCTATGAAATCTTTCTATATCGGAATTACCTGTATGCCTGTTAGCTCTAGTGTAATGTATCTCAATATCATTATCAAATAGAAGGTTTTGTAATGTTTCTACTACAAAAGCATTTTCGTTGTCGAAAGTAACAATCTTTGGTTTATTCAAATACGAAAATATTTTAATAATTGAGTTCATAACATCAATAAAGGTTTTATTTTTAATTAGTTTAACCGCTGCGTATTTCGAAAATTTATCTACGCACGTGAGATATTTTTTATTTTTTCCTCTATACAATATGTCTAGATGATAATGTTCATGTGGACCATTGGGTGTTTCTCTTTTTTCAAATGGTAATTTATTCGGATGTCTTTCGATTTTTGTTATGTAGAGATTGCATTGGTTAATGACTTTATTAATTAATTCTTTGAAATTCGGGATATAGTATTCTCTGATAAGCTGTAGATAAAGTTTATCAATTCCTATTGTTTATGTGTATTAATTATTATTTCATAGGCGTCTTTTATAATTAAATCTTTTAACTTTTTTGTACCTCTTTTTACTACTTTTGCTTCATTAATTTTAATTCTAAAAAGGGCATCTGCTACTTTATTTTCTTTTCCTTGAATATGGTCTATTTTGAAATCATATTCTTCTTTTTATTTTCCAATGTTGTAATTTGGCATTAAGTTCTTTTAAAGTGCTAAGCCATACTAATAGTCTATGGTCAGTCCGGATTACAAATTTTCTTCCATATAAATTATGTCGAAATTGGGTAGTTGCCCATAAGATAGCTAAAAGCTGTTTTTCAATTGTCGAGTAATTCTGTTCATGTTTGTTTAGTGTTCTTGATGCAAAACATAGTGGTCCATGTGATTGACTAAGTACTGCGCCTATTGCGAAGTTTGATGCATCAGTAGTCAATATGAAATCTTTTGAGAAGTCAGGATGTCTATTTATTATATCTTGGGACATCATTTGTAACTTTCATCATTTAGCGTTTTTCTTTAAGCAGAGTGTAAGTGGTTTTATAATTTTTGCATTATCTTGTATGAATTTACGATAATATCCTTTTAAACCGAGAAACTATTGTACTTCTTTTACTGTAGTGGGTATTGCAAAATGTTGAAATATTTGTATTTTTTTGGGATTTGGTTTTATACTATCAGGAGTTATGATATGTCCAAGGAGGGCAAACTCCCTCACCACACAAAAATAACCGAGTTCAGAAACGAGAACATGCCTCGGATAAGGACGGATCCAATGACGACCCCAGCAAACGTACAAAGGACAACGATTTTCGGTTCTGCACGTGGAATGTGAGGTCCCTTAACAGACCACGTATAGCCGAACAACTTGCGGAGGCCCTTGACTGCTCCAAAGCAGATATCACCGCCATCCAGGAAGTGCGGTGGGATGGGCCGGGCAGAAAGGATGGAATGAGTTCTATGATCTCCTAGAAAGAACATACTATCGATGCCCCAGCTATGACACCAAGATCGTTTTGGGAGATTTCAATGCTCAGCTGGGGAAAAAGGATATCTTTGCTGGCGTCATCGGGAAACACAGCCTGCATGACACGACCTCCAGAAACGGACTCAGGCTGTTGGACTTCGCCGCTGGGCGGAACCTCTCTGTGAGCAGTACGCGGTTCCCACATCTCAACATCCATAAAGGAACCTGTCGATCCCCTAATCAATCAACCGTCAACCAGATTGATCACGTTGCGATCGACGTCAGACACTCCTCCAACATTCTCGATGTCCGAACATTCCGAGGCGCTAACATCTCGGATCATCACCTTGTTGTAGCTAAGGTAAGAATCAGGATATCGAGATAGGCCAAAACGGTTTGACGTCGGAAAGCTACAATCGCAACAGGTCGCTGGGATCTTTGCGGACCGAGTCTCCCTGAAACTCTCCCAAAGTTCGGCGCTGCCAGCTCTGACACTAGAAGAAGAATGGAAACGTTGTCAAAAAGCCATCAAAGAAGCTGCAACTGATGTGCTGGGTTTCATACCACCACCTAGAAGTAACCCATGGTTTGACGACGAGTACAGGCAGGCACATGCAGCTAAACAGGAGCTCTACCAGGCAACGCTGCATCGGACAACGAGAGCTGTTCGTGAGCTCTAAGAACAGAAAAGAAGGAAAGAGAACCGGCTTCTCAGAAGGAAAAAGAGAGAGCATGAGAAGCGCGCGGTCGAAGAGCAGTAGGAGAGGTGTTATGGCAGGAATGAAGTCCGGAAGTTTTACCGAAAGGTAAAACGGACCGAAGTCTGCCGGGACCAAAATGGAAACCTTGTAGTAGAGTCGCAATCGATGCTGAGAATCTGGAAAGATCATTTCTGCAGACTTTTAAGCGGCGACGACGGCCCGGTCCCGCTGTTAGGTAGAATGTTTCACTTAATTTGGACGATGATAAACAAGAACTCCGTCCCTGGAGCTGCTGGAGCGGATGGATTGTCCACAGAACTGTTTAAAGCAGCTGGGGATGACCTGGTTGGGCGCATGCACCAGCTCATCTGTAAGATATGGTCGGAGGAAAAATGGGTCTGGCAGTAAATGAGGGCAAAACGAAGTACATGCTGTCATCAATGAAGGACACACAACATCGGCGTCTCGGACAGAGCGTCACACTAGGCAGCAGAAACTTCGAGGTAGTCAAGGACTTCGTCTACCTCGGCTCCGCAGTAAACAGTTACAATAACACCAGTACCGCAATCAAACGCAGAATCACTCTTGCCAATCGCTGTTTCTTTGGGCTCAAGAGGCAATTGAGTAATAAAGCCCTCTCTCGAATGACTAAGCTTGCTTTATATAACACCTTGATCATCCCAGTCCTACTTTATGTCGCGGAAACTTGGACACTACTAAAAGCGTATGAGGATGCCCTTGGTCTCTTCGAGAGAAAAGTTCTGCGTGCGATTTGTGGTCCTGTTTGCGTTGATGGCATCAGAAGGAGAAGATTCAACCACGAATTGTATGGGCTGTACAGCGGCATGAGATTAATCAAGCGTCTACGGATACAACGCGTAAGATGGCTAGGCCATGTAGAGCGTATGGACAGCACTGCTCCGGTCCGAAAAGTCTTCGAATCTGAGTCATTGGGACAACGCAACAGAGGACGGCCCAGGATAAGGTGGCGCACACAAGTGGAGAAGGACCTCAACCAACTTGGAGTGCGCAACTGGCGGCAGCTGGCGAAAGATCGTACTGGCTGGAGAGGCATGCTGATTGAGGCCCAGGTCCACCCCGGACTGTAGCGCCACAAGAAAAAGAAGAATCCTTTGGTTAAGTCTAAAGTTGTAAAATAATTACAATGCCCGAGTTTATCTAATATTGCTTTAATTCATTTGATTAATCAGATTTTTCTTCGTCGTTTAAATGATCGGTCCGTAATTCATTAGTAAAATCTGGAATATTAAGGTCTTGTTCAATATTATTCATGTAATTGATAACTTTTTCGTACTCAGTTTCCTCATCTTTGTCAAAAAATAATGGATACAATTGTTCGTTTAGCATTAACAATTTTTCTTTATAAAGTACCTTTGCATTATTTGGGATTAGTATATTGTTACCTATCAAACTGTCTTGGAAAGCACCACACAAGAAAATGAATTTGCCAAATAAATGAAACCAATAAATTAAAACACCAATACTTCAAATAAGAATTGAAATCAAATACATTTATTGTTGATACTTATCTATCGCTGGCCAGAGGTGTGATGCTATAGGTTGTCGAGATCCAAGTGAACGAGATATTTCACGATTTTCAATGCTAAGGCTAACCCATATTGTCGTTGTCAAGAAAACATTTAAGAGCACGACTCCTTTGACCATTACAGTGAGAGAAAGTATAAATTATTAAAGTAATGTATGACGTAAGACTTGAGAATTTAGAACAAATAAAAAGAGTTAATATAATGAGTCCTAAACATCCCGCCACCCCTGGAACAAGTTTCAGGACATCGGTAGAAGAGCCAGTTTTGTTATTGGTCGGACAAAGGTACCCGTTGCTGTCCGAACGGATACGACTCGAACTATGTTATCAGCACCTGATTGACTGAATCGATGCGGCCTAAAATCCATTTTGTTGGAGGTGTGTTGGGTTCTTTGATGACGACTAGATCCCCAGGCTTGAAGTTGGTTGTTCGTTTTTGCCATTTCGGTCTTTCCTGTAGCGTCGAAAGGTACCCGCTGTGCCATCTCTGCCAGAATCCTTGTACCATTTTTTGCACATGATTCCATCGTGAGAGACGGTTGATTGGAACATCAATGTTGGCTGGTTCTGGAACGGCAGTCAGTGGCTCACCTATGAGAAAATGTGCTGGGGTTAATGGATTCAAGTCAACATCAGATATTGCACACAGAGGACGAGAATTAAGAATGGCTTCTTACTTCTGGTAAGATCGCCCACCAACTCCAGGTGTATTGCTTTAGTCGACAGGCAAACAAACAAGGCAATGTATGCCTTAGAAGTTTTGGCATTACGACAACGGGACAATTTTATAGTGAGTGGGCCAGCGTAATCACACCCAGAGTTGGAAAATGGCCGGCTTGATTCGATGCGATGAGATGGTAGATCCCCCATAATCTGTTGCGTTGTGATCCTTCTCTGCATGAAACATCGTTTGCACTCATGTACGATTCGGCGAATGAGATTGCGACTCCCCATTATCCAAAATTCTTGCCGGACAAATGCAAATGTTTCTGACACACCCGCATGCATATAGCTTTGATGGATGTCTTTAATGAAGAGCTTAGATACAGGGCTGTTTTTGGGTAAAATTATTGGATGCTTTATATTAAATGAAACACAAGCATGTTTTAGCCGACCACCAATGCGTAGGAGTCCGTCTTCGTCCAGAAATGCCGAGTACTTCAGGAACTTTGATTTAGGAGGAAGCTGGTGCGTTGTACTTAAATAGCGAATGTCATCGCCAAAAAACGATTGCTGCACCCGCCTTAAAATAGTCACCTTTGCTTTGCGTAGTTCTGTACTTGTAAGTCCATACGATGGTTGACGGGGTGTTGACGATTTCAAATTAAGCACAAACTTTAAAACGTAAGCCGCAACACGTTGCAATCGAAACCAAGATGAAATCTTTTCAATCAACTCATCAACAATGTGACTTTCACACGATGTGACAAGTACACGTATTGGAACTGACCGTTCTTCGCGTTTAACACATTCTTCTTCGGCTAAATTTGAAGATAGATTAGACTTGGGCCATTGTTCCTCAGATTGAGATAACCAATTTGAACCTGACCACCAGAGGGAATGCGAAAATAGATACGAAGGTGGCACACCACGTGACGCGCAATCAGCTGGGTTTGATTTTGATGGTACGTAACGCCAACAATGTCTTGGAACCGTTTCCAAAATTGCAGCTGTCCGGTTCGCTACAAAAGTTGTCCAGCGCCGTGGGGGTGACGATAACCAATGAAGGACAATTTCTGAGTCGCACCATGCGAAAATTCGATTAATTTCGATCGTTAACGATGATCGCACTAATGCTATCAACCGAACTAATAGCAAAGCACCGCACAATTCAAGACGCGGAATAGAAATCGGTTTAACAGGAGCTACCTTAGTTTTAGCAACAACTATTGTCATACTTGTTTCACCATTGTTGGACTTTAAACGGGCATAAATTACGGCAGCGTAAGCAAGTGACGACGCGTCGCAAAATCCGTGTAGCTCGATCCCGCCTTCGTACGAATAAATATTTCGCGGAACTTGAATTCGTTCGAAGTAGGGCAATTGGTCGCGATAATTTTCCCATTCTGCAGAAAGTTCCACGGGAAGGGGATCATCCCAACCCAAATTTAACTCCGCAGACCACAGCTTCTGAAACATTATTTTGAAGAGCACAATTGAGGGAGCAAGTAGTCCCAACGGATCAAAAATTCTTGATATCTCGGAAAGCAAGGTTCTTCGCGTAAGTGGGGGGCACGGTTTAGTCAAAATTAAACGATAGGAAAATACATCCGCAGCAGGGTTCCAAAACATACCTAACACTTTGATAAGGGCCTGTGATCGCTCCGGATCGACAAAAGAGTATTCGCAGTCATCCGCCTTTTCCTGTGCAAGAAGAACCCAACAATTCGAACTCCATTTGCGAAGGTTTAGTCCAGCTTTCGAAAGTAGCATAACAAGATCCGACTTTAATTGCAACAAATGTTCAACTGAATTCGCGCCCGTCATTATGTCGTCCACATAGACATCGTTAAGCAAAACTCTCCTAGCGTTGGGATATTCTTCTTGGTAATTACTCGCGATCTGTTGCAAAACTCTAACCGATAAGAATGGAGCTGAAGCAGTACCACAAGTAACCGGTTTTAGCCGATAGTGTTTAATTTCCTGATTTGGAGATTGACGCCACACAATACGTTGTTAATCCAAATCTTGATCTGCAACCCATATTTGACGGGACATTTTGACGATATCCGATGTAAAAACAAACAAATGTTGCCGAAAGCGTAAGCACACCCCAATTAGATCACGCTGTATTGCCGGACCGATCCATAATTGACTATTCAACGATTTACCGTCTAAGTCTTTCACCGAGCCATCAAACACGACGCGAAGTTTGGTTGTCGAGCTGTCTGGTTTAAAAACAGCATGGTGGGGAAGGTAATATTGACGCGAAGGGTTCTTATAGATTTTGTCGCGAGGGATTGGTTCCATATGACCAAGATCGAGATATTCATCTATAAATTTAGCATAATTGCGTTTAAGTTCAGGATTGTTTCGAAACCGACGCTCCATCGAATGCAGTCGTAATACCGCCGACTGCAGTGTGCCTGCGAACTTGGGCTCAGATGTTTTAAATGGTAGACGCACAATATATTTTCCGTCCGCTGCCCGAGAGAAGGTTTCCACGAAATGTTTCTCCGCTGGATCGTTCAAAATAGTACCCGAATCTTGAGGTGGAACTTCTTCCAACTGCCAAAATCGTTGTAGAAGAGCATCCAAATCCACAGAAGAATGAAAAGCGGAAAGTCCATTCTGCAACTCTGAACCAATCAGCTCGCCGGAAATCACCCATCCAAATGAAGTATTCTGAGCAATCGGTTTCCCATGTGGTCCAAAAACTCGTTCTGATTTCAACAGAGACCAAACTTTACCAGCTCCCAGAATAATATAAACTGCATTAGAGACATTGAAGGTTGGATCTGCCAGTTCCAAATGCCTAATATATTCCCAGGTTGATGCATCAAAGGAATTTGAAGGTAAATTAGATGTTAATTTTCCCAACACAAAGGCATCAACTGGTAATTGCGAAGAATCATAGCGAGATAAGAGAAGAATAGAAAAATGGCCCTTGGTGTATCCCGCTTGTGCTGATCCTAATCCCGTTACTGTAACGCGCGTGTGAGTACGAGAAAGCTCGAGTTTCTGTGCACAATCTTCGGATATGAACGACGACTGTGACCCCGTATCTAACAATGCACGAATATCAATCAGCTGACCCCACTTGTTTTTAATTTTTGCAAGAATGGTTGGTAAAACCGTTTGCACATGAGTGTTTAATTCCAACGAATGGTTACTAACCAGTGGGGCAACAGCAGAAGGATCAAGTCCACAACTCGACGACGAAGTTGAAGGTAAATTTGGTAATGCCGATGCAGGTGCAGTTGTAGAAATCGGAGGCTTATCCTGATGAACAAGGCGATGGTGCCGAGCCTTGCAAATGTGGCAACGATACGATGATTTACATTTGTTTGACGAATAACCCGGTCGGAGACAGCAGTAACAAATTGAGTTAGTTTTTGTAAAATTTCGACGCGATGAGATGTCTAATTCCAGAAATTGAGCACATTGATAAAGTTGGTGTGATCCCTTGCATAAACGGCATTGCGAATCTATTTCTGAATGTTTGGCTACAAGAGCTCTGATCTGACCAGTTTGTTTTCCACGCGTTGTACTCAAACGATTCAGGGGCTGACATGCTTCTAATGCGTTACACCGAGTCTCTAAGAAGTCAACAAGCTGCTGTATGGAACTATCTTCCCGAGTACCGACTTCTTTCGCCCACTCGTGCTTCGTGTCACTATCGAGTTTACCGAGTAGAATGTGTATTAGCCAAGGGTCGCGGCTATTTTTTTCCAAAGCATTTAGACCACGTATTACCTCATCGGCTCCATCGGTAATTTTACGAAGCATCGATGCATTTGTTATAGTTATCGACGGAAGTGACAAAAACGTTTGCACAAATGACTGTACGATTAAATTACCGCGGTCAAATCGCCTTTCAAGTCGATCCCACGCTTCGGTGTAATTCGCGTCTGAAACTTGAATATGTTGAATAAGATCAGCCGCGGTTCCACTTAAAAACGATTTCAGATAATGAAATTTATGCGTTGGTGACAAAGTTTTGTTTCTATCTACCGAGCCAAAGAACGAGTCGCGAAAAGAAGGCCAATCTTTATAGTCACCTGAAAATTTTGGAATCACGATAGGGGGCAGATTAATCTTTTCGCACACTTTAGATGTTGAATCTAGTCCTTTTAAGAAGTCACTTTGCTGATTCGCAGTTTTTTCAAGAACTGAGTTGTTAAGATCGGTCGTTGAAGTGCCCGTCGAATAGCCGTTTTCAAACCCGCGTGTGCTTCAAAGTACTTTGTCTCATAAACACTGAACTCATCGTTAAAGGGCTGCAACAAATCTTCTTCTATTTCTTTGAGACCATCATAATGATTCGAACAAAATTCGCCCCACGCGTCTTCAACTCGTCTTAAACGAATTTCGAGCATTTCTACAGTTATGCTTGAGTTTATTGTGGACACGAATTCAACTGCACGTGTTAAACACATTTTTGCGATAACGCGTTTTTGCTTCGCACTCATTATGAACAGCAAACTAGAAAGTTCCTTCCAGAAATAGCACAAAATCCAACCGACGAAGAATTATTGCATAGAGTTTTCTTTTTCAACAGCACACGTGGTACTTTAATGAAGAAACAATTATTTAACGAATTTTAACAAAGGTAGCAACAAAAAAAAAATGAATCCGCTTCGAAGGACCAATATGTCTTGGAAACCACCACACAAGAAAATGAATTTGCCAAATAAATGAAACCAATAAATTAAAACACCAATACTTCAAATAAGAATTGAAATCAAATACATTTATTGTTGATACTTATCTATCGCTGGCCAAAGGTGTGATGCTATAGGTTGTCGAGATCCAAGTGAACGAGATATTTCACGATTTTCAATGCTAAGGCTAACCCATATTGTCGTTGTCAAGGAAACATTTAAGAGCACGACTCCTTTGACCATTACAGTGAGAGAAAGTATAAATTATTAAAGTAATGTATGACGTAAGACTTGAGAATTTAGAACAAATAAAAAGAGTTAATATAATTAGTCCTAAACACAAACCATTGTATTCATCGGAAAATTTGTGAAGTTGGAATGCGGCATCTTATAAAACAGGGAAGGCATCTTTAGAAATGATTATGGGGTTACCTGCAGTTCTAATTATTAATGGAGAAATCCTATTTTTTAAATATTTTGGTGTTGTGTCTTTATAATACTATTAGTTCCACCAGTATCTATAAGCAATCTAATAGATGCATTTGCTTTTGTTAGTTGGATATAGGGTAAACCATGTCCTGTGTTTCCGAGGCTACATATTGAAAATTTGCATCATCAGGTTTTCGATGGATATAGCTAGTTTTTGGGTTATTTCGTCTTATTTGGGATGAGCTATTACCTACATCCATTGGTTCTATTTGTTAATTTTGATTAAATGGTTTTTGATAATTATTTTGTTGATTATATGGCTTTGGTTGCCTAGGTGGATTATGTTTCTTTCTATTATCCATTTCTGCATTTTTATTTCTATTTTTTATACTGATTTTCTTTGAAATGATTACTGTTATTGTGTTGTAAGTCAGAATTTCAGTTGACAAGACCTGCTTGAGATAATTCATGGAGAGCCGACTCCATGGTGGCTGGTTTTAAAGAATATAAGATGGTTCTCATATGTATTGGCAATTTTTGTTGAAAAATTTTTAGTGCCACATTATTATTTCGGGGAATGCCTAATTGATTACCTTCGTTAAACTTTTGGCTTAGTAAGGATAACGTTTTCTGTATATAATTATAAAATTGTATAACATCTCCTCTAATCTGGGAATTCCTAAGATCCTCATACAATTGATAACTATTTCTAAATCCTCCAAAATTTTCTATAAGCATTGATTTTATATCTCTCTATTTACTTAAACGGGTGTGAATTTCAATTGCTTGCCTAGCTCTACTTATAAATTTTGATTTTAAGAAATTAATGCACATTCTCTGACCTTGCTCATTATGAATTGGAATTATGTCATCAACGTTATTAAGAGAGATTGGAAGATCTTCTGTTCTCCCATCAAATGTAGATAGTCTTTCAATATATAAGGGGATTGAGTTCTAAGACTCTTGGTATATTGTGAAAATTACTTGGATTTAGCGCCATTTCTTCTTTCTTTCTTATGGTAAGGTTGTAATTGTTCGTAAATTTTCTTTCTTATTATTTTAATTTTAAACTTTAGTTTCTTCATTCAATTCATATATAATCGCCTTTCTTCTTATTTCCCTTTTTTTAAATATTCTCCTCTAGAGATTTCGTAGTATAAGTCATTTGCACTCACCGGACTAGTAAATATTTTCACCACCGTGCTGCGCGCAGGACGCCGTGGGACCACAATAAAAGTGAGTCGGCAGGTTTTAGGTTATTGGAAACCCCTTTGTGTAGTGCGTGTCCCGTAGCCTTCGGCCAGGGTTAGAACCACAGCTCATTTTTTGTTCTTAAGTTTTATATTTTTTTCTTTCTCATTTTTTTTTTTTTTTGATTTAGTGTTGATTTACTTTGAATTAGTTTTTGTGTACTTTTATTACATATTTGCATTATATATTATTATTATACTTAACAAATTAGAAAAAAAACTTGTATACTTTTAGGGGCGGGTGTAATTTTTATAGTATTTTTATAAATTTTTTCAAATAAATGAATTTTATTATTAGAAAAACTTGAAATCGAGGTATGTTCTTATTTATAATGGAATAATTTCATGTTTGCCTGGTGTGTGTGTGGAGTGAAGGGAAGGCCGTCATTCTTGGAGTAGCTGACGGGGTCAAGCGTTGGGCCGTGGCTTACGTCTCCGAGGCTATCTCTCGCAGAATCGCCAAGAGAGATAGAAAAGGTCTTGCCAACTCTGACAAGATTTTATTGACTTGTGCCAATGAAATCATGCTCTCGTGGGTTCGTTAACCTTTATCATGAAACGACGCTGGAAGGCTCCCTCTCGTAGTAGGGTGAACGTAGGTAGTTTTAAGTTGGTACACTTCTAGAGTAGGCTTAGTCTTAAGAGAGTTCGATTAGTTTAGGTTTATGATATTTTAGTTAGCTAAACTCTGCGAAAGACCTTTCGGCCTTGTTTAGTGGTAAGGGCGTAGGCTAGAACACCCTTTTTATATCCGTTCCCCCCTTTTTCCTTTCCTACACTAGTCCGCTGTCAGGTTAGGGTATTAGGCTTTTTCATTCTTCGCAACCTTTTCTTCCTCTTTCCTTCTTTCTTCCCTTAGCTAGTTCAGGCACGAATTTTTTTTTTTTTGTGTGCAATGAGTGATGTGCGTGTGATAAGGACAATAATCACCCCGTCCGACGAGCAGAGCCGAGAAACCGCAAGCGTGCAGCCGTCCTCCTCCTCCTCATCGAAGCTACCTCAGTAGCAATCCTGAACGCAAGAGTCAAAACCTAGGCGTGGGCGTAGGCGTAGGGGAGGAAGCTACAACTGTGCTGAAGAGGCACAGGAATTATGATATAAAAGGGTAACGGCTAGACGCAAAAGAAACAAATTTCAGAAACGATTATTAGTGCAAATGACGACAATAGGCCTTCGCGAAAATTAAGATCAATGGAGAGAAAATGTTGGGCCTGTTGGATAGCAGATCCTCAGTGACTTGGCTAGGAAAAGAACACAAGAATTCATGCCGAGACACGAGATTGAGCTCAAGAAACTGAATTGAAGTAATAGCAGCAAATGGGAGCCACCAAAACATCAAGGCACGTTTTTAGATACGGGTCTCTTGGGGAGAAAATTCGCAAGAAATGGACATATACGTAGTTCCGAGCCTCCAGTAGGAACTATACTTAGAGGTAGACTTTTGGAGTTCCTAACATAGTCACAGAAGTAGACATTCCGTCACCATCGAGCTGCTGTAACCCACAACAGATGCTCTCACCAGAGCATGCCAAGCAGCTGGAGGAAATCAAGCTCCTGTTTCCGTCCTTCCCTGTGATGGGATTGGGAAAGACTAGCCTCGAAGAACATATAATTGAGGTAGAAGACGAAAAGATACCCATCAAACAGAGGTATTACCCAATTTCCAACGGCCAACCAATTCACGGTGATGCCGTTCGAACTGTGTAACGTCGCTCCAAAAATGTGTAGGCTGATGGTCAAATCCATGCCCTCTCGGTTGAAAGAGAATTTCATTGTCTACCTAGAGGACCTCTTGGTTTGTTTTCCAGATTTTGAGTCACACGCATGCTTAAAGAATGCTGAAGAGTAAGTTCTGCTGAAAAGAGATTAAGTATCTGGGCTTATCGTTGGTGATGAATGTTTACGTACAGACACTGGCAAGAGTTTGGGGGTCGAGAAGCTTTCAGTTCTAAAAATCCGGAGCGACTCTGCCGGGAGTGACGGGATATTATAGGCGCTTTATATCAAACATGACCGACTGTTTAAAAAAACGCAAGATGTTCTGAATACAGTCGAGGTGCCCAACGCGTTTGACGTACTCAAAAAGACTTTGGTGTTCGCACCAAAGTTTGATGTACCAAACCAAAACTTTAAGATGGGCGTCGGAAGCGTTCTTTTCTAAATGAAAGAATAATGAACTACCGATAGCTTTTATATTCCAGAAACTTAAACCCGCACAGCAGAATTATAGTGTGACGGAACTTGTGTCCTATGCTGCCGTCCTGTTTGTAAAGAAGATTAGGGCTTACGTAGAAGATTTATCATGTACTATCATTGCCGATCTCGAAAGCTTGAAGTGGTTGTTAATGCAAAAGGATCTATCTGGTCACCTGGCCAGATGGAGTCTGAAGCTCCAAGCCTTCGACTTCGTGATCGAACATAGAAAGGGTGTCCAGACCGTAGTCCCTGATGCTCTCTCACGTACCGATATGGAGGAGCTCGCTTCCAAACAGGCGATGGAAGTTGACTTTAACTCTCATAATTTTGCTGTAACGGAATACGAAGAGTTAAAAAAGACTATAACAGACAACGCAACAAAACTGCCATACTTGTGAGTTGATGATGGGTTGATGTACAGACGATTCGACGTAGGAACCGGTAACTTAATTCTTTACGACATGGCATAGAAGCTCTGGATACCGACGGACTTGCTTAAGAGCATTTTTTAGACGGCGCATAATGCATCATTTGCGGTGCATGGGCCAATAAAGCTTGTCTACGTTAAGGCAAAAATATTACTGGCCAGGTATGCTCATTGACGCACAGGACTGGGTTAGGTCCTGCGAGATCTGCGAGATTGGTCTTAGACCATAAATATGTGTTTAGTAAGTTTATTTTCGTTATATCCTGGAGGAAGGCAACGGCGGCCTAGGTAGTAAAGTATCTCAGAGAAAGTGTATTTCATACCTTCGGTGTACGTGTGTACATACACTCAGACAACAATAAGCAATTCGTTTCCGAATTGTCTGCCAGCTTTTTAAAACGGTATGGAGTCAAATATGTTCACACCGCCTTTTACTCTACTCAGGCGAATGCGTCGGAATGTGGGAGCCGGTCGATTTCAATTAAACTGCGGTCATATATCGACAGGTATCTTTACTTGAGTGCCGTAACGCACGATGCGACCAGGTTCGAACCATATCACGTGGTATTGGTACCCTTATGATACAGCACGGACAAGCTAATGAAGTGTTCCGGGAGCTAGGGTGGACAAATTAGACCTAGTGAGGAAAAAAGTGTCTGACAACTTTAGGCTGGCTCACCAGAAGGGGACGAAAATATATAACACTAGAAGTAGAGACGTGACGTATTAAGTAGGGCAAATAGTTAACAGACGCAAAATAAGACAGAGTAACTTACTGGACAAGTACAACGCTAAGCTCGGTCCTAAATGCCTTAAAGGGATTATCCTCGCCACTAAGGGCAATTGCCTCTACGAGGTCGGCAATTTGCCAGGGGAGACAATAGGGACGTTCCATGCTAAGGACCTCCATACATGGGAGAGGTATAAGACTGATTATTGACGCTCTCTATGCGGCCGTTGCTGGATTATGTATATTGGGTATCAATAGGTTATTTATTTACTTATTTATGCTAGTTCTATTGAGATTTATTTATACGTATTTTTTATTTATTTATTTATTTAATAGAGTATTTATTTTTTTCTTATTAATATACATCTGTGATATTAGGTTACGTATACGTCCCAGTTGTAAGGGTGGGGACAGCAGATCGCGCCAATTCCTGAGAGTGCACCGAGAAAATAAAACATTCGCAACTTGGGGAAGGTGATAGAATTTGTGATATTTTAATTATTAGCTTAAGTTAGAAATAGAACTTAGGCACGGCGATTACAGTCGGAATAACATGAGATTTAGGACGGGGTCCCTTGCCACACGTAGTAAGAGTGTGATAATTGGGGAAATTTCAGGACAGGGCTTCCTGTCTTTTACGAGGCCGGTTTACTCACGACCACTCATAAGCCGTCGTCGAGCCTGTTACGGTAGCATTTTCCTGAAATAGATAAGGAGATAATTAGAGCTTTAGAAAAAGAATCCCAATTAAGCCATAACCTGTGTCCAGCATCCCCAATGTTTACATTCCGGTAATCTGTAAACAAAAGAAATCCTCGAAATATCCACGTTGTGAGTGATTACTTACCTGTGTATTTTCCTACAATAATCCTCCTATCAATTTGTCGTATCTCTAAAAAGAGAAGAATAATTAGTAAATAGAAGAAATTAGCTGTAAAAAAAGAAATTGACTTACCAAAACAATGCACGCGGTTGACAACTAGATTGACACGTGTAAAAAGAAAGAAAGAAAGACGAAAGCATCGACCACAAACTAAAAGAGACAGCACTTCCAGGCTAGAACGCAATAGTCGAACGGGGTGGGGAAAAAGCCCGAGATCGAGAGGAAAAACGAGACACAGGGAGAACAAAGAACAAAAAAAAAGAGATTCGGTCGCGATCAAGTCGAGGAGATCAAAAGTGGAAGTGTTCGGGTGTCAGTAGAAAAAATATAATAAAATATATAAGTGCATAGAGAGAGAAATAGTAATAGTAAAAAAAGGATAATATAAAGTGCGTTAGAAAAAACAAAAAAAAAAACCATCTTTGGGATCCCCCGTAACTGGGATTCACAATCCCCATCAAATACATACACATATAAACAGTGATTTCGACAGTGTAGTGAAGGAGTTCTTCATTATGACTCAGAGAACGACGTGAATAGTTTTACTCCGCAATAAATTCGTATTTTGCTAGTCAATTCTCTTTTCGTGTTCATTAAATTAATATTATTTAATTCGTATGTTGTAAAGTGTACTTTTCTGTAAATTACTTCGTGCAATACTCTCTACTTAATTTTTAAATTCAAAAATAATTTTATATCAAACCGTGAGTGACTCAAATTTTCCAATCTGAGTGGAATTGACACACAAAGAAAGTTGAGATCTTCTGAAAAAAACTCTCCCTGCTCCAATTCTCCATCAGCGGTGCAATCGTCGGCAAAATTATGGGAACGCATTAAAAACCGACTAGAAATGCTAACAAAGAGTCGAACGGATTTTATTGTAAGCCAGTTAAAACATGAAATGTCTTCGATGCTTGATATGCTCTCTGAGCGGATTAATTCCGTTGAGTCGCACTTTAATGAAGAACTAAAAACAATAGAGTCTGACTTTATTGAGAGGCATGCTTCTATTAGTCACTCGGTTTTGCCTAGAAAAAATAAATGTTTATTGTCTAAGGGCTAGTATGGAACATCTGGAAACTGAGTTGAGTATATTAAAAACTGATAATCAGAACAGCAGTACTCAACGAAAACCTTGGCAATTTTTTTGAACAACTTTGCAACAAAATTGGGTTTTCGCAAATAACTCCAATTCATTTAAGAAGAACTAGACCAACCAGACCATCATCCAACCATCAAGACCAATTTCTTGAAGAAAAATGCGGAGTATTACAAGTCGAACTCCAAACATGGTGATATTGGATTTAATGGTTACAAGTTCGATCGAGTGTATGAGTGTCTAACAAAACAAAATCACGCACTCGTCAAGGGAGCAAATGAACTGCGACGAGGAAAGTCACTTTATACAGTTTTTATGCGGAGTGGGACGGTATTCGTCAAAACTACAGCTGGTAGTAAGCCAACATGCATAGTACACATGCACACACTTGATGCTATGTACTCTACCACCGCACTCAATGCAGCTGAGCAACTGGGGACAAGCCCCCGAAGGAATTAACTGTAATAAAATTTTTTTCAAATTGTCCATATTTTTTGTTGTTGTTGACTAGGCGCTGTTCTTGGTGTACTTTTTACTACGTATTACAAGTCGAACTCTAAACATGTGTGCTTGGGTGATATTGAATTTAATGGTAACAAGTTCGATCGAGTGTATGAGTGTCTAACAAAACAAAATCACGCACTCTTCAAGAGAGCAAATGAACTGCGACGAGGAAAGTCCCTTTTACAGTTTTTATGCGGAGTGGGACGGTATTCATCAAAACTACAGCTGATAGTAAGCCAACATGCATTGTACACATGCACACACTTGATGCTATGTACTCTACCACCGCACTCAATGCAGCTGAGCAACTGGGGACAAGCTCCCGAAGGAATTAACTGTAATAACATTTTTTTCAAATTGTCCATATGAATAAATAATGTTATTGTTGGAGTTATTTTTTCACATTAATATGATTTCTAACAATAATTTTTATAACAAATTTTTGTCGGGTTCTTTCAATGGATCCTTAGAATGTGAGGACTGCTCTGAATGTGTTGTGTAGTGTGCGAGATGGTCTTAATATATTGCATTTAAACGCGGGGAGTCTTCGTTCCAAGCTCACGATAATCTATGAAATGCTATGTAATTCTTAATTAGATATTGTAATGGTATCTGAAACATGGCTTGATGATACTGGCTCTTCGCAATCTGTCAACATATCCGGTTTTAAATTGCTTAGAAATGATCGTGTCAATCGAATTCATGGCGGAGTGTGCATGTTTATTAGAAATAATATATATAGTTTTGAATCCTTTGTTATTGTTGTAGTATACTGTCCACCCAGACGTTTTCGAGAGGAAAATGTAGTAGAGTTAGAAACTACGCTATTAGATCTCAGCCGTAAGTACAACAATATCCTTACAGGTGGGGATTATAATGTCAATCTTTTGTCAAATAATAATGTTACTATATTGCTTCGTTATTTTTGTGAAAAAATGAGTCTGTCGTTTGTAAATAATGTTTTTCCCACATGTTTCCAATCTGTGAGAAATCCACCATTAATTGAAATATTTCTGACAGCTTTCCCAACTAAAATTCTTGGAAATGATCAGTGTAGACCAACTTCGGATTTTATACATGACTTCATTTATTGCTCAATCGATTTTAATGTAACTAATCGTGATAATAGTAAAGTGATTAGCTTTAGACCATTTCGTGACATAGATATCTCTGGTCTCCAAAGTAGTGTAGCGATGCTAAATTGGTCTGATATCTTTTACTTGACAGAAATTGATGATATGATAGCTTTATTCGGTAATTTTGTTTTAAGACTATATGGAGCATATGTTCCTCTACTCACTAAAAGAGTCAAAAACAAAAGTTGTCCTTGGTACAATAATCACATTAAAACAAGCATAAAAGATAGAGAACAATTCTACTGACGATATAAAGGTAATCCGACTTAATATAACAAACGACAATACAAAACAGCTAGAAATAAAATAACTTTTTTGACAAAATTAATCCTTCTTTGAATTCTAAACAACTTTGGAAAAATATAAGAGAGATGGGTATGATTAACAACCACAACATACATAACTGTATGTTGTGGTATAAAGACCCAAATGTGATGAAAGATTTTTACGTATCTGATACCTTAAGTTTTAATGACATTGAGCTTACAAGAACTGACGATGAAGACTCCTCTGTTTTTCAATGTGTGGACACCTTTGATATTCTAAATGCATTTCGTTCTGTTAAATCAAACGCGCAAGCTGTTGATGGTATCTGTCCCAAATTTTTAAAACTTATATTACCATTGATTCTGTGTTATGTTAGTCATATATTTAATGTGTGTATTTATAGTTGTAGTTTCCCAAGCCAGTGAAAAAGAGCAAAAATTATTCCTGTCCCTAAGAAAGTTAACCCTTCAAGACCATCGGACTAAAGACCCATTATTATCTTACCATATATTGCAAAAGTTTTTGAAAACATAATCTCTAGTCAGATACAGTATTTTATTAATACAAAGGGTCTACTCTGAAAATGGCAGTCAGGCTTCAGACAAAAACATGGCTGTGAATCTGCTGTTATTAAAGTGACAACTGACTTGCGAAACGGTATGGACTCACATGGTGCTGCTTTGTTAATAATTTTAGATTTCACTAAAGCGTTTGACTCCATCGATCATTCAATCTTACTGACTAAACTAAAAGACAATTTTAACTTTGGACTATCTGCAATTAAGCTAATGGCTAAATATTTAAAAGACCGTTCATTGACCATTGTAACGTCTGTTGGTATGTCTGATATGTATGTTGTCAATTGTGGCGTTCCTCAAGTATCGGTATTAGGACCGTTATTGTTTTCCCTATTTGTCAATGATTTGCCTCAAGTTGTATCCAATAGTAAAGTGCATATGTACGCTGATGATGTTTGTATTTATATGTCTTGTAGTAAAAACACAATATCTGCAGGTGTTTCAACAGAAAATGATAACTTGCGTAGAATACAAGCATGATCAAACCAAACTACGACTCAACACACAAAAAACTCTTGCGATGCTTTGTACTAACATTGCTATTAACATAGGTAGTCTTCCGCCTATTGTCTTAAACGGTGACATTATAGAGTATGTTAATAAGGTAAAGTATCATGACTTTGTTATAAATGAGTCACTCTGCTGTTGTGATGCTATTTCAGAAAGTGTGAAAAGAATTTACTTTGGGTTACGTAGCTTAAGGTACTCAACTTATCTTCTCAATCCTGATATGAAAATCAGATTGATAAAAAGCCTTATAATGCCTTTCTTTACGTTTAATTTTTGTGTATATCCTTGCTTAGACTGCATGTGTAATCGTAAACTTAACGTCGCGTTAAATGACTGTCTCCGTTATGTTTTCAATCTCCCTAGATACGCTAGTGTAAGCCAGTTTAAAACTATATTACTAGGAATAGAGTTGAATCAATACCGTGACTTCAGAATTCTCCCACTGTTTTAAAAAATTATATACCATGGATGTCCATTGTAGCTCAAGTATATGATTAATTTTGCTCAATGTCATAGAGGTGTACAGTGTCGGACAAAACAATAGCACCGAATTACACCTCACAATATTTTGCCCAAAAAAACTGTCAATCAATGTAAATCAATTTTAATGAATTTTATTTATGTTACTTAGGTAAAAAACAGATCTTAAAATATTAAAAAACAAACTATGCAACTTCAACACTTAAAAAATGTAATAAAAAATAAAGGAGTTCAACAAAATCAAATGCGACAAAACTAAAGCACTCATTTCAATTTTCTTCTACACATATTTTATTTATTAATATTTTGTAGCAAACCCATTATTTTGAATAATTGCTTCACATCTCCGGGGCATTGACTCAATTAAATTACTTATGATATCTGCGGGGATATTCTTCCAAGCAATTTCAGCTTGACCAAAAAGCGAATCCTTCTGTCGGGGCGAATTCACGCCCCGACAGAAGAGAAGGATGACAACAGCAAGGATGAGTTCTATGATCTCCTAGAAAGAACATACGATCGATGCCCCAGCTATGACACCAAGATCGTTCTAGGAGATTTCAATGCTCAGCTGGGGAAAGAGGACATCTTTGCTGGCGTCATCGGGAAACACAGCCTGCACGACACGACTTCCGGAAACGGACTCAGGCTGCTGGACTTCGCCGCGGGGCGGAACCTCTCTATGAGCAGTACGCGGTTCCCACATCGCAACATCCATAAAGGAACCTGGCGATCCCCTGATCAATCAACCGTCAACCAGATTGATCACGTTGCGATCGACGTCAGACACTCCTCCAACATTCTCGATGTCCGAACATTCCGAGGCGCTAACATCGACTCGGATCATCACCTTGTTGTAGCCAAGGTAAGAACCCGGATATCGAGAGAACAACGGAGTCGAGATAGGCCGAAACGGTTTGACGTCGGAAAGCTACAATCGCAACAGGTCGCTGGGATCTTTGCCGACCGAGTCTCCCTGAAACTCTCCCAAAGTTCGACGCTGCCTGCACTAGCAATAGAAGAAGAATGGAAACGTTGTCAAAAAGCCATCAAAGAAGCTGCCACTGATGTGCTGGGTTTCACGCCACCACCTAGAAGGAACCCATGGTTTGACGACGAGTGCAGGCAGGCACATGCAGCCAAACAGGAGGCCTACCAGGCAATGCTGCATCGGACAACGAGAGCTGTTCGTGAGCTCTACGAACAGAAAAGAAGGGAAGAGAACCGGCTTCTCAGAAGGAAAAAGAGAGAGCATGAGAAGCGCGCGGTCGAAGAGATGGAGAGATGTTATGGCAGGAATGAAGTCCGAAAGTTTTACCGAAAGGTGAAACAGCTATCCGGTGGATACAGGGTTCGGACCGAAGCCTGCCGGGACCAAAACGGAAACCTAGTAGTAGAGTCGCAATCGATTCTGAGAATCTGGAAAGATCATTTCTGCAGACTCTTAAACGGCGATGACGGCCCAAATCCCGCTGTTAGGCAGAATGTTCCACTTAATTTGGACGATGATAGACAAGAATTCCGTCCCCCCGACTTAGACGAGGTCAAGATAGCAATATCGAGACTGAAGTCAAATAAAGCTGCTGGAGCGAATGGACTGTCCGCAGAACTGTTCAAAGCAGCTGGGGATGACCTGGTTGGGCGCATGCACCAGCTCATCTGTAAGATATGGTCGGAGGAAAGCATGCCCGATGAGTGGAATCTCAGCGTCGTCTGTCCGGTCCACAAGAAAGGAGACCCCTTCGACTGCGCCAACTATCGAGGGATAAGTCTCCTTAACATCGCATACAAGATCCTCTCTGCCGTATTGTGTGAACGCCCGAAACCGTTTGTCAACAACCTGATTGGTCCTTATCAGTGTGGTTTCAGGCCAGGGAAGTCCACCATCGACCAAATCTTCACACTACGGCAGATCCTGGAAAAGACCCAAGAAATGCAAATCGACACTCACCACCTATTCGTCGATTTCAAGGCCGCGTATGACAGTGTGCATAGAGACGAGCTGTACAGTGCCATGTCTAGTTTTGACATTCCTACCAAACTCGTCAGATTGTGTAGGATGACGATGGAAAACTCTCGCTGCTCTGTCAAGGTCGGGAACGAACTCACCGAGACCTTCAATGTCAAAAAAGGTTTTAGACAAGGCGACGCACTGTCATGTGACTTTTTTAACATCATCCTGGAGAAGATCGTGCGTAACTCACAGGTCAACACCAGAGGTACGATCTTCCAAAAGTCAGCTCAATTGCTAGCTTACGCCGACGATATTGACGTGATTGGTCGAACACAGCGAGCCGTCAATGATGCGTTTGCTGGCATTGAAGCGGAAGCGGCTAAAATGGGTCTGGTGGTAAATGAGGGCAAAACGAAGTACATGCTGTCATCAAGGAAGGACACACAACATCGGCGTCTCGGACAGAGCGTCACACTAGGCAGCAGAAACTTCGAGGTAGTCAAGGACTTCGTCTACCTCGGCTCCGCAGTAAACAGGGACAATAACACCAGTACCGAAATCAAACGCAGAATCACTCTTGCCAATCGCTGTTTCTTTGGGCTCAAGAGGCAATTGAGTAATAAAGCCCTCTCTCGAAAGACTAAGCTTGCTTTATATAACACCTTTATCATCCCAGTCCTACTTTATGGCGCCGAAACTTGGACACTACTTAAAGCGGATGAGGATGCCCTTGGTCTCTTCGAGAGAAAAGTTCTGCGCGCGATTTTTGGTCCTGTTTGCGTTGATGGCATCTGGAGGAGAAGATTCAACCACGAACTGTATGGGCTGTACAGCGGCATGAGCCTAGTCAAGCGTCTACGGATACAACGCTTAAGATGGCTAGGCCATGTAGAGCGTATGGACACCACTGCTCCGGCCCGAAAAGTCTTCGAATCTGACCCATTGGGACAACGCAACAGAGGACGGCCCAGGATAAGGTGGCGCACACAAGTGGAGAAGGACCTCAACCAACTTGGAGTGCGCAACTGGCGGCAGCTGGCGAAAGATCGTGCTGGCTGGAGAGGCATGTTGGTTGAGGCCCAGGTCCACCCCGGACTGTAGCGCCACAAGAAGAAGAAGAAGAAAAAGCGAATCCTTGCCGTTACACCTTTCCCGATCAATTCTTTGGTTAACAATCTCCCATAAGTTCTCTATGGGGTTAAGATCTGGGGACTGCGCTGCCCACTTCAAAACATTGACTTTGTTATCGGAAAACCATTTCTGCACAATTTTCGCGGTGTGCTTCGGATCGTTATCATGTTGGAATATCCATCTCAGGGGCATCTCTTCTTCAGCATGTGGAAACATTACGTTTTGAAGAATATCCTTGTACATGAAACGATCCATTATTCCATCAATTGTATGAATTGGCCCGATTCCCTGGCTGGAAAAACATCCCCAGACCATAATACTACCTCCACTACGTTTTGCTGTCCCTCTTGTAAAACGTGGATTCAGTCTTTCGCCTGTTGGTCTGCGAACATGCTTTATTCCATCAGAATCCTTCAGGTTAAACTTAGATTCATCAGAGAACAAAACAGTTTTCCATTTGGCAACGGTCCAGCTGATGTGTTCCTTAGCACATGCAAGCCTCGCCTTTCGATTTATCGACGAAATGAATGGCTTTTTTACAACACGGTAAGAAAGGAAACCGGCTTCTACCATCCTTCGCTGGATGGATCTGGTGGAGATAGCCAAGTCTAATTCTTTTCCTATTGCCCTTGCAGACATGAACGGGTCCTTTTTAATAGCCCGGACTATTCCATGATCATCGCGTATGCTGGTTTTCCTGGGCCTTCCACCACGATGTTTAGTTTCTAGGCTACCAGAATTATGAAACCGGCTTTTAATACGAGAAACGACGGAATGGTGTATCCTATATTTTTTAGCTATGCAATTAACTGCTTCCCCTGCATGAAAATCATCAATATTTTTTTCTTCGAATTTGGTGGAATACTTATTACGCGCCATTTTAAAAAACGTTTTTGCTCTCAAAAATCCTTTTGTTAAGTATCACTAATAACTTCCAAATGAACGTAATTTGTAGCATAGCACGATCGCAGGAAATGTAACAGTTAATTTTCTCTAATATAGAAATAAGTAAATCAAAAAAAAAAATCAGGGGAATAATCGAATGTAGCTTGCGCAGTATGTTCGTGCTTTAGTTTTGTCGCGTTTGATGTTGTTGAATTTCTTTATTTTTTATTATATTTTTTTAAGTGTTGAAGTTGCACAGTTTGTTTTTTAGTATTTTAAGGTGTGTTGTTTACCTAAGTAACATAAATAAAATTCATTAAAATTGATTTACTTTTAGACAGTTTTTTTGGGCAAAATATTGTGAGGTGTAATTCGGTGCTATTGTTCTGTCCGACACTGTATATTTAATCTTTCCTCGTTTTATGCACACAGTAGCAGAGCGTTCCTTCCTTGTTTCAGATATACGGCTGTGGAATAATTTACCAGCCGCTTTGCAGAGAACAACTTCATCAACCGTTTTTCAGAAGAATCTACTCTTACATATGTCAACCCAAACATAACTTAAACCAACGAATTATAATTTATTGCTATTTATTATACTTATGTTATCTTACACTTTTTTCTAATGTTCATGAGTCATTCATGATATATTGTCAAATTATTCTCAATACTTAAATAAGATATTATATCTTGTAGTATTTGCGTAAAAATAAATAAATGAAATGAACGAATGAATGAATGAATGAATGAAGGGAATAAACAAAAAATAAAGTGCTACCTGCAAAGTGCGTGCATTGTTACAAACAATAAAAAAAAATAAAAAAGAAATAAATTAAATAAGTTATGAATAAAATAACTTACTTACTTATTTACTTATCAGGCCGGCGACTCTATACCGGAGATTCGGCCGTCCTCTTCTTCTCGAACCAGGAGTCTCAGATTCGAAGACCCTCTTCGCTGGAGCGTTGCTGTCCATGCGTTCGATGTGGCCGAGCCAGTGTAGTCGACGGATTTTTGTCATCCGTACTACATCCACATCCTGGTACAGCTCGTAGAGTTCGCGGTTATGTCTTCTCCTCCATTCACCTTCCTCGCAGACGGGACCATATATCCGACGTAGAATTATTCATTCGAAGGCACCAAGAATCTGCTCTGCAGACTTGCTTATCGTCCAGCTTTCAGCTCCATAAAGCAGGACTGGCAGTATAAGGGTCTTGTAGAGCAAGACTTTGGTCCTTCGAGCCAGGAGTTTTGACCCCAGTTGTTTCGACAAACCGAAGAAGCATCGGTTGCCAAGGGTGGTTCTACGTCGGATCTCCACTGTGATGTCATTTGTGGAGTTAAAACAACAGCAAACAAAAATTAACTAAACGGACATACTGATATTCTGCCGTGCAATCCGCTTCCTCACCGTCGTACATACAGACGAACGTACAAGAACAACAATCGGGATCTTGTGCCGGGAAAGAAAGATACAGTGGAGTGCCGAATTATTGAGGGATTCGACGTTACAGTGGCCGTTTCAACCGCTTTATTTTTATGTGTTTGTTATAAGTTTTTTTGATAGATTTATTAGTTTTGTTATGAATTATTTTTATGAAATTATTGTTGTAAAACTTTCTTTATTAATAAGTATAAAGTCCTGGTTGACAGGAAAAGTGTTGTGAGTGTCCGAGAAAAGAGGGCTGAGACCCCACTCATTCGTACTTATAATTCTGCTTCACAGGGCCGTCACCACCATGGTGCTGCGCGCAGGACGCCGTGGGACCGCAAAATACGTGAGTATTCTTTGTGTAGTGTGTCGTCCAGAAGCCTTCGTCCAGGGTTAAAACCCCAGCCTTTTTTTTTGTTTTAATTTTTTTTATTAGTTATAATAGGTTTATACCCTTTTTTCCCATTTGAATTAAATTTTCAAAAGTATCTGCGGAGTTGTGATGTTCCAGACAATCATCTGATCAATAATCTTATTCGCACTTAACATACTCTTTTCAGACAATTTATATTTCTATATTATATATACATATAAGTTGTTATAATCCATTAATAATTTGTATTTACCTGAATGTTTTCATACAAATATCTACATTTATATCCTATGAATTAAATTATATTATATTTAAATTTTTTTTGTTTGTGTTTAGTTTCTGTTTTTATTTTATTGTTTTTTTGGATTAAATGAAAGGTTTTTACTTGTAGCATTTTCCTTTTGAAAAATTGTATCCAAAGGATCTCTTGTTAAATAATTATTATATTTCTTTCAGAAGTAAGATACATTTCGTGTCGTATCTCTGTACATTATATATTACATGTAATAAAAAATAACAAAAATCTTATACAATAGAAGCTACAATAAAGATAAAGATAATGATAAAGAACTAAATTTCTATTTGTTTTATTATATTTTTTTATATTTAATGAATTTTGGTCCTAAAATTGCATACTTTAGGGTTTGCCATTTTTTTTGTAACTTTTTTTAGAAATAAATGAACTGTTGAGTTGGTTGAATTTGAAGCGATTAGTGTACTTAGATGGAGTATTTTTTTTTTTGCCTGGTGTGTGTGTGGAGTGAAGGGAAGGCCATCCTTCTTGGAGTAGCAGACGGGGTGGAGCGTTGAGCCGTGGCTAACGTCTCCGCCAAGGGGCTATCTCCCGCAGAATAGCCAAGAGAGATAGCAAAGGTCTTATCAACATTGACATGAGGGGTGGGATGGCGTCTCGTGCCAATAACATCAGGCGCTCGTGGGTTCTTAACGAACCTTTATCATGAAATGACGCTGGAAGGCCCCGTCTCGTAGTAGGGTGAAGCTAGGTAGTTTTAAGCTAGTATAGGTATAGAGTAGGCTTAGTTTTAAGAAAAGTAGATAAGTGTAAGTTTAAGTTTAGATAGTCAGCTGAGCTCCGCGAACGACCTTCGGGCCTTGTTTAGTGGTAAGGGCAAAGGCTAGAACACCCTCTTTTCTATCAGTGCCCCCTTTTCCTTTCCTACGTTAGATGTCCGTCCGCTGTCTGGTTAGGGTATTAGGATTTCTTATTCTTCACTACCTTTTCTTCCCCTTCCCTTCTATCTTCCTTAAGCTAGTTTAGGCACGAATTTTCTTGTGTGCAATGGGTGATGTGCCTGTGAGGGTGACAAGAAGAACCCCGTCCAACGAGCTGAGCCGAGCAACCACAAGCGTGCCGCCATCCTCCTCATCATAGCTACCCCTGTAGCCACCCACCTGCAACAAATTATTTTGTTTGTTTATATATTTATTTCTGTATTTATAGCCAGAAAATAATATTTATTAATATAGACTCCTTATTTTATAATTATTCATACACATCTGTGATATTACGTTTCGATAAGTCGCAGTTGTTGGGGTGGGGACAGCGGATCGCGCCCATTCGTGAGCACAGTGATGGCAATCTGTAATAGTTTATTATCTCGGTTACTTTAAGAATTAATAATTGAAGCCCAGTTATCTCAATCGGAATAGCATGAGACTCTGGGTGTGGGCCCTTGCCACACGTTAAAGATTTGAGTGATTGGAAAAATATCAGTAATGGGCTTCCTTTTTTACGAGGCCGGTTTACTCAAGACCAATCATAAACAATCGTCGAGTCTGTTACGGTAGCCATTTCCTAAAATAGTTAAGGAAATAATAAGAACATTAGATAAAAATGTGTAATAAACTCAAAGGGAACTCATGCAAAATACTAAAGTAATTAATAATGCATTCCTATTGTTACAATTATTATAACAGTTAACATAAGCGTTAATTTTATGAATTGTGAAAAGAGTTTGTTTTTGTTGTGTTTCGTTTAGTTGTTCAAAAAATTTGTTTTTTTTTTTCATTTGTACTTTATGTAATTGTAACAAATCAAAAAAATATAATTGGCCCCTACTGGATCAAGAACCTTGTCAAACGCAAAGTGAACTCGCAGAATCGTAGAGAGTGGCTAAGCAAAAAATTTCCGCTTGTCTTAGAAGAATGTGGATACATCCAAAACAAGGAAATTGGGTCCCGTACGAGTTGAAACCGAGAGATGCTTAAAAGCGATATTTTATCTCGAAACTTATTCTTAAAAGACGACAAGGGAAGGGATTTTCGCACCGAATCGTGACTGGAGATCAAAAGGGAATCTACCAAGGTAATCCTTATAGTAGAAAGTACTATGCAAAGCCTGGTGACTACATCAACGTAGCCTGGTGGTAGAGCACCAGCGGTAGTGGCTCGAGGGATTGCGTGTTCGAATCGCGAGAGTGGAAAAAAAAATTATTTTTATTATTTAAAATAAATAAATTTTATTAGACACTGAGTGTGAGTAAGAGCAGAATGGAGAGTGATGAGCGACCCGAGATCAGCAAAACGGGTGACTTCAAAACACTGGTGACTGGGACGTCAGGCCACCTAACTAGTAACGGCAGCATCCGTGTGACTAGTCCCATGAGCCGAACAATCGACACTAAGGAGAGAAGGAAAAGCTACAGCCGCAACCCAATCTGAAAAAACGCCGTATGATCACGATGACGTCGGACGAAGAAGCGGTCGCACCGAAGAAAGGCGACCCGATAGCTACAAAAAAACACCGCCAAAGGTAGCAGCAAGAGGAAAAATAAAGACAACTTCGGTAACAGTTGATATCGACATAGAAGCCCTTTAATGTGAATCGAAGGGCAATGAGTACCGATACTGTTATAGTATTGGCTACTTCGGACGCTGACGATGAGGCGGAGTACATTAAGGAGGAGGAGAAAAAACTTCGGCAAGTAGACGAAGAAAGGGCAAAGTTAGACGCCCACATAAAATTCCTCTATGAAAAGTCTACAGCGAGGAAAGCTGCAGAGAAAGCATTGAAGCAGAAAGAAGAGGAGAGGGAGCTTCTTAAGCTAAACCAAATAGAGCTAGAACTACAAGAAGCACCCGAATCGCGGCCTCCTAAGTCTAAGGCAGCGCAACGGGTGCAGACAAAACAACAACAGTAGCAAAAGGAGACACGGCCTGCCCTATAGAAAGCAGCACAGCAAACGCAGCAGAACCAGCAGTACCAATAGCAGCAGAAGCAACAACAGCTACCGCAGCAGAGACAACAGCAGCAGAAACAGCAGCAGCAGAGACAACAGAAGCCACAGCAACATCAGCAGAAGTCCAAGGAACGCAGCCCCCTAATCAACGTCTTTGGCATAGGGACTAATGAATTGGAGATCCTTTGTAAGTTGGCCCTAGATAATAAGACGTATTATATTAAAAAGAAGTCACCCCAATCACACACCGTCCGTTGCCTTACAATGGACGGGCTTAGATTTTTGAAAGAGAAGTTAGCGGCAGCGAACGCTGACTTCTACACGTACAAGTTAATCGAGGTCAACACACCACACACCCAACCCATTCACCCCACACTTCCGTCACACGTTCCCAGCACATTCGCTGCAATGAACATTCCACTTCTCTCACACGCTACACTTTCCCGAATCAGCATTTTCTAACCTTAGCGCGATCACCTCAAACGCGTATCCCCAACTCAGCAATTCCCGCACAAGTCCCAGCACCGATAATTGTTAAGGTAGGTTAAGAAAGAGAGGAAAAGACAAATAAAAATTATTCAGTCTTGATTTGACTCTCAAATGGAACGAAATGTTTTAACTCGCGCCCAACAAGTTCAAGCATTTTGCTAGCTCCAAAAGTAATAATAGAGCATTTGTAATAACAATTTAGAACGCGAACTCCAAACGACCTGGAATTAGAAGAAGACAATCAAGAATTCGTGTTTCAATTCAACTATTCAACTCAACTTCTCATCAAATTAACATTTTACTGTAAGCAAGAATAGAATACTGTTTTGATAGTTTGACAGTAATTTTAGAATGATTTCGTGTTAGTTTATAATATAAACATAGTAGATATGACGGAAAATATCACCCAAATAATATCCTCAGCAGTTGAAGTATTTGTCTGTATCGTCAAAAAAATTACGACTTACTAATTGAAAATAAAAGAATGAATGATGATGTTACTCTAAAAAATTAGCAGAGAAAGTGAATGCGGTACACGTATCTTCACCTCCGGCCTTTCTGCAACGAAGGCCGAAGTTTTATGTCCAATATCACTGGACTTAGTAAAATCTCTACCGGATTGTTCAGGTGAACGAACAAAGTACATTTCTTAGTGTCAAGCAGCTAAGACAGCCATACATTTATTTAGGCCATACGAGGGTTCCGAAAAATTTTATCAGGCGGTTGCGATCATCAGAAATAAGATAATTTATTCGGCGACCTTAAGCCTATCCTCTTTTAACACAGTTTTAAATTTTGATGCAATAATTTCGAGGCTAGATCACACGTATGCAGATAAACGTCCGCTCCATGTTTAAGAGAACCAAATGAGCGTTTTATGTGAAGACCAAATGTCGATCGCCCACTATTATGACGAAATTAAAAAAAAATTTTACGTTAATTATTAATAAGATTTCAATTGACTATTCAGGAAATACTGAATTGTACGTTCACTGTCAGAGAAATACAGAACAGACGCATTGCGTGTCTTTATTTCAAGTCTCAATAGATCAATTTGCAATATTCTGTTCTTGGCTGGCTGCGCAGATTTGCCTTCTGCTCTAGCTAAGGTACAGGAACTTGAAGCAAATCAGCATAGGTACAACTTCGCAAGAGCTTTCGATCAGAGCCCCTATGCTACGTCCAAATGTCCTGCCTTTCCTCCACGGAATAATCTTCACTATAGAAGATTGCCTGAATTAATTATCTATTCAAAGCCAAGACCATATAACATGGCGGCTGCTCCATTTGTTAATAAAGAAACCAAAAGACTGCTAAAAGATGGGGAATAATACGCCCGTCACACTCTCCGTATAATACTCCCATATTAGTAGTAGGAACAAATAGGAACGAATGATGATGGTACTCCCAAGTCTAGATTGGTAATTGACTATAGGAAGTTAAACGAGCGCACCATCCCAGACCGGTACCCAATTCCTGAAAGCTCTGTAGTTTTATCCAACTTAGGACAAGCAAAGTATTACACAACAATTGATTTGAAGTCAGGTTTCCATCAAATTCTCTTAGCAGAAGAGGACCGGGAAAAAACACTTTTTCCATTAACAATGGAAAATTCGAGTTTTGTACATTACCCCTTTGGGCGAAGAAAAATGGTCAAAGTATATTTCAACGAACAGTTGACGACATACTAAGAGATGATATAGGTAAACGATGTCACTTTTATATCGATGATGTCATAATTTTTTCACCAACAGAAAAAGAGCACCTTAACGATATAAGAAAAATACTTTCTAAACTCCTCCAAGCTTATATGCAAATTTGTCCCGAAAAATGTAAATTCTTTAAAACTGAAGTAGAATTTTTGGGTTTTTATTGTGTCAGCGCAGGGCATAAAAACCTGTCCTTATAAAGTAAATGACATTGTTAATTACGAAGTACCAAAATCACTTGGAGCCTTAAGATCACTCTTCGGTCCTTCCGGCTATTACAGACGCTTTATAAAAGATTATGCCCAAATTGCAAATCTCCCTTGACTAAATATCATAGAGGAAAAAAAGGAAAAATTGGAACACAGAAGTCCAAGAATGATAAGATTCAATAATTCGAATTCGAAATTCCGAAGTCTATGTGTGCTTTTAACCGAA
>OX122882.1:59729970-59981268 GCA_944738645.1 Eristalinus sepulchralis
TTATTATTATTATTATTATTATTATTATTATTATTATTATTATTATTATTATATTATTATTATTATTATTATTATTATTATTATTATTATTATTATTATTATTATTATTATTATTATTATTATTATTATTATTATTATTATTATTATTATTATTATTATTATTATTATTATTATTATTATTATTATTATTATTATTATTATTATTATTATTATTATTATTATTATTATTATTATTATTATTATTATTATTATTATTATTATTATTATTATTATTATTATTATTATTATTATTATTATTATTATTATTATTATTATTATTATTATTATTATTATTATTATTATTATTATTATTATTATTATTATTATTATTATTATTATTATTATTATTATTATTATTATTATTATTATTATTATTATTATTATTATTATTATTATTATTATTATTATTACTATAATTATTATTATTATTATTATATTAATATTATTATTACTATGATAAGTAAGTTTTCTATCATCGTTGGAAATAATTTCGCTTTTTTACAACATATTTTTTGGTCCTTCGTCGAGCCGAATTTTGAACAATAATTGTGTAAAATTTATAAATTCTATTTATTGACAATTAGAATTTATTTGATATTTTTGTGTATCATACATTGTGCAAAAAGACGTATGCAAAGCACGTGGAGAGTACCAGAAATTTTATTGAATTTCATTGCAAATTAAAACTGGTTAAATATTCGTGTTCTTGGATTCGCAAATTCGTAATATGAAATGTCTAAAAGGTAAAACGTGGACATTTAAAAGGGTGTATAACTGGGTCAGAAAAATTCGCGAATAGTATAAATCAAAATGTTGCAATAGAACTTCTAGAAATTCATTTGAAAAGGCTAGAGTATTCGTGGTCAGAGTTCGTGTCTGTGCAGAACAAAATACTCGAATTATCGGTAGACAGCAATGATTCAGAAGATGAATTTTCCGAATACGAAGAAAAGTATGTGATGGCGCAGTCAAGTATTACGAAGGCTATTCGGGAAAGACAACGATCTGAAAATCCTGAAGACAGTGGATCAGCTATCAATAAATTTGCAAATCAACAAAGTTCGCTATTAAAAGTACTAACTTCGTCCAATCAATCGTGTTCGAACTCTGTGTCATTGCCAAAATTTAATATTCCTGTATTTTCTGGGGATTACAAACAGTGGCCGACTTTTCGCGATTTATTTATCGGTTCTGTTGATGCGAATTCGAATTTAAGCCCCACACAGAAATTTCATTATTTGAACTCTTTTCTTCGCGATGAAAACGCCGCGTTAATTCGTCATATAAGTATAACCGACGCTAACTATACAGACGCTTGGGAACGTTGAAAACAGCGTTACGATCGGTCAAATTACATAATCCAATCGCATATCCACTCGTTTCTGTCAATGCCTTCAATGAATAGCACGAACGTTCATTTGTTGCGCAAACTTACGGATTTGTACAGATGAAACAATCAGAGGGCTAGATGCGCTCAACTCTACCAGCCGCGATCCGTGGGTGATGTTCATCTTGTTACAAAAACTCGATCAAGATACGCGACAGGCGTGAGCAGAAGAAAGCGATACGCGGGACAATTGTACAATAAAGGAATTTTTAACCTTCTTGCAAGCACGTTGTGACGCGTTAGAAGCTTGTTTATCGCTCTCTCGTCGTATAACTGGGTCAGAAAAATTCGCGAATAGTATAAATCAAAATGTTGCAATAGAACTTCTAGAAATTCATTTGAAAAGGCTAGAGTATTCGTGGTCAGAGTTCGTGTCTGTGCAGAACAAAATACTCGAATTATCGGTAGACAACAATGATTCAGAAGATGAATTTTCCGAATACGAAGGAAAGTATGTGATGGCGCAGTCAAGTATAACGAAGGCTATTCGGGAAAGACAACGATCTGAAAATCCTGAAGACAGTGAATCAGCTATCAATAAATTAGCAAATCAACAAAGTTCGCTATTAAAAGTACTAACTTCGTCCAATCAATCGTGTTCGAACTCTGTGTCATTGCCAAAATTTAATATTCCTGTATTTTCTGGGGATTACAAACAGTGGCCGACTTTTCGCGATTTATTTATCGGTTCTGTTGATGCGAATTCGAATTTAAGCCCCACACAGAAATTTCATTATTTGAACTCTTTTCTTCGCGATGAAAACGCCGCGTTAATTCGTCATATAATTATAACCGACGCTAACTATACAGACGCTTGGGAACGTTGAGAACAGCGTTACGATCGGTCAAATTACATAATCCAATCGCATATCCACTCGTTTCTGTCAATGCCTTCAATGAATAGCACGAACGTTCATTTGTTGCGCAAACTTACGGATTTGTACAGATGAAACAATCAGAGGGCTAGATGCGCTCAACTCTACCAGCCGCGATCCGTGGGTGATGTTCATCTTGTTACAAAAACTCCATCAAGATACGCGACAGGCGTGAGCAGAAGAAAGCGATACGCGGGACAATTGTACAATAAAGGAATTTTTAACCTTCTTGCAAGCACGTTGTGACGCGTTAGAAGCTTGTTTATCGCTCTCTCGTCTCAATCCATCTCGAATCAAGCCCAAAGTTATTCAAAATCACTTAGTGGAAGCAACGGAGTCATGTCCTAATTGCAAATCAAACCACACCTTGACAAAATGTCTAAAGTTTTTATCTCTTGATACTAAAGCTCGTCGTTCGTTCGTCAAACAAAACACATTGTGTTTTAATTGCCTAAGCTCGGGTCACTCAGCATCTAAATGTCGCTCAAATTTTAGGTGTAGAGTGTGCCATTTTCGGCATCATACATTGGTGCACCATTAAACATTGTCGCCTGATCCTACAACTACAATCTCGTCGTCTAACTCCTCGCCAGGAACATCTACATCCAACCCATCGCCTGCAACAACATCTTCGCTGACCTTGTGCTCATCGATTCCCACTGGTAGTGCAATAAATTCGTCTCGTCATATTCACACAGTATTGCCTACTGCCATAGCACAAAGTCAAGATAGCTCTGGTGCTCTCCAAAGCATTCGGTTGCTGCTAGACTCTGGATCACAAATCTCTTTTATTACAGAAGACATGGTCCAACGGTTGGGTCTTGTTCGGAAATCAGCTCGCATTCCTGTGGTGGGTGTAGGATCGACTTCAGCAGGTGTAACAAACGGCATAGTTACTTTAAAATTGTTCTCTCGTTTTGCAAACCAATTCATTGAAGTATCATGTTACATTATATCAAAACTCAGTTCGCTCGTTCCTGCTTCTGAATCTACAATTGTCGACTCTTCAATCTATTCGCTATCATTAGCCGATTGACAGTTTTATTTACCAGGTCGTATTGACGTTCTGATTGGGGCAGATAAGTTCTTTAGTGTTCTTAATGGTGTTCCTGTAAGAAGCTAACCAAATGGACCTGTCCTGAACATTTTGCACTCGCTATTATACTTCCAATTCTTTTGACCTCGAACGAAATTTAACAACCGCCAGTTTTGTCACTTGAGGATAAACGAAGAAGAATTATATGTTCAAACTCATACTCGATTACCAGATGGCAGGTATATGGTAGAATTACCTTTCAAAAGTGTTGAAAGTATAGAATTTGCGGGAAGCTTTAAAGTCGCTTTCCAAAGATTTGTATCATTAGAGCGTAAATTCGCAGCAGATCAACTTTTAAAGCAGCAGTATGTGGAATTTATGAACGAATACCTTAGACTAGGTCATATGGAAGAAGTTCCAGATAGTGAATTACAACTGCCGTCAAACCGTTGTTGTTATTTACCGCATCATGCGGTCTTTAAATCCGACAGCAGCACAACCAAGGTTAGGGTGGTTTTCGACGCTTCCACAAAGACAAAAGGAAATGCTTCTCTTAATGATTCGCTCTTAGTAGGCCATTCACATCAACGAGACCTCTTTTCAATATGTATGGCATTTATTATTATTATTGTTATTATTTTTATTATTATTATTATTATTATTATTATTATTATTATTATTATTATTATTATTATTATTATTATTATTATTATTATTATTTTTATTATTATTATTTTTATTTTTATTATTATTATTATTATTATTATTATTATTATTATTATTATTATTATATATTATTATTATTTTGATTTTTATTACTATTATTATTATTATTATTATTATTATTATTTTTATTATTATTATTATTATTATTTTTATTATTATTATTATTATTATTATTATTATTATTATTATTATTATTATTATTATTATTATTATTATTATTATTATTATTATTATTATTATTATTATTATTATTATTATTATTATTATTATTATTATTATTATTATTATTATTATTATTATTATTATTATTATTATTATTATTATTATTATTATTATTATTATTATTATTATTATTTTTATAATATTATTATTATTATTATTATTATTACTATTATTATTATTATTATTATTATTATTACTATTATTATTGTTATTGCAACGAAACAGGGTCATGGTAATTAACAGCGTAGCAATTAACATGGAGTAAAATGCCTTTGGATTTGTTCGAAACCCCAATTTACAAAAAAATTTGTCAATTCAAAATAAATCAAAATATATACGTAAAATTTTTTCCGTTTAGCTTACCTTGACAGCTTTCTCTTCAAAACTATGTGTTTTATCAATGTTTTTCAGTGACTTGCTTGGACGGTTCTCAAATGTCAAAATTCTTTCTTGAAAACAACCGTTGATTTATATCCATGCCGAGAGCCGTCGGTTGGACTCAAAGTAAGCGTTTGAGTTTCCAAGATTCTTGCACGAACGTTGAAAGTCTGCATGTCACCTATTCGATGGTGATTAGAACTCTCCAGGTAGCCGTAGCGTTTCTCTATAGAGAATTTTTTCTATCGTTGACTGAAGATCCTCCTTCCAAGCTGCTCGAACATCCAACATTACCGTCGGAAGTATTTGGGTCCATTTGTGAGTACCCTGGCACTTGATTGCGTTTTTGAACTGAAGATGGAATCTTTAAACCATCCCCTTTGCTTCCGGATGATACGCCGTGGTTTTAAAGTGAGTAGTTCCTGGTAAACGTTTGAATTGTTTACACAACAAAGACTCAAATTGTCGTCCCTGGTATGCGTTGATGCGTAACGGCGTCCCGAAACTCGATATCCATTGTGAGTAGAAAGCGCGGGCAACAGTAGATGCACCTAAATCCTCAATGGGTATGCATTCCGGCCAACGTGAGATTCGATGATTTGATGAACAAATATAGCGTTGAGTAACAAGCTTGGTTGTGCATCTAATACCAGGATGAGACAATCCATGAATGTTTTTGAACACTATACGTCGAAAATTAAACGGAACAAACGGTCTGAATGTTTATTTTTTTATTTTTTTTTATTTATTTATTTATGCTTATTACAATTATATTACAATTTGATTTTTCCGCGAAGCCTTAGAGGATTTTCTGCAGAAGATTGTGTTTCATAGTTTAGAACATTTTTTGTAAGCAAGCTTAGTTTGAAATTAAGGTATTTAAGCTTTACGATATTTAAAATTATAGGCATTGAAAGACATTTATTGAAAGTATTAGGATTAAAGGAAAAGTATTTAAAGAATTGCGCGTTAAAAGGAACTTAGAAAATAGGTTTTTATCAGTTTTTTCTAGTATTAAGATTCTGGATACTTTTAAGTTCTTGTGGAATTGTGTTCAGGATTTCAGGTACACTGCATCTTAGCTGTTGTCTTCCATAATTGTTGTTGAATCGGGGCTCCTGAAGTGTTGACATCATGTTGAATTGGAGTTGCAAATCTGGTGTCATCATAGTACTCCAGTACAAGGGTCATCTTGAAGATATCTTCTACTGAAAGTACTTTAAAACGCCGCTGCTCAACTCTACCAGCCGCGATCCGTGGGTGATGTTCATCTTGTTACAAAAACTCCATCAAGATACGCGACAGGCGTGAGCAGAAGAAAGCGATACGCGGGACAATTGTACAATAAAGGAATTTTCAACCTTCTTGCAAGCACGTTGTGACGCGTTAGAAGCTTGTTTATCGCTCTCTCGTCTCAATCCATCTCGAATCAAGCCCAAAGTTATTCAAAATCACTTAGTGGAAGCAACGGAGTCATGTCCTAATTGCAAATCAAACCACACCTTGACAAAATGTCCAAAGTTTTTATCTCTTGATACTAAAGCTCGTCGTTCGTTCGTCAAACAAAACACATTGTGTTTTAATTGCCTAAGCTCGGGTCACTCAGCATCTAAATGTCGCTCAAATTTTAGGTGTAGAGTGTGCCATTTTCGGCATCATACATTGGTGCACCATTAAACATTGTCGCCTGATCCTACAACTACAATCTCGTCGTCTAACTCCTCGCCAGGAACATCTACATCCAACCCATCGCCTGCAACAACATCTTCGCTGACCTTGTGCTCATCGATTCCCACTGGTAGTGCAATAAATTCGTCTCGTCATATTCACACAGTATTGCCTACTGCCATAGCACAAAGTCAAGATAGCTCTGGTGCTCTCCAAAGCATTCGGTTGCTGCTAGACTCTGGATCACAAATCTCTTTTATTACAGAAGACATGGTCCAACGGTTGGGTCTTGTTCGGAAATCAGCTCGCATTCCTGTGGTGGGTGTAGGATCGACTTCAGCAGGTGTAACAAACGGCATAGTTACTTTAAAATTGTTCTCTCGTTTTGCAAACCAATTCATTGAAGTATCATGTTACATTATATCAAAACTCAGTTCGCTCGTTCCTGCTTCTGAATCTACAATTGTCGACTCTTCAATCTATTCGCTATCATTAGCCGATTGACAGTTTTATTTACCAGGTCGTATTGACGTTCTGATTGGGGCAGATAAGTTCTTTAGTGTTCTTAATGGTGTTCCTGTAAGAAGCTAACCAAATGGACCTGTCCTGAACATTTTGCACTCGCTATTATACTTCCAATTCTTTTGACCTCGAACGAAATTCAACAACCGCCAGTTTTGTCACTTGAGGATAAACGAAGAAGAATTATATGTTCAAACTCATACTCGATTACCAGATGGCAGGTATATGGTAGAATTACCTTTCAAAAGTGTTGAAAGCATAGAATTTGCGGGAAGCTTTAAAGTCGCTTATCATTAGAGCGTAAATTCGCAGCAGATCAACTTTTAAAGCAGCAGTATGTGGAATTTATGAACGAATACCTTAGACTAGGTCATATGGAAGAAGTTCCAGATAGTGAATTACAACTGCCGTCAAACCGTTGTTGTTATTTACCGCATCATGCGGTCTTTAAATCCGACAGCAGCACAACCAAGGTTAGGGTGGTTTTCGACGCTTCCACAAAGACAGAAGGAAATGTTTCTCTTAATGATTCGCTCTTAGTAGGCCATTCACATCAACGAGACCTCTTTTCAATATGTATGGCATTTATTATTATTATTGTTATTATTTTTATTATTATTATTATTATTATTATTATTATTATTTTTATTATTATTATTTTTATTTTTATTATTATTATTATTATTATTATATATTATTATTATTTTGATTTTTATTACTATTATTATTATTATTATTATTACTATTACTATTGTTATTGCAACGAAACAGGGTCATGGTAATTAACAGCGTAGCAATTAACAGTATGGAGCAAAATGCCTTTGGATTTGTTCGAAACCCCAATTTACAAAAAAATTTGTCAATTCAAAATAAATCAAAATATATACGTAAAATTTTTTCCGTTTAGCTTACCTTGACAGCTTTCTCTTCAAAACTATGTGTTTTATCAATGTTTTTCAGTGACTTGCTTGGACGGTTCTCAAATGTCAAAATTCTTTCTTGAAAACAAACGTTGATTTATATCCATGCCGAGAGCCGTCGGTTGGACTCAAAGTAAGCGTTTGAGTTTTCAAGATTCTTGCACGAACGTTGAAAGTCTGCATGTCACCTATTCGATGGTGATTAGAACTCTCCGGGTAGCCGTAGCGTTTCTCTATAGAGAATTTTTTCTATCGTTGACTGAAGATCCTCCTTCCAAGCTGCTCGAACACCCAACATTACTGTCGGAAGTATTTGGGTCCATTTGTGAGTACCCTGGCACTTGATTGCGTTTTTGAACTGAAGATGGAATCTTTAAACCATCCCGTTTGCTTCCGGATGATACGCCGTGGTTTTAAAGTGAGTAGTTCCTGGTAAACGTTTGAATTGTTTACACAACAAAGACTCAAATTGTCGTCCCTGGTATGCGTTGATGCGTAACGGCGTCCCGAAACTCGATATCCATTGTGAGTAGAAAGCGCGGGCAACAGTAGATGCTCCTAAATCATCAATGGGTATGCATTCCGGCCAACGTGAGATTCGATGATTTGATGAACAAATATAGCGTTGAGTAACAAGCTTGGTTGTGCATCTAATACCAGGATGAGACAATCCATGAATGTTTTTGAACACTATACGTCGAAAATTAAACGGAACAAACGGTCTGAATGTTTATTTTTTTATTTTTTTTTATTTATTTATTTATGCTTATTACAATTATATTACAATTTGATTTTTCCGCGAAGCCTTAGAGGCTTTTCTGCAGAATATTGTGTTTCATAGTTTAGAACATTTTTTGTAAGCAAGCTTAGTTTGAAATTAAGGTATTTAAGCTTTACGATATTTAAAATTATAGGCATTGAAAGACATTTATTGAAAGTATTAGGATTAAAGGAAAAGTATTTAAGGAATTGCGCGTTAAAAGGAACTTAGAAAATAGGTTTTTATCAGTTTTTTCTAGTATTAAGATTCTGGATACTTTTAAGTTCTTGTGGAATTGTGTTCAGGATTTCAGGTACACTGCATCTTAGCTGTTGTCTTCCATAATTGTTGTTGAATCGGGGCTCCTGAAGTGTTGACATCATGTTGAATTGGAGTTGCAAATCTGGTGTCATCATAGTACTCCAGTACAAGGGTCATCTTGAAGATATCTTCTACTGAAAGTACTTTAAAACGCCGCTGCTCAACTCTACCAGCCGCGATCCGTGGGTGATGTTCATCTTGTTACAAAAACTCCATCAAGATACGCGACAGGCGTGAGCAGAAGAAAGCGATACGCGGGACAATTGTACAATAAAGGAATTTTCAACCTTCTTGCAAGCACGTTGTGACGCGTTAGAAGCTTGTTTATCGCTCTCTCGTCTCAATCCATCTCGAATCAAGCCCAAAGTTATTCAAAATCACTTAGTGGAAGCAACGGAGTCATGTCCTAATTGCAAATCAAACCACACCTTGACAAAATGTCCAAAGTTTTTATCTCTTGATACTAAAGCTCGTCGTTCGTTCGTCAAACAAAACACATTGTGTTTTAATTGCCTAAGCTCGGGTCACTCAGCATCTAAATGTCGCTCAAATTTTAGGTGTAGAGTGTGCCATTTTCGGCATCATACATTGGTGCACCATTAAACATTGTCGCCTGATCCTACAACTACAATCTCGTCGTCTAACTCCTCGCCAGGAACATCTACATCCAACCCATCGCCTGCAACAACATCTTCGCTGACCTTGTGCTCATCGATTCCCACTGGTAGTGCAATAAATTCGTCTCGTCATATTCACACAGTATTGCCTACTGCCATAGCACAAAGTCAAGATAGCTCTGGTGCTCTCCAAAGCATTCGGTTGCTGCTAGACTCTGGATCACAAATCTCTTTTATTACAGAAGACATGGTCCAACGGTTGGGTCTTGTTCGGAAATCAGCTCGCATTCCTGTGGTGGGTGTAGGATCGACTTCAGCAGGTGTAACAAACGGCATAGTTACTTTAAAATTGTTCTCTCGTTTTGCAAACCAATTCATTGAAGTATCATGTTACATTATATCAAAACTCAGTTCGCTCGTTCCTGCTTCTGAATCTACAATTGTCGACTCTTCAATCTATTCGCTATCATTAGCCGATTGACAGTTTTATTTACCAGGTCGTATTGACGTTCTGATTGGGGCAGATAAGTTCTTTAGTGTTCTTAATGGTGTTCCTGTAAGAAGCTAACCAAATGGACCTGTCCTGAACATTTTGCACTCGCTATTATACTTCCAATTCTTTTGACCTCGAACGAAATTCAACAACCGCCAGTTTTGTCACTTGAGGATAAACGAAGAAGAATTATATGTTCAAACTCATACTCGATTACCAGATGGCAGGTATATGGTAGAATTACCTTTCAAAAGTGTTGAAAGCATAGAATTTGCGGGAAGCTTTAAAGTCGCTTATCATTAGAGCGTAAATTCGCAGCAGATCAACTTTTAAAGCAGCAGTATGTGGAATTTATGAACGAATACCTTAGACTAGGTCATATGGAAGAAGTTCCAGATAGTGAATTACAACTGCCGTCAAACCGTTGTTGTTATTTACCGCATCATGCGGTCTTTAAATCCGACAGCAGCACAACCAAGGTTAGGGTGGTTTTCGACGCTTCCACAAAGACAAAAGGAAATGCTTCTCTTAATGATTCGCTCTTAGTAGGCCATTCACATCAACGAGACCTCTTTTCAATATGTATGGCATTTATTATTATTATTGTTATTATTTTTATTATTATTATTATTATTATTATTATTATTATTATTATTATTATTATTATTATTATTATTATTATTATTATTTTTATTATTATTATTTTTATTTTTATTATTATTATTATTATTATTATTATTATTATTATATATTATTATTATTTTGATTTTTATTACTATTATTATTATTATTATTATTATTATTATTTTTATTATTATTATTATTATTATTATTTTTATTATTATTATTATTATTATTATTATTATTATTATTATTATTATTATTATTATTATTATTATTATTATTATTATTATTATTATTATTATTATTATTATTATTATTATTATTATTATTATTATTATTATTATTATTATTATTATTATTATTATTATTATTATTATTATTATTATTATTATTATTATTATTATTATTATTATTATTATTATTTTTATAATATTATTATTATTATTATTATTATTACTATTATTATTATTATTATTATTATTATTACTATTATTATTGTTATTGCAACGAAACAGGGTCATGGTAATTAACAGCGTAGCAATTAACATGGAGTAAAATGCCTTTGGATTTGTTCGAAACCCCAATTTACAAAAAAATTTGTCAATTCAAAATAAATCAAAATATATACGTAAAATTTTTTCCGTTTAGCTTACCTTGACAGCTTTCTCTTCAAAACTATGTGTTTTATCAATGTTTTTCAGTGACTTGCTTGGACGGTTCTCAAATGTCAAAATTCTTTCTTGAAAACAACCGTTGATTTATATCCATGCCGAGAGCCGTCGGTTGGACTCAAAGTAAGCGTTTGAGTTTCCAAGATTCTTGCACGAACGTTGAAAGTCTGCATGTCACCTATTCGATGGTGATTAGAACTCTCCAGGTAGCCGTAGCGTTTCTCTATAGAGAATTTTTTCTATCGTTGACTGAAGATCCTCCTTCCAAGCTGCTCGAACATCCAACATTACCGTCGGAAGTATTTGGGTCCATTTGTGAGTACCCTGGCACTTGATTGCGTTTTTGAACTGAAGATGGAATCTTTAAACCATCCCCTTTGCTTCCGGATGATACGCCGTGGTTTTAAAGTGAGTAGTTCCTGGTAAACGTTTGAATTGTTTACACAACAAAGACTCAAATTGTCGTCCCTGGTATGCGTTGATGCGTAACGGCGTCCCGAAACTCGATATCCATTGTGAGTAGAAAGCGCGGGCAACAGTAGATGCACCTAAATCCTCAATGGGTATGCATTCCGGCCAACGTGAGATTCGATGATTTGATGAACAAATATAGCGTTGAGTAACAAGCTTGGTTGTGCATCTAATACCAGGATGAGACAATCCATGAATGTTTTTGAACACTATACGTCGAAAATTAAACGGAACAAACGGTCTGAATGTTTATTTTTTTATTTTTTTTTATTTATTTATTTATGCTTATTACAATTATATTACAATTTGATTTTTCCGCGAAGCCTTAGAGGATTTTCTGCAGAAGATTGTGTTTCATAGTTTAGAACATTTTTTGTAAGCAAGCTTAGTTTGAAATTAAGGTATTTAAGCTTTACGATATTTAAAATTATAGGCATTGAAAGACATTTATTGAAAGTATTAGGATTAAAGGAAAAGTATTTAAGGAATTGCGCGTTAAAAGGAACTTAGAAAATAGGTTTTTATCAGTTTTTTCTAGTATTAAGATTCTGGATACTTTTAAGTTCTTGTGGAATTGTGTTCAGGATTTCAGGTACACTGCATCTTAGCTGTTGTCTTCCATAATTGTTGTTGAATCGGGGCTCCTGAAGTGTTGACATCATGTTGAATTGGAGTTGCAAATCTGGTGTCATCATAGTACTCCAGTACAAGGGTCATCTTGAAGATATCTTCTACTGAAAGTACTTTAAAACGCCGCTGCTCAACTCTACCAGCCGCGATCCGTGGGTGATGTTCATCTTGTTACAAAAACTCCATCAAGATACGCGACAGGCGTGAGCAGAAGAAAGCGATACGCGGGACAATTGTACAATAAAGGAATTTTCAACCTTCTTGCAAGCACGTTGTGACGCGTTAGAAGCTTGTTTATCGCTCTCTCGTCTCAATCCATCTCGAATCAAGCCCAAAGTTATTCAAAATCACTTAGTGGAAGCAACGGAGTCATGTCCTAATTGCAAATCAAACCACACCTTGACAAAATGTCCAAAGTTTTTATCTCTTGATACTAAAGCTCGTCGTTCGTTCGTCAAACAAAACACATTGTGTTTTAATTGCCTAAGCTCGGGTCACTCAGCATCTAAATGTCGCTCAAATTTTAGGTGTAGAGTGTGCCATTTTCGGCATCATACATTGGTGCACCATTAAACATTGTCGCCTGATCCTACAACTACAATCTCGTCGTCTAACTCCTCGCCAGGAACATCTACATCCAACCCATCGCCTGCAACAACATCTTCGCTGACCTTGTGTTCATCGATTCCCACTGGTAGTGCAATAAATTCGTCTCGTCATATTCACACAGTATTGCCTACTGCCATAGCACAAAGTCAAGATAGCTCTGGTGCTCTCCAAAGCATTCGGTTGCTGCTAGACTCTGGATCACAAATCTCTTTTATTACAGAAGACATGGTCCAACGGTTGGGTCTTGTTCGGAAATCAGCTCGCATTCCTGTGGTGGGTGTAGGATCGACTTCAGCAGGTGTAACAAACGGCATAGTTACTTTAAAATTGTTCTCTCGTTTTGCAAACCAATTCATTGAAGTATCATGTTACATTATATCAAAACTCAGTTCGCTCGTTCCTGCTTCTGAATCTACAATTGTCGACTCTTCAATCTATTCGCTATCATTAGCCGATTGACAGTTTTATTTACCAGGTCGTATTGACGTTCTGATTGGGGCAGATAAGTTCTTCAGTGTTCTTAATGGTGTTCCTGTAAGAAGCTAACCAAATGGACCTGTCCTGAACATTTTGCACTCGCTATTATACTTCCAATTCTTTTGACCTCGAACGAAATTCAACAACCGCCAGTTTTGTCACTTGAGGATAAACGAAGAAGAATTATATGTTCAAACTCATACTCGATTACCAGATGGCAGGTATATGGTAGAATTACCTTTCAAAAGTGTTGAAAGCATAGAATTTGCGGGAAGCTTTAAAGTCGCTTATCATTAGAGCGTAAATTCGCAGCAGATCAACTTTTAAAGCAGCAGTATGTGGAATTTATGAACGAATACCTTAGACTAGGTCATATGGAAGAAGTTCCAGATAGTGAATTACAACTGCCGTCAAACCGTTGTTGTTATTTACCGCATCATGCGGTCTTTAAATCCGACAGCAGCACAACCAAGGTTAGGGTGGTTTTCGACGCTTCCACAAAGACAGAAGGAAATGTTTCTCTTAATGATTCGCTCTTAGTAGGCCATTCACATCAACGAGACCTCTTTTCAATATGTATGGCATTTATTATTATTATTGTTATTATTTTTATTATTATTATTATTATTATTATTATTATTATTATTTTTATTATTATTATTTTTATTTTTATTATTATTATTATTATTATTATATATTATTATTATTTTGATTTTTATTACTATTATTATTATTATTATTATTACTATTACTATTGTTATTGCAACGAAACAGGGTCATGGTAATTAACAGCGTAGCAATTAACAGTATGGAGCAAAATGCCTTTGGATTTGTTCGAAACCCCAATTTACAAAAAAATTTGTCAATTCAAAATAAATCAAAATATATACGTAAAATTTTTTCCGTTTAGCTTACCTTGACAGCTTTCTCTTCAAAACTATGTGTTTTATCAATGTTTTTCAGTGACTTGCTTGGACGGTTCTCAAATGTCAAAATTCTTTCTTGAAAACAAACGTTGATTTATATCCATGCCGAGAGCCGTCGGTTGGACTCAAAGTAAGCGTTTGAGTTTTCAAGATTCTTGCACGAACGTTGAAAGTCTGCATGTCACCTATTCGATGGTGATTAGAACTCTCCGGGTAGCCGTAGCGTTTCTCTATAGAGAATTTTTTCTATCGTTGACTGAAGATCCTCCTTCCAAGCTGCTCGAACATCCAACATTACCGTCGGAAGTATTTGGGTCCATTTGTGAGTACCCTGGCACTTGATTGCGTTTTTGAACTGAAGATGGAATCTTTAAACCATCCCCTTTGCTTCCGGATGATACGCCGTGGTTTTAAAGTGAGTAGTTCCTGGTAAACGTTTGAATTGTTTACACAACAAAGACTCAAATTGTCGTCCCTGGTATGCGTTGATGCGTAACGGCGTCCCGAAACTCGATATCCATTGTGAGTAGAAAGCGCGGGCAACAGTAGATGCACCTAAATCCTCAATGGGTATGCATTCCGGCCAACGTGAGATTCGATGATTTGATGAACAAATATAGCGTTGAGTAACAAGCTTGGTTGTGCATCTAATACCAGGATGAGACAATCCATGAATGTTTTTGAACACTATACGTCGAAAATTAAACGGAACAAACGGTCTGAATGTTTATTTTTTTATTTTTTTTTATTTATTTATTTATGCTTATTACAATTATATTACAATTTGATTTTTCCGCGAAGCCTTAGAGGATTTTCTGCAGAAGATTGTGTTTCATAGTTTAGAACATTTTTTGTAAGCAAGCTTAGTTTGAAATTAAGGTATTTAAGCTTTACGATATTTAAAATTATAGGCATTGAAAGACATTTATTGAAAGTATTAGGATTAAAGGAAAAGTATTTAAGGAATTGCGCGTTAAAAGGAACTTAGAAAATAGGTTTTTATCAGTTTTTTCTAGTATTAAGATTCTGGATACTCTTAAGTTCTTGTGGAATTGTGTTCAGGATTTCAGGTACACTGCATCTTAGCTGTTGTCTTCCATAATTGTTGTTGAATCGGGGCTCCTGAAGTGTTGACATCATGTTGAATTGGAGTTGCAAATCTGGTGTCATCATAGTACTCCAGTACAAGGGTCATCTTGAAGATATCTTCTACTGAAAGTACTTTAAAACGCCGCTGCTCAACTCTACCAGCCGCGATCCGTGGGTGATGTTCATCTTGTTACAAAAACTCCATCAAGATACGCGACAGGCGTGAGCAGAAGAAAGCGATACGCGGGACAATTGTACAATAAAGGAATTTTCAACCTTCTTGCAAGCACGTTGTGACGCGTTAGAAGCTTGTTTATCGCTCTCTCGTCTCAATCCATCTCGAATCAAGCCCAAAGTTATTCAAAATCACTTAGTGGAAGCAACGGAGTCATGTCCTAATTGCAAATCAAACCACACCTTGACAAAATGTCCAAAGTTTTTATCTCTTGATACTAAAGCTCGTCGTTCGTTCGTCAAACAAAACACATTGTGTTTTAATTGCCTAAGCTCGGGTCACTCAGCATCTAAATGTCGCTCAAATTTTAGGTGTAGAGTGTGCCATTTTCGGCATCATACATTGGTGCACCATTAAACATTGTCGCCTGATCCTACAACTACAATCTCGTCGTCTAACTCCTCGCCAGGAACATCTACATCCAACCCATCGCCTGCAACAACATCTTCGCTGACCTTGTGCTCATCGATTCCCACTGGTAGTGCAATAAATTCGTCTCGTCATATTCACACAGTATTGCCTACTGCCATAGCACAAAGTCAAGATAGCTCTGGTGCTCTCCAAAGCATTCGGTTGCTGCTAGACTCTGGATCACAAATCTCTTTTATTACAGAAGACATGGTCCAACGGTTGGGTCTTGTTCGGAAATCAGCTCGCATTCCTGTGGTGGGTGTAGGATCGACTTCAGCAGGTGTAACAAACGGCATAGTTACTTTAAAATTGTTCTCTCGTTTTGCAAACCAATTCATTGAAGTATCATGTTACATTATATCAAAACTCAGTTCGCTCGTTCCTGCTTCTGAATCTACAATTGTCGACTCTTCAATCTATTCGCTATCATTAGCCGATTGACAGTTTTATTTACCAGGTCGTATTGACGTTCTGATTGGGGCAGATAAGTTCTTTAGTGTTCTTAATGGTGTTCCTGTAAGAAGCTAACCAAATGGACCTGTCCTGAACATTTTGCACTCGCTATTATACTTCCAATTCTTTTGACCTCGAACGAAATTCAACAACCGCCAGTTTTGTCACTTGAGGATAAACGAAGAAGAATTATATGTTCAAACTCATACTCGATTACCAGATGGCAGGTATATGGTAGAATTACCTTTCAAAAGTGTTGAAAGCATAGAATTTGCGGGAAGCTTTAAAGTCGCTTATCATTAGAGCGTAAATTCGCAGCAGATCAACTTTTAAAGCAGCAGTATGTGGAATTTATGAACGAATACCTTAGACTAGGTCATATGGAAGAAGTTCCAGATAGTGAATTACAACTGCCGTCAAACCGTTGTTGTTATTTACCGCATCATGCGGTCTTTAAATCCGACAGCAGCACAACCAAGGTTAGGGTGGTTTTCGACGCTTCCACAAAGACAGAAGGAAATGTTTCTCTTAATGATTCGCTCTTAGTAGGCCATTCACATCAACGAGACCTCTTTTCAATATGTATGGCATTTATTATTATTATTGTTATTATTTTTATTATTATTATTATTATTATTATTATTATTATTTTTATTATTATTATTTTTATTTTTATTATTATTATTATTATTATTATATATTATTATTATTTTGATTTTTATTACTATTATTATTATTATTATTATTACTATTACTATTGTTATTGCAACGAAACAGGGTCATGGTAATTAACAGCGTAGCAATTAACAGTATGGAGCAAAATGCCTTTGGATTTGTTCGAAACCCCAATTTACAAAAAAATTTGTCAATTCAAAATAAATCAAAATATATACGTAAAATTTTTTCCGTTTAGCTTACCTTGACAGCTTTCTCTTCAAAACTATGTGTTTTATCAATGTTTTTCAGTGACTTGCTTGGACGGTTCTCAAATGTCAAAATTCTTTCTTGAAAACAAACGTTGATTTATATCCATGCCGAGAGCCGTCGGTTGGACTCAAAGTAAGCGTTTGAGTTTTCAAGATTCTTGCACGAACGTTGAAAGTCTGCATGTCACCTATTCGATGGTGATTAGAACTCTCCGGGTAGCCGTAGCGTTTCTCTATAGAGAATTTTTTCTATCGTTGACTGAAGATCCTCCTTCCAAGCTGCTCGAACACCCAACATTACTGTCGGAAGTATTTGGGTCCATTTGTGAGTACCCTGGCACTTGATTGCGTTTTTGAACTGAAGATGGAATCTTTAAACCATCCCGTTTGCTTCCGGATGATACGCCGTGGTTTTAAAGTGAGTAGTTCCTGGTAAACGTTTGAATTGTTTACACAACAAAGACTCAAATTGTCGTCCCTGGTATGCGTTGATGCGTAACGGCGTCCCGAAACTCGATATCCATTGTGAGTAGAAAGCGCGGGCAACAGTAGATGCTCCTAAATCATCAATGGGTATGCATTCCGGCCAACGTGAGATTCGATGATTTGATGAACAAATATAGCGTTGAGTAACAAGCTTGGTTGTGCATCTAATACCAGGATGAGACAATCCATGAATGTTTTTGAACACTATACGTCGAAAATTAAACGGAACAAACGGTCTGAATGTTTATTTTTTTATTTTTTTTTATTTATTTATTTATGCTTATTACAATTATATTACAATTTGATTTTTCCGCGAAGCCTTAGAGGCTTTTCTGCAGAATATTGTGTTTCATAGTTTAGAACATTTTTTGTAAGCAAGCTTAGTTTGAAATTAAGGTATTTAAGCTTTACGATATTTAAAATTATAGGCATTGAAAGACATTTATTGAAAGTATTAGGATTAAAGGAAAAGTATTTAAGGAATTGCGCGTTAAAAGGAACTTAGAAAATAGGTTTTTATCAGTTTTTTCTAGTATTAAGATTCTGGATACTTTTAAGTTCTTGTGGAATTGTGTTCAGGATTTCAGGTACACTGCATCTTAGCTGTTGTCTTCCATAACTGTTGTTGAATCGGGGCTCCTGAAGTGTTGACATCATGTTGAATTGGAGTTGCAAATCTGGTGTCATCATAGTACTCCAGTACAAGGCTCATCTTGAAGATATCTTCTACTGAAAGTACTTTAAAACGCCGCTGCTCCTGCAAATTGTTTTGGGCACGAACGCCAATCTTCTTCAGTGCCGACTTTTGTAGTTTGTGAAGCTTCTGGATATGTGTCGCCGATGCATTTCCCCACGCAAGTATACCGTACCTCAGCCTTGATTCAACGATGGCAAAGTATACTTGTTTTAGAACATCCTTAGTGGCATGGTACTGTAGATGATTTAGTGCGTATAGAGATCGTCTAAGGTTTACTCGAAGTTCATCTATGTGTGCATCCCACAGAAAGTTGCTGTCGATGGTAACTCCCAGATATCTATATTTTTCTACCGTTTCGATAGGACTACACATGGACTTAGGACAAAGTTCATTTCTAAAGTATATGTGAGATTGTGTAGCTCTAAATTGAGGGCTTCGGATATGCATCATTTTCGTTTTACATGCATTGATTGATAGTCCGTGATCATGACACCACTTCACTACGTTGTCAAACTCATCCTGCATAATTTCGTGAGCCATCTGCAAAGATCTGTGACGCACCACTATTGCCGTATCATCTGCATATGCGAATGGAATGGCATTCTTAAAAACTCGCAGCAACTCATTGGTATACAGTATGAATATGATCGGGCCCAACTTTGAACCTTGCGGAACTCCATACTGTACGTCCTTATTCTGGCTGTAGGTGTTGTCAATTTTCACGCAAAATTGTCGGTGCCGTAGATACTCACGCAGCCAGTCTGCCATTAGTCCTCTTATACCAATGTTTTCTAGGACTTCAATTAATTTTCCGTGATCCAGAGTATCGAAAGCTTTGCTGAAGTCGACGAATAGCACAAGGATATGGTGGCTTTTATTTAGACTTTCATTGACACAATTCGCGAATTCTCCTAACAATTTACCAGTACTTTTATGTTTCTGGAAGCCGTACTGACTTGGGTTTATCAGGGAGTTTTTCGCAATGAAGTCTTGTAGCCTCTTCGTTATTACCTCCTCCATACATTTTTCTATTACCGGCAATATCGATATTGGACGATAGTTTGTCAGTTCATTTCTCGTACCTCCCTTGTAAATCGGTCTAATTACTGCGATTTTTAAGGTATCAGGGATCTTCGCTTGTGTAATGCTTAAGTTAATAATCTTACAGAGTATTGGTTCGAATATGTTTGCATGTATTTTTAGATCAATCACTCGAATTCTATCTATACCTGGCGACTTGTCTTGACTCAGGTGGTTTATTATATTTCTAATTTCACCGAAATTAGTTTCCTGTATATAAATTGAGTGGGTTAATCTATAATGTATGTGTGTTGATGTCCTGGCAGCACAGTGATATACAATATCTTTTATTTGTGTGCTAAAGTTATTTGCACAGGCATCAACTAGATCATCAACACACATTCCACCTTTGAAATTTTTAACTATGGTGTCATCCAGACTTGGCTTTTTACGTCCCAATATTTCATTTATAAGGCGCCATGTTTTTCTGGGATCCGATCTTACTTGGCTAAACTCGGATTTATAAAAAATCGATTTTTGGGTTGTTATTTCCTTATTTAACCTGTTTCTGAATATCTTATATTCTTGTTCATATGCTTTGTTCATTCTATTATTTTTCCATTTTCTAAATAGTTCGTCCCTTTTCTTACATTTTTTTAGCAATTCAGATGTCATCCAAGGACTGAACTTGTTTCTGTTTTTTATTTGTTTCGTGCATGTGGCTTCATCATAAATACACTTCATTTTATCATGAAGCTTCTGATAGAGTGACACAGCATCGCATTCATTTAGAACCACATCCCAGTTAGTCTTGGTAATAAGATCGTTAACCTTCTCATTGGATATGAAGGTCACGCTGATTTTATTCTCTTTGACGAAAGATTCATGAATTGGTGGGAAGTATATGATTGGGTAATGGTCAGAAATACAACTTTCAATTACGGCTGAATTAATTTGGCTATGACTAGCGTTAGTTAAGATGTGATCAATCGTTGATTTTGAACCTGTGTTCGGGTATACTCTGGTAAACTCCTTTATCACATTGGCGATGCCAACATCTCCAGATAATCTTTAACACCATATGACTCCCAATCACTTACATTGATATTCATATCACCCATTACCGTTACTTCGTCATTTTTTCCCAATGGTCCAACATTGTTTCCAAACTCTTCAATGAAAGCTTTACGGCTGTGTCCAGGTGGTCTATATATCCCTATGGCATATCTTTGTCTACTATTTTCTTTAATTTGAATTTGGATACTTTCGTATGACACTGTTTCAGATGTTAATCGTATGTATTGTAAGTCATTGCGTATTAACATTAGAATTCCACCACCTCTTCGTTTATTTCGATTGAGAAACTCTGCTTGGAATCCTTCAATCCTGTAATATCCTTTTTCTTCGTCATCAATGTTCGTTTCGACCAAAACAATTATTTGTAGAGTGTCGATAATGCCCTTTACATTAATACAGAAGTCGTTCCAATTTTTCTTTAATGACCTTATATTAAAACATAGACAGCCACAATTATTCCCTTTTAATTAATTTAAATTGATGCCGCTAAAACCATTTATCACCCTACAGTTCAATTCGACCATTACTTCATTTGAATCCATTTTGTATAATTTCTTTGTGTTTCGTTTTGTTTACGCACGTTGCAGTTATAGAGTGCGAATAATTTTTCCAACATCAGCAACGGTATTTATTTGAATTGGCTGCGTCGCCTCGTTGCGTCTAGCCAATATTCTTCCCGCACTCTCCCACACAAATCTCCAGCTCTCCTGTCTCGCTTTCTCCTTTGCCATCCACATGATGTGTTTGTTGTTTTTCGTGATCGGGCAAAGCTGCGCTCACGGTCGAGATGTTATTGGTATTTTTCATTACCGATTTTAGTTTAATGGAGCGGGCGGAGCGAGTCTGTTTCATGAACTGCATTTTTTTTATGCTGGACGCGAAAGAAGCAGCGATCGTTGATCTCTCAGGGTTTTTTGTTTCTGTGCGGTATATGTCTGTGATGTCGGTGTCGTTTATCTCACAGTTGACCGTTTTCCCTATTCCTTTTACTACCTCTATAAGGTTTTCTTGAGGGGTAGAGGGAATATGTTTGATGTCAATGTTATTTTTTATCATTTGCTGTTCAAGTGTGTTTATTTGTGTTTGCAAATTTTCGATGATTACATCTTTTTTTCTGTTGTTGTCCTTCATTTCATTTAGTTCCTTAGTGATGTTATGTAAGAGGTCGTTGTTATTTTTCATGTTTGCGTTAAGTTCATCATACTTAGCGGCTAGAAAATTACAGCTAGATGCAATTTCCTTGATTTCGCCTCTCAGTGTACGTAGTTCCACTAAAACAGCTGAGTTATTATCAGCTGATGTATTGTTATTATTGCTGGGACTATTTAGTTCATGCATTCGCTTCGATGGCTGTTCATTGGATGTTTGTGGAGCAGATGATACTGCATTGCTGGCTGTCGCAGTAATTTGGATTTCTGCGGTGTTCCTGCAATATTGGCATTTCCACACTTCCCTTCTTGACCCCATGGTTCTCCATGTCTTCTCGTTGACAGTCGTACAGTCGAAATGCAACCTACGTTTGCACGCCGAGCACACAGCAAAATCACCTCCGTCGGGAGTATTTTCTCCGCAATGACCACACGCATACATGATCAATTTATGTAGAAAATGGGGGCAAAAATAAAGAAAATAAAGAAATATATGTACAACACACTAAAGAAAAATACAGATTTACTCTAGTATTTTATGAAACAATTGTATTAATAAAAAGTCACTGTCTTAGGGGAAATTTTGATGATTATTGAATTGAATTTGGAACTTTGAAATTGGGCAACTGGGTAATCAAATCACAGACCGATTAAAATACACGTCCACTCTGGCTGAGCTCACTTACTCACATGTAGTTGTAGATACACCGCAGTACAACCAAATATTCGCTTCGGGCATCCGTATTAACTTAATTTGCAAAGACGTTGATCCAGTCATCAATATTTTCGAAAGTTCAGCGTCGGTCTTCTGTGCATCGACAAGAACAGATAGGTCAAACACGTCATTGCCTTCTTCAATTCTCTAGATATGTGTCGTATATCGGTTGAGAACTGGCTGATGAAATCCAAGAAACGGAATTGACGAGGTGTGGACTGATGATCTTTCTTACGAAACGCATATATTGTAGGTTTGTGATCAGTAAAGTTAGAAAACGTCCTTGCTTCGACCATAAAACGAAAATGTTTGATTGCTGCGTATCAAGAAGCTGTCGGTCATATGCTGCGTACTTCTCCTCAGTAGGACTCAATTTCCTAGAAAAGAAGGCTTACGGTTCCCACGCTGAATCAACCCACTGTTGAAGTGCTGCTCCTATAGAAAAATCGGAAACATCACAAAATATTGCCAATTTCGCGTTGAATTTTGGATATGCCAACAGTGCTGTTGAGCCAAACTCTCTTTACAAGCATCAAAGGCGGCTTCTGCTTTTGAAGTCCAATTCACCGGTACTTTTCCTTTTTCATTGGCTTGCAGAAGATCGTGCAGGATGGCTTTCGTCAATGCGGAATGAATCTCCTATAAAAATTCAGTATGCCGAAGAATTGCCGAAGTTTCTTGACAGTATCTGGACGCGGAAATGAACGGATGACATCAACCTTACCTGCGAGTGTTTGAGTTCCTTTGCTGCTAACGAGATAACCAAGGAATTGAACTGACGATTGGCCAAAAACGCACTTCGCTGAGTTAATTGTAACGCTGTAATTCTGCAGGCGGCTAAACAAAATTTTAAGATGAAGTAGATGCTCCTCCGGAGATGATGACCCCACAAGGATGTCATCAATATGTGCGTAACAAAAATCCAGGTCTCTAATTACCTCGTCCATAAATCGTTGAAATGTTTGAGCTGCATTTCTTAGAGCAAAAGTCATATATGGAAACTCAAACATTCCAAATGGCGTTGAAATGGCAGTCTTCGGTATATCATTCACATCAACTGGAGTTTGGTTGAATGCTTTGACGAGTTCAACGGTAGAAAAAATCGTCTTACCTGACAATGACTGAGTGAAATCCTGAAGGTGACGTACAGGATATTGATCTGGCTCTGTCCTTGCATTCAATGCACAAGCAGCTTTGCGATGGTCAAGCTGCTACGACCTTTAGCATTGCTTTGAATTCCTTCTTCTCTGCCTTAATTTTTGGAGCTAACCTTCGCGGCTTCTGAGATACTGGAGGGTGTCGTCTTGATGTTATGCTGCGTTTGATGTTTTGGAGATTCTGTCGCTTGTCCTCTAGGTCGAGTTATATCTGAAAAAGTAGCTAGCAGCTCATGATAAGGTGTTGTACCAATGACCGCTTTGATACTTGAAATATTAACCATAACCGCTTCACCCTGCGCCGTAAGTTGCGTTCTGGCGTCAATGAGTTTTTGATTCTTAACATCTACAAGAAGATCATACTATGCTAAAAAATCTACGCCAATGATAGGTTTGAACACATCAGCCACAGCGAATCTCCAAATAAAATCACGACGCAATCCGAAATTGAGCGTTAGTGTAGTTGTCCCATCAGTCACGATCGTTGTTCCGTTTGCTGCTGCCAGTTCGTATTTCGATTTTTGTCTACGCTCCTGAGACATGATGAGAAATTGCGTATTAGTAACACGATCAGTAACTAAAATGCGGCGGGTGGTTGTATGGCATTCGCTAACCACCGCTTGTAACGAATGCCTTAGTTGTTTCCCTGATCAAAAGTGCATGGGGGCTTGCATTTCTTTGCCCTCTCTGCAAACCTTGCATGATACCAACAGAGACACCCTGATTTTGAGCCTGATCGTGATTGAGAACTCCCTCGAGTACGAGATCTACCGCGTTGTCTGTGGCCCATCTGCAACTCATGATGAGTTGTTGCAGTCTCTTGACGTAAGGTTTTTTCTAGCAACTTAAATTGTGATAACAATGAATCAACGTTGATATCGTTGAACGGTTTGTTGTGATATCAGCAATAGAGTCCGCTAAATCCGCCAGTTTATCTGCACTCAGGTCTTTGTGAGCAGCAAGAGTGAACGCAGCATTTGTTTTGGACCAGTACCTACAAAACTGCCAAGATGACGAAAAAACTGCGATGTCTTCCTGTCGCCCATTTCTTGACGTTCTAGCTAACGACAGGTCTTCTCCTTTTGCGAGGAACTTAGACGTTTGATGAGTTCTGTATTTAAAACTGCATAGGCGTCTTTCAATGGTTTGTGCACTATAACATCATGGACTTCCAGAGCAAAGCGCGGTTCAAGCATTCCTGCAACATAACTGAATTTTGTGGAATAAGTCGTTATATTGGCACAGGCAAAACTTTCTTCCATCATGACAAACCAAAGTTCAGGATCTGCTGCAATAAATGGTGGTAGGCGCACTGCTACGTGGTTGATTGCGGCAGTGGAATCAGATTGACTCTCATTGTTTTGCTGCTTCTGTTCGTTCACCGTTACGTCGGGGTCACCACTAAAGTGTGTACAATTACGGGTTAATATTTAACAAACAAATAATATTTATTCCCTTTTAATTGTGTTACGCTTTTTAATTTAGACAAAACTCAGTTGATACATTTTCAGGAGAACACTTTCAGCTTGGTCGTTACTTCTTCCTCTTTTTGAATTTCTTCCTGTCAGCTGTGACATTGGTGGTTCTCTTGCCGAACATGCTGGAGACATGCTAGGGAAAACAAATTTTGCAGTATATGGTGTCGCCACACGATATCGCCACATGATGTTACCAAATGGTGTCGCCACAGTACCCCCTTACCAGTTGTACGATACTAATCAAACAACCGACTAGGGAAGTACACTCGCCTTCCCGACCTTGTTGTCCTCGTCATCTTGGGCGATGGTGTTAATGGATCATCCAACTGAGAATCTGGTGAAGTGGAACTGGAATCTTTTGGTAGTTTTCGTTCCGCTATTGAAGCAGTATGTCTTAGCGATGGACAATCGCGAATAAAAACAATCGAATAATTCGATTGTTGTGACAATCGCAATTATTCGAATTCAAATTGAGCGGAGTCGATTGTTGATTTTCGATTCTTGTACGTACGATTCCAATCGTCAACTAATGTGTGTATTCGCCGATTCTTCAAGTCGAAGAGAGATTGTCAATTGTGTGTATTCGCCGATTTTTCAATTCTGAGCGAGATTGTTAGATTGTGTGTATTCACTTATTCTTCAAGTCGGAGAGAGATTGTATTGCATCATGTGTGTATTTGGTTAGATGTATTGCTGAAATAACTATTTTATTCGCAATTGCCCTTTGCTTTTTAATTTTGTTTCACTACTAAAACTTAAACTTTACATTTATGAGAGCGAGAGTACAATCCTCTCACTAATTGGGTGAGAAGGGTGAAGAATACAGTCGAACCTCCAAAATTCCAATATTTTTCAGAAATTTGGTTTTACTTTTAGAAAATTCAATTTACGGATGTTCGAATTACAGAGGTTTGGCTGTATTTCCATTTCTATTTTGGTAGGTATAGTTTCTTATTGGAGCAACGGCTTAGGCTGATTTTTTTGTATGGAGTGTGAGCAGGAAAATTTGTAATTTACATTCGTCGATTGTTTTAATGCGATTTTCATTTTATTCTATAAAAAAGTCTATTGTTTTGAAGAAAGTTTTGTGTGAAAAAACACAACAATAAGAACGATATCAAAATTTAGCCCATCAATAGTTTGGAACTTTTTCGACAAATTCTGTGATAACAACATTGCTGAAACGAAGTGTAAATTGTGTAACCACTCTGCTACGTTCCACAAAAACACAACAAATCTAAAAGAACGTTTAAAAAGGAAACATCCATTGCAGTTACTGCAGCATGAATGTGAAAAAAGACCACAAGAAGTCACGTTACTTCCGGCATCATCTGGAGACGCACAGCTAAGTACTCGTACAAGTTCAAACCAAGATGAACCGGAACCACCCCCTAAAAAACAAAGGCAAATGCGTTTGTTTGCGGCTACAGAAAAGAAAATTGACCATAAAAAATTAAATGAGTGTGTTCTTCGCATGGTTGTGACCGATTTTCAACCTCTTTCAGTTGTGGAAAATAAAGGGCTTAAAGAACTTATTCAATATTTGGAACCGAATTACATTTTACCCAGCCGAAAAACCTTATCAGAGAAACTTTTAATCAACACCTATGATTCCGTTCATGAAAAATTGCGCAATATAATTAATAGTATTTCATACATGTCCATAACAACAGATTTATGGACATCTGATAGCACTAAGTGTTATATTACTGTAACTGGTCACTTTTTCTAATTACTGCTTAAAAAGTTGTGCTCTGGGCACGAAAGAAGTTTGTGAAGCTCATACAAGTAAAAATTTGAGTGGTGCAATAAGAAATATTTTAATCAGCTTTCCCGGAGCAATGGACAAAATCGATGTTATAGTAACAGACAATTAAAAAAGCTGTTACTGATCATTTAAAAAAACTCATCACCCATGCATAGCCCACACTCTTAACCTATCAGTTCAGGAATCGATCAATGTAAGTGCGTTAAAACCATTGCTAGATAAATGCAGACAAATTGTTCGACACTTTAAACAAAGTAATTTAGCTGCATATAAGCTTAGAGAATTACAGGAGCAAATGCAATTACCGCTCCTTAAAGTAAAAAAGGATGTTCCGACAAGGTGGAACTCAATTCTCTTTATATTAGAGCGGTTATCTCAGATAAAAACTCCCCTTTCAGTGGCTATGAGTACTTTGATAAATGCTCCAGATAATTTAGGTGCAAGGGAGTGGGCAATTATTGATGATGTTATACCACTGCTCCGACCTATTCAAATATTAACAGATGATTTATCTGGAGATACATATCCCACACTATCTAGCATACTACCCCTTATAAAAGGGCTACAGCTTGCATTAACTAATAAGTACCTAAGTACAGAAATAGAGCAAATCTTAAAAGATTCCTTATTAAATGTCCCCCGCTTTAAAAAGGCTGCTTTTGGAACTCAAGAAAATGCAAATAGAGCTCAAGATTGGCTAACGGAGGAATTAGCAGCACTTATCAACATCAATCCAGCCGATCTGATTGTTCTACTATTGCTCCCGAAGGAATTAAGTGCACCATAGCTAAAACACCGGAAAATAATTGTGTAGATGACTTGTGGAGATACTTCGATGAAAAAGTTTCCACCGAAGCGTCACTAGCAACTCCAAACACATCAGCCATATTACAAGTGAGACAGTATTATAAATGTCACGATTAAATAGGAAAGAAGATCCGTTTAGTTTTTGGAAATCTCATGGCAATACTTATCCCCTTCTATGTCAAGTAGCATTAAAATACTAATTTTTACCCGCTACGTCCGTTCCATCCGAACGAATTTTTTCAAAAGCAGGTATGTTGACCAATGAGAAAAGAAATATACTCTCTCCAAAAAAAATTAAAGAAATTTTATGTCTAAATAATAATTTTGATTAATAAATTTATTTGTATTGTTTTGTTTTGAATTCATGTTTGTATTCAGTTTTTTGTATGGAATTTACATTACTTTACAATAAAATTGAAATGAAGGAAAATCCTTTATTTTTAATATCCAGGGTTGTATTTGGATTTCAGATTAAAATTAAACAAGTACACTGACGTCAACATATAAACAAATCGAAAAATACATACATTTCTACAATGCGATATTAGTACCCGGCATTCTCTAGGCCGTAGTAGGTACTGAGAATAAATTGTAGAATTCGATTCGATGCGATTATTATTCGATTGTTTTCTAATGAGACCGAATAAATCGACAATCGAATTCATTTTTCATTCACAATCGCCCATCGCTAGTATGTCTTCGATGTGTGCTGACTGGTATAATGTTCTCGTCCTGATCGACCAAAATGTACGCTGGCTTGACTCTGTCGATTGAGACTGTAATGTTACGTCCATTAATGTTGAGCACCATGGTTTTATCAGTCCTAGTCAATACAGCATAAGGACCTTCGTAGATTTGCTGAAGAAGCACTTTCGCTGCGTCACGTCGTACAAATGCATGCCTCGTTGTAGAAAGATCCTTGAAAACAAACGTTGATTTACATCGATGCCGAGACCCGTCGGTTGGAATCAAAGTAAGCGCATGTTTTCGAAGCTCTTCCACGAACGTTGAAGGGTCTGCATCTCCCCTATTTGATGGTGATAAGAACTCTCCAGGTAGCCGTAGCGGTTCTCCATAGAGCATTTCTCCTATCGTTGGCTGAAGATCCTCCCTCCCAGCTGCTCGAACACCCAACATTCGGTCCATTTGTGAATATCCTGGCACTTGATTGCGTTTTTGATCTGACGATAGAATCTTTCGAACATCTCGTTTGCCTCCGGATGATATGCCGTGGTTTTAAAGTTAGTACTTCCTGTTAAACGGTTAAGTTGTTTAAGCAACAAAGACTCAAACAGATAAAAAGATAATTATTGTCTGCATAGTATAACAATTATTTAACGAAGTTAACTCTAGCTTGCACAGAGATATGGTTTTAAAGAAACCTTACTGCTGAAAGTAAAATTGTTTTACAAGTAAGATATGCAGTTCGGTAAATTTAATCTTGGAGGAAAAACTATTCGAAAAAACCTTCATTTAAGAGAAAGACTCACATTGTCGTCCGTGGTACGTGGTGATGCGTAACGTTGATGGCCAAATATAGCATTGAGTAACAAGTTTGGGCAGAATGTTCCACTCAATCTGGACGATGATAGGCAAGAATTTCGTCCCCCCGACTTAGATGAGGTCAAAATAGGAATATCGAGACTGAAGTCGAACAAAGCTGCTGGAGCGGATGGACTCTCCGCAGAACTGCTCAAGGCAGCTGGAGATGACCTAGTTGGGCGCATGCACCAGCTCATCTGTAAGATATGGTCGGAGGAAAGCATGCCCCATGACTGGAATCTCAACGTAGTCTGTCCTATCCACAAGAAAGGAAACCCCCTCTACTGCGCCAATGATTGAGGGATTAGTCTCCTTAACATCGCGTACAAGATACTCTCTGCCGTATTGTGTGAACGCCTGAAACCGTTTGTCAACAAACTGATTGGTCCTTATCAGTGTGGTTTCAGACCAGAGAAATCCACCATCGACCAAATTTTCACACTACTGCAGATCCTGGAAAAGACCAAAGATATGCAAATCGACACTCACCACCTATTTGACGATTTCAAGGCCGCATATGACAGTGTGAATAGAGACGAGCTATACAATGCCATGTCTAGTTTTGGCATTCCTAATAAACTCGTCAGATTGTGTAGAATGACGATGGAGAACTCTTGCTGCTCCGTCAAGGTCGGGAACAAACTCACCGAGACCTTCAATGTCAAAAAAGGTTTTAGACAAGGCGACGCACTGTTAACTTCTTTAACTCACAAGTCAACACCAGAGGCACGATCTTCCAAAAGCCAGTTCAATTGCCATTCGACGATATTGACGTGAAATGGGTCTGGTGGTTAATGAGGGCAAAACGAAGTACACGCTGTCATCAAGGAAGTATACACAACATCGGCGTCTCGGACACAGCGTCACACTAGGCAGCAGAAATTTCGAGGTAGTCAAGGACTTCATCTACCTCGGCTCCACGGTAAATGGGGACAATAACATCAGTACCGAAATCAAGCGCAGAATCACTCTTACCAATCGCTATTTCTTTGGGCTCAAGAGGCAATTGAGTAATAAATCTCTCTCTCGAAGGACTAAGATTGCTTTATATAACAGCTTGATCATCTCAGTCCTACTCTACGGCGCAGAAACCTGGACATTACTAAAAGCGGAGTCTTTTCGAGAGAAAAGTTTTGGTTGCGATTTTTGGTCCTGTTTGCGTTGATGGCATCTGGAGGCAAAGATTTAATGGTGAACTCTATGGGCTGTACAGCGACATGCGCCTAGTCAAGCGTCTCCGGATACAACGCTCAAGATGGCTAGGCCATATAGAGCGTATGGACACCACTGCTCCAGCCCAAAAAGTTTAAACTTGAAGTGCGCAACTTGCGGCAGCTGGCGAAAAACCGTGCTAGCTGGAGAGGCATGTTGGTTGAGGCCCAGGTCCACCCCGGACAACAACAACAAGCTTCGTTGTGCATTTAATACCAGGATGAGACAATCCATGCATGTTTTTGAACACTATACGTCGAAATTTCCTCGGAACAAACGGTCGGGCTGTAGTTGTAGATACACCGCAGTACAACCAAATATTCGCTTCGGGCATCCGTATTAACTTAATTTGCAAAGACGTTGATTCAGTCCTCAATATTTTCGAAAGTTCAGCGTCGGTCTTCTGTGCATCGGCAAGAGCAGATAGGTCAAACACGTCGTTGACTTCTTCAATTCGGGAGAGGGCGTCAGCAACAGTGTTGTTTTCTAGTGGAGAAACATCATTACAAAACGGTCCAATTTAATGTCAAATGAAACTGAAAAATAATTGATCAAACAATTGTAACATATTGAACGCGTTCGCTGCGTTACATATGCTGAGCACACTCATTAATCGCGAGTATCGATTTCGCTTTGAATTTGACACTCGAGCCTGTCCCAATGCACCAAAAAATGCCGTTTTAAATTCGGCATAAAACCGCATTGTTCTCGCGAATTCGTCCCTTTTTTTCTTTTAGTGCCACAAGCAAGATTCGTGCGACTTGGAGAAAATATCTGGTGCTGTGCTGGCCGGCAAAAGCCCTTTCTTTTGTAATAACAAATAAATTGCTAACCATAGTGTTGTAAACTTTTCTTTTATAATAAAAAATGTTCATTAAATAAATTTAAAAGTTTTTTTGTACGAGTTACTTACACAGTTTTCTTCCTTCTTACGAAACGCATATATTGTAGGTTTATGATCAGTAAAGATAGAAAACGTACTTGCTTCGACCATAAAACGAAAATGTTTGATTGCTGCGTAAATCGCAAGAAGCTCTCGGTCATGTGCTGCGTACTTCTTCTCTGTAGGACTCAATTTCCTAGAAAAGAAGGCTTACGGTTCCCACGCTGAATCAACCCACTGTTGAAGTGCTGCTCCTATAGAAAAATCGGAAACATCACAAAATAGTGTCAATTTCGCGTTGAATTCTGGATGTGCCAACAGTGGTGTTGAGCCGAACTTTCTTTACAATCATCAAAGGCGGCTTCTGCTTTTGAAGTCCAATTCACCGGTACTTTCCCTTTTTCATTGCCTTGCATAAGATCGTGCAGCAGGGCTTGCGTCGATGCGGCTTTAGGAATGAATCTCCTATAAAAATTCAGCATGCTAAAGAATTGCCGAAGTTTCTTTACAGTATCTGGACGCGGAAATGAACGGATGACATCAACCATAGCTGAGCGTGGTTGCGTACCATTGCTGCTAACGAGATAACCAAGGAATCGAACTGACGATTGGCCAAAAACGCATTTTGCTGAGTTAATTGTAACGCTGTAATTCTGCAGGCGGCTAAACAGAATTTTAAGATGAAGTAGATGGTCCTCCGGAGATGATGATCCCACAAGGATGTCATCAATATGTGCGTAACAAAAATCTAGGTCTCTAATTACCTCGTCCATAAATCGTTGAAATGTATGAGCTGCATTTCTTAGAGCAAAAGTCATATATGGAAACTCAAACATCCCAAATGGCGTTGAGATAGCAGTCCTCCGTATATCATTCACAGCAACCGGGATCTAGTTGAGATCAATGGTAGAACAAATCGTCTGACCTGACAATGACTGAGTTGAATCCTGAAGGTGACGTACAGGAAAATGATCTGGCTCTGTCCACTGCGGTGTAGATGAGAAATTGCGTTTTAGTATCACGATCAGTAACGAAAATGCGGTGGGTGGTTGTATGGCATTCGCTAACAACCGCTTGTAACAAATGCCTTAGTTATTTCCCTGATCAAAAGTGCATGGGGGCTTGCATTTCTTTGCCTTCTCTACAAACCTTGCATGATACCAACAGAGACACTCTGATTTTGAGCCTGATCGTGATTGGGAACTCCCTCGAGTACGAGACCTACCGCGCTGTCTGTGGCCCATCTGCAACTCCTGATGAATTGTTGCAATCTCTTGACGTAAGGTTTTTTCTAGCAACTTAAATTGTGATAACAACGACAAACGCCAGTTTGTCCACACTTAGGTCTTTGTGAGCAGCAAAAATTGGTTGCATCGTACTTGGAAGACGCGCTAGCCAGAGTGTACGTAGCATTTGTTCTGGAACAGTCGTACCTGCAAAACTTCCAAGATGGCGAAGAAACTGGGATGTCTTCCTGTCGCCCATTTCTTCACGTTTTAGCAAACGAGGGGTCTTCTCCTTTTGCGAAGAACTTAGACGTTTGATGAGTTTTGTTTTTGAAACTGCATAAGCGTCTTTCAATGGTTTCTACACTATAACATCACGGACTTCCGGACCAAAGCGTGGTTCAAGCACTCCTGCAACATAACTGAATTTTGTGGAATCAGTCGTTATCTTGGCACAAGCAAAACTTTCCTCCACCATGGCAAACCAAAGTTCAGGACCAGCTGCAATAAATGGTGGTAGGCGCACCGCTACATGGTTGATTGCGCAGACTAAAGTGTACACAATTGCAGGTTTATACTTTTTACAAACGAATAATATTTATTCCCTTTTAATTGTGTTACACTTTTTAATTTAGACAAAACTAAGTTGATAAATTTTCAGGCGAACTCTTTCAGCTTGGTCGTTACTTATTTCTCTTTCTGAATTTCTTCCTGTCAGCTGTGACATTGTTAGTTCTCTTCCCGAACATGCTGGAGACATGCTAGGCAAAACAAATTCCACAGTATATGATGTCGCCACATGATGTTACCAAATGGTGTCGCCACAGTACCCCCTTACCAGTGCAAACGATACTAATCAGACAACCAACTAGGGAAGTGCACTCGACTTCCCAACCTTGTTGTCCGTGTTATCTGGGGTGATGGTGTTAATGGATCATCCAACTGAGAATCTTGTGAAGTGGAACTGGAATCTTTTGGTAGTTTTCGTTCCGGTATTGAAGCAGTATGTCTTCGATGTTGGCTGACTGGTATAGTGTTCTCGTCCTGATCGACCAAAATGTACGCTGGCTTAACTCTGTCGATTGAGACTGTAACGTTAAGTCCATTAATGTTGAGCATCATGGTTCCATCAGTCCTAGTCAATACAGCAAAAGGACCGTCGTAGGGTTGCTGAAGAAGCGCTTTCGCTGCGTCACGTCGTACGAATACATGGCTCGTTGTAGAAGCATCCTTTAAAACAAACGTTGATTTACATCCATACCGAGAACCTTCGGTTAGACGCAAAGTAAGCGCATGTTTTCGAAGCTCTTCCACGAACGTTGAAGGGTCTGCATCTCCCCTATTTGATGGTGATAAGAACTCTACAGGTAGCCGTAGCGGTTCTCCATAGAGCATTTCTTCTATCATTGACTGAAGATCCTCCTTCCAAGCTGCTTGAACACCCAACATTACTGTCGGAAGTATTTGGGCCCATCTGTGAGTATCCTGGCATTTGATTGCGTTTTTGAGCTTACGATGGAATCTTTAAACCATCCCGTTTGCCCCCGGATGATACGCCGTGGTTTTAAAGTGAGTAGTTCCTCTTAAACGGTTGGGTTGTTTAAACAACAAAGACCCAAATTGTCGTCCGCGGTATGTGGTGATGCGTAATGGTGTCCCGAAACGCGATATCCATTGTGAGTTGAAAGCACGGGCGACAGTCAATGCTTCTTGATCCTCAATAAGTATGCTTTTCAGCCAACGTGAGAATTGATGAACTGATGGCCAAATATAGCGTTGAGTAACAAGTTTGGGCAGAATGTTCCACTCAATCTGGACGATGATAGGCAAGAATTTCGTCCCCCCGACTTAGACGAGGTCAAGATAGCAATATCGAGACTGAAGGCGAACAAAGCTGCTGGAGCGGATGGACTCTCCGCAGAACTGCTTAAAGCAGCTGGAGATGACCTGATTGGGCGCATGCACCAGCTCATCTGTAAGATATGGTCGGAGGAAAGCATGCCCGATGACTGGAATCTCAACGTAGTTTGTCCTATCCACAAGAAAGGAGACCTTTTCTACCGCTCCAGCAGCTTTATTTGACTTCAGTCTCGATATTGCTATCTTGACCTCGTCTTAGTCGGGGGGCATGGGCCTATGCACACGAGGCAATGTCCTTGATCGCGCTCAACATGGCGAGCTGCCAAGGCTATCCTCGTCCGTGCATAGGTCAAGTTGACATACAGCCTCCCCGTGGCGCCCCCTGGATAGCCATCACAGCATCCGTTGTGTGATGAACCAATGTATGCAGCGAATGGCCTACCAGTCTGTAGGTTGTGCGTGAGGCTAACTCCCTCACCACACAAAAATAACCGAGTTCAGCAACAGAAACATGCCTCGGATATTTACGGATCCAATGTTGACGACCCCAGCAAAGGTACAAACATTGTAAGAATCTTTTGAAAAATATATGAATTTAAATGTCAAAAAAAAAACACTCGGACTTCTTCCGACTTCCATTTTCCTAGCACTATTGGTGAGGCACTAGGTTTTATAATCTTACATGCTAACAGATTCTTTACGATTTTATCCACTTCTTGTTTTTCGGCGAAGGATAGCCTGTGAGGACTACAGAAAAAGGGGATACCCGTTGTTAAATCAATACGCATTTCAACCTTGGATCTATCAAAATTTGTATAGTGTGTATCAAAGACGTCAAGTATTTTAATTTGATTTCAGTATCCAAGGTGGGACCAATCCAAATATTATCAAAAGGTGCAGATTCTATCGTAAGGATATTGCATTCGCTTCCAGAACCAACAGCAAACAGAGGAACAGAAGCACCGTCCTTTAAAGCACTGCACGTAGGATGGTTAACAAAACTACTACCCCAATGTTCACTGTCATCATAACTCAGCTGATTACAAGTCTCGGTTGCCTTATCACAACGTTTATTATCATTTAAATATAAATCGGAAGTTTTTTACTATTTAAATCAGTGGAAGAAGTGCACAAATATGAACGAATCAACGAAAACCTTTTTTTTAATTCATTGTACAAATCTGTTTTGAATCCATGTTACACTCATTTTGTTTTAATTGTAAGGTTATATTGAAAATTTGCAGTATGTCACGACCAATTGATAGTGGCGTTGGTATGATTCCATCTGAAATTATTAAGAAGGAACCTTTTCTTATTCGACTTGCAATTTTTAGATAACAAAATAAGGTACCGTAAGTGTAAAGTTTTACATCTCCGAGTCTCTTGTAGTTTGAACAAACTAATCTATCACGTTGAACTTCTGTAGGCATAATGGATTCACAAACGAAACTAGCGGGACTACCGGTATCGAAACGAGAATTACATTTGGTTAACTTGGTACACAGAACTCCGTTAATAATGAAAGCGACACTCACCCATTGATCAGCACTGAGGTCCTCATCCTTGTTGCACCAATAGTTGTCGTCAATAGTAGCATGTTCGCTCCGAATAATTCCGATTTTCTTTTTTGGGCAATCATTGTAGATATATCCTGGTTTGCACTACGTCTGGATTCTTTAAGCGGAAGTCGGAGGTATTAACGAGCGCGTAGTTTTAGCAAAAGATGCATACGTTTTTGCCATACATATGTGCTTTGCGAGCGATTTGGCAGTATATAATATTGTCACGCCTGATGATGAATCAGCCAACCCATCGATGACGAATTCAATAAGTTCCATTTCGTCAATGTCTGCATGACCAGCAATTTCCTGCATACATAGCGCATAGTGCAGCAAAGTTTCATCCCGGTGACGTGTTCGGCGGCTCAACTGCTTATAGACTTCATGCCGAGTGACCCGCTTGTCAAATTCGCTCAGCAACAGGTTCTTAAGAGTATCCCACATGTCCACTTTGACTTTACGCAGTAACATTTGCGCCGTACCTCTTAGAAGGCGATGTGCGCAAGTATATTTGGACTTACCGTCACAACCCAGCAGAGTCGTAAAAGAATTAAATCTTTTGAAAGTTAAATTCAATTGAATGGAAAGCAAAATAATGCATTCTTCCATTCTTTCAGTGAATGGTGACTGCAAACTTTGTAATTCCCATTCTTTTGGGAATGAAAAAAAAGTAATTAACTTTGCACCATTGAATTGAATTAACTCAAAAGACTTACGTCATTAATTGCGAGGCAAATAATTTGCATTCTTAAAATCTTTTGAAAGGTGCAATTCAATTCCCATTCTTTTGGATAGAAATGCACATATGTTTCCTTACAACTCCTTCATACGATTTAACAACCTCGCCCTCTAGCTCATTTTTTATTTTTTTGTTCTTTTCAAGAATTTTGCACAGCAAACCCTCCCGCTTCACCACTATCAAAATGTTCTTCCTTGACCAAAATTTTTGTTTTGTGTTTTCAGCTATGTGTTCAAATCAAGTGTCTGACTGTGGGTGCGAGGTAAGGGGAAAATCAGAAATACCACACATTTTAAAATTCATGAGTAATATTAATTCAAAGTACACACTTAAAAAAAACAAATGCACATATTTAATTTATAAAATGCCAGGCTTTTCATGAGAGTGAACTGTTAATTCAGGTACTGACTCATGATGTGGTCAACAAATCAGAAGACGCACTGACTAAAAGATTTTCATCTTATTTTAATTTATCACCGGAAATCAATCAATTAAACCCCTCACTCACAGAACAGACAATTTCGTTTATTAGCTCTTTGGTAAGAGAGGCAATATATTGATAGACTGACATTGACTATAGCTCTTCTTTCCATCATCAGTTCCAAACACCCTGAACTTTCTTTTTTTGACTTATCAATCACGGGTATTGTTATTTTTATATACAATTTAAAGAATTTATTACCATCCGTAATATTTTGTATTTCATATCCATTATTGGAAAACTCTAATAACACTGATACCCCACAATTTCAAGATTTATATGCATATCTGGCAGATCCTTCAGCAGATTTTGATATGTTGGATCATTATCCAAGACTATTATCAAATATAACACCTCGTTACCTTCTTCAGCCGCAGTGGAAGGTTTGTTTTCTTTTGCAAGTCTTATTAACACCCCTCGGCGAGGCGCACTTTCCGATGAAAATTTTGAACGGTTGTTGTTATTAAAAGTTAATAATATTGAAAAATTTTAAAATTTTGTTTTTGTTTACTAAAAGAGTGAATTTTTTTTAACCCAATGAGTCTGCTACGTCCTCGACGTCACTAATCCATTTTTGGACACCATATGTGTCTTCCCCAGAGAATTGTGGCACCGAATTTTCAAAATCCGAAAAACCTATTTTTCTACCAGATGTTGGTGACGGCGTGATGATTTGGATAGCAGCCAGTTCCTTCTGTAGTTGGAGTATGCGCCGCCGTCTCTCCAAGCGCTCCAACAGCTCTTGTTCCTCATTGTCACTATCTGAAGTTTGGCAGGCAACATTTGATCCTGAAACTCCCATTTTTTTCTCTTTTTGAATTTCTTCCTGTCAGCTGTGACATTGTTAGTTCTTTTCCCGAACATGCTGGAGACATGCTAGGCAAAACAAATTCCACAGTATATGATGTCGCCACACTATATGGCCACATGATGTTACCAAATGGTGTCGCCACAGTACCCCCTTACCAGTGCAAACGATACTAATCAAACAACCAACTAGGGAAGTGCACTCGCCTTCCCGACCTTGTTGTCCGTGTCATCTGGGGTGATGGTGTTAATGGATCATCCAACTGAGAATCTTGTGAAGTGGAACTGGAATCTTTTGGTAGTTTTCGTTCCGGTATTGAAGCAGTATGTCTTCGATGTTGGCTGACTGGTATAGTGTTCTCGTCCTGATCGACCAAAATGTACGCTGGCTTAACTCTGTCGATTGAGACAGAGATTTACATCCATACCGAGAACCTTCGGTTAGACGCAAAGTAAGCGCATGTTTTCGAAGCTCTTCCACGAACGTTGAACGGTCTACATCTCCCCTATTTGATGGTGATAAGAACTCTACAGGTAACCGTAGCGGTTCTCCATAGAGCATTTCTTCTATCGTTGACTGAAGATCCTCCTTCCAAGCTGCTTGAACACCCAACATTACTGTCGGAAGTATTTGGGCCCATCTGTGAGTATCCTGGCATTTGATTGCGTTTTTGAGCTGACGATGGAATCTTTAAAACATTCCGTTTGCCCCCGGATGATACGCCGTGGTTTTAAAGTGAGTAGTTCCTCTTAAACGGTTGGGTTGTTTAAACAACAAAGACCCAAATTGTCGTCCGCGGCATGTGGTGATGCGTAATGGCGTCCCGAAACGCGATATCCATTGTGAGTAGAAAGCACGGGCGACAGTCAATGCTTCTTGATCCTCAATAGGTATGCTTTTCAGCCAACGTGAGAATTGATGAACTGATGGGCAAATATAGCGTTGAGTAACAAGTTTGGGCAGAATGTTCCACTCAATCTGGACGATGATAGGCAAGAATTTCGTCCCCCCGACTTAGACGAGGTCAAGATAGCAATATCGAGACTGAAGGCGAACAAAGCTGCTGGAGCGGATGGACTCTCCGCAGAACTGCTTAAAGCAGCTGGAGATGACCTGATTGGGTGCATGCACCAGCTCATCTGTAAGATATGGTCGGAGGAAAGCATGCCCGATGACTGGAATCTCAACGTAGTCTGTCCTATCCACAAGAAAGGAAACCCCCTCTACTGCGCCAATGATTGAGGGATTAGTCTCCTTAACATCGCGTACAAGATACTCTCTGCCGTATTGTGTGAACGCCTAAAACCGTTTGTCAACAACCTGATTGGTCCTTATCAGTGTGGTTTCAGGCCAAAGACGTCCACCATCGACCAAATTTTCACACTACGTCAGATCCTGCAAAAGACCAAAGATATACAAGTCGACACTCACCACCTATTCGACGATTTCAGGGCCGCATATGACAGTGTGAACAGAGACGAGCTATACTATGTCATGGCTAGTCTTGGCATTCCTAATAAACTCGTCAGATTGTGTAGAATGACGTTGGAGAACTCTTGCTGCTCCGTCAAGGTCGGGAACTAACTCACGGAGACCTTCAATGTCAAAAAAGGTTTTAGACAAGGCGACGCACTGTTAACTTCTTTAACTCACATGTCAACACCAGGGGCAGGATCTTCCAAAAGTCAGTTCAATTGCCATTCGACGATATTGACGTGAAATGGGTCTGGTGGTTAATGAGGGCAAAACGAAGTACATACTGTCATCAAGGAAGGACACACAACATCGGCGTCTCGGACAGAGCGTCACACTAGACAGCAGAAATTTCGAGGTAGTCAAGGACTTCGTCTACCTCGGTTCCGCGGTAAATAGGGACAATAACACCAGTACCGAAATCAAGCGCGGAATCACTTTTACCAATCGCTGTTTCTTTGGGCTCAAGAGGCAATTGAGTAATAAATCCCTCTCCCGAAAGATTAAGCTTGCTGTATATAACAGCTTGATCATCTCCGTGCTACTCTACGGCGCAGAAACCTGGACATTACTAAAAGCGGAGTCTTTTCGAGAGAAAAGTTTTGGTTGCGATTTTTGGTCCTGTTTGCGTTGATGGCATCTGGAGGCAAGGATTTAATGGTGAACTCTATGGGCTGTACAGCGACATGCGCCTAGTCAAGCGTCTCCGGATATAACGCTCAAGATGGCCAGGTCATATAGAGCGTATGGACACCACTGCTCCAGCCCAAAAAGTTTAAACTTGAAGTGCGCAACTTGCGGCAGCTGGCGAAAAACCGTGCTAGCTGGAGAGGCATGTTGGTTGAGGCCCAGGTCCACCCCGGACTGTAGCGCCAGAAGAAGAAGAACAACAAGCTTGGTTGTGCATCTAATACCAGAATGAGACAATCCATGTTTTTGAACACTATACGTCGAAAATTAAACGGAACAAACGGTCGGGATGTAGTTGTAGATACACCGCAGTACAACCAAATATTCGCTTCGGGCATCCGTATTAACTTAATTTGCAAAGACGTTGATCCAGTCATCAATATTTTCGAAAGTTCAGCGTCGGTCTTCTGTGCATCGACAAGAACAGATAGGTCAAACACGTCGTTGCCTTCTTCAATTCTGGAGAGGGCACCAGCAACAATGTTGGTTTCTCTAGATATGTGTCGTATATCGGTTGAGAACTGGCTGATGAAATCCAAGTAACGAAATTGACGAGGTGTGGACTGATGATCCTTCTTACGAAACGCATATATTGTAGGTAAATAGGATTTTAAGATGAAGTAGATGCTCCTCCGGAGATGATGATCCCAGGGGGATGTCATCAATATATGCGTAACAAAAATCCAGGCCTCTAGTTACCTCGTCTATAAATCGTTGTTTGTTTGAGCTGCATTTCTTAGAGCAAAAGTAATATAGGGAAACTCAAACAGTAGTTTCTAGTTGAGATCAATGGTAGAACAAATCGTCTGACCTGACAATGACTGAGTTGAATCCTGAAGGTGACGTACAGGAAATTGATCTGGCTCTGTCCACTGCGGTGTAGATGAGAAATTGCGTTTTAGTATCACGATCAGTAACGAAAATGCGGTGGGTGGTTGTATGGCATTCGCTAACAACCGCTTGTAACGAATGCCTTAGTTATTTCCCTGATCAAAAGTGCATGGGGGCTTGCATTTCTTTGCCTTCTCTACAAACCTTGCATGATACCAACAGAGACACTCTGATTTTGAGCCTGATCGTGATTGGGAACTCCCTCGAGTACGAGACCTACCGCGCTGTCTGTGGCCCATCTGCAACTCCTGATGAATTGTTGCAATCTCTTGACGTAAGGTTTTTTCTAGCAACTTAAATTGTGATAACAACGACAAACGCCAGTTTGTCCACACTTAGGTCTTTGTGAGCAGCAAAAATTGGTTGCATCGTACTTGGAAGACGCGCTAGCCAGAGTGTACGTAGCATTTGTTCTGGAACAGTCGTACCTGCAAAACTTCCAAGATGGCGAAGAAACTGGGATGTCTTCCTGTCGCCCATTTCTTCACGTTCTAGCAAACGAGGGGTCTTCTCCTTTTGCGAAGAACTTAGACGTTTGATGAGTTTTGTTTTTGAAACTGCATAGGCGTCTTTCAATGCTTTCTGCACTACAACATCACGGAATTCCAAACCAACGCGTGGTGCAAGCACTCCTGCAACATAACTGAATTTTGTGCAATCAGTCGTTATCTTGGCACGAGCAACACTTTCCTCCACCATGGCAAACCAAAGTTCAGGGCCAGTTGCAATAAATGGTGGTAGGCGCACCGCTACATGGTTGATTGCGGCAGACTAAAGTGTACACAATTGCAGGTTTATACTTTTTACAAACGAATAATATTTATTCCCTTTTAATTGTGTTACACTTTTTAATTTAGACAAAACTCAGTTGATAAATTTTCAGGCGAACTCTTTCAGCTTGGTCGTTACTTTTTTCTCTTTTTGAATTTCTTCCTGTCAGCTGTGACATTGTTAGTTCTTTTCCCGAACATGCTGGAGACATGCTAGGCAAAACAAATTAGTATATGATGTCGCCACACGATATCGCCACATGATGTTACCAAATGGTGTCGCCACAGTACCCCCTTACCAGTGCAAACGATACTAATCAAACAACCAACTAGGGAAGTGCACTCGCCTTCCCGACCTTGTTGTCCGTGTCATCTGGGGTGATGGTGTTAATGGATCATCCAACTGAGAATCTTGTGAAGTGGAACTGGAATCTTTTGGTAGTTTTCGTTCCGGTATTGAAGCAGTATGTCTTCGATGTTGGCTGACTGGTATAGTGTTCTCGTCCTGATCGACCAAAATGTACGCTGGCTTAACTCTGTCGATTGAGACAGAGATTTACATCCATACCGAGAACCTTCGGTTAGACGCAAAGTAAGCGCATGTTTTCGAAGCTCTTCCACGAACGTTGAACGGTCTACATCTCCCCTATTTGATGGTGATAAGAACTCTACAGGTAGCCGTAGCGGTTCTCCATAGAGCATTTCTTCTATCGTTGACTGAAGATCCTCCTTCCAAGCTGCTTGAACACCCAACATTACTGTCGGAAGTATTTGGGCCCATCTGTGAGTATCCTGGCATTTGATTGCGTTTTTGAGCTGACGATGGAATCTTTAAAACATCCCGTTTGCCCCCGGATGATACGCCGTGGTTTTAAAGTGAGTAGTTCCTCTTAAACGGTTGGGTTGTTTAAACAACAAAGACCCAAATTGTCGTCCGCGGTATGTGGTGATGCGTAATGGCGTCCCGAAACGCGATATCCATTGTGAGTAGAAAGCACGGGCGACAGTCAATGCTTCTTGATCCTCAATAGGTATGCTTTTCAGCCAACGTGAGAATTGATGAACTGATGGGCAAATATAGCGTTGAGTAACAAGTTTGGGCAGAATGTTCCACTCAATCTGGACGATGATAGGCAAGAATTTCGTCCCCCCGACTTCGACGAGGTCAAGATAGCAATATCGAGACTGAAGGCGAACAAAGCTGCTGGAGCGGATGGACTCTCCGCAGAACTGCTTAAAGCAGCTGGAGATGACCTGATTGGGCGCATGCACCAGCTCATCTGTAAGATATGGTCGGAGGAAAGCATGCCCGATGACTGGAATCTCAACGTAGTCTGTCCTATCCACAAGAAAGGAAACCCCCTCTACTGCGCCAATGATTGAGGGATTAGTCTCCTTAACATCGCGTACAAGATACTCTCTGCCGTATTGTGTGAACGCCTAAAACCGTTTGTCAACAACCTGATTGGTCCTTATCAGTGTATTCAGGCCAAAGAAGTCCACCATCGACCAAATTTTCACACTACGTCAGATCCTGCAAAAGACCAAAGATATACAAATCGACACTCACCACCTATTCGACGATTTCAGGGCCGCATATGACAGTGTGAACAGAGACGAGCTATACTATGTCATGTCTAGTCTTGGCATTCCTAATAAACTCGTCAGATTGTGTAGAATAACGTTGGAGAACTCTTGCTGCTCCGTCAAGGTCGGGAACTAACTCACGGAGACCTTCAATGTCAAAGAAGGTTTTAGACAAGGCGACGCACTGTTAACTTCTTTAACTCACATGTCAACACCAGGGGCAGGATCTTCCAAAAGTCAGTTCAATTGCCATTCGACGATATTGACGTGAAATGGGTCTGGTGGTTAATGAGGGCAAAACGAAGTACATACTGTCATCAAGGAAGGACACACAACATCGGCGTCTCGGACAGAGCGTCACACTAGACAGCAGAAATTTCGAGGTAGTCAAGGACTTCGTCTACCTCGGTTCCGCGGTAAATAGGGACAATAACACCAGTACCGAAATCAAGCGCGGAATCACTTTTACCAATCGCTGTTTCTTTGGGCTCAAGAGGCAATTGAGTAATAAATCCCTCTCCCGAAAGATTAAGCTTGCTGTATATAACAGCTTGATCATCTCAGTCCTACTCTACGGCGCAGAAACCTGGACATTACTAAAAGCGGAGTCTTTTCGAGAGAAAAGTTTTGGTTGCGATTTTTGGTCCTGTTTGCGTTGATGGCATCTGGAGGCAAGGATTTAATGGTGAACTCTATGGGCTGTACAGCGACATGCGCCTAGTCAAGCGTCTCCGGATACAACGCTCAAGATGGCCAGGTCATATAGAGCGTATGGACACCACTGCTCCAGCCCAAAAAGTTTAAACTTGAAGTGCGCAACTTGCGGCAGCTGGCGAAAAACCGTGCTAGCTGGAGAGGCATGTTGGTTGAGGCCCAGGTCCACCCCGGACAACAACAACAAGCTTGGTTGTGCATCTAATACCAGGATGAGACAATCAATGCATGTTTTTGAACACTATACGTCGAAATTTCCTCGGAACAAACGGTCGGGCTGTAGTTGTAGATACACCGCATTACAACCAAATATTCGCTTCGGGCATCCGTATTAACTTAATTTGCAAAGACGTTGATTCAGTCCTCAATATTTTCGAAAGTTCAGCGTCGGTCTTCTGTGCATCGGCAAGAGCAGATAGGTCAAACACGTCGTTGACTTCTTCAATTCGGGAGAGGGCGTCAGCAACAATGTTGTTTTCTAGTGGAGAAACATCATTACAAAACGGTCCAATTTAATGTCAAATAAAACTGAAAAATAATTGATCAAACAATTGTAACATATTGAACGCGTTCGCTGCGTTACATATGCTGAGCACACTCATTAATCGCGAGTATCGATTTCGCTTTGAATTTGGCACTCGAGCCTGTCCCAATGCACCAAAAAATGCCGTTTTAAATTCGGCATAAAACCGCATTGTTCTCGCGAATTCGTCCCTTTTTTTCTTTTAGTGCCACAAGCAAGATTCGTGCGACTCGGAGAAAATATCTGGTGCTGTGCTGGCCGGCAAAAGCCCTTTCTTTTGTAATAACAAATAAATTGCTAACCATAGTTTTGTAAACTTTTCTTTTATAATAAAAAATGTTCATTAAATGAATTTAAAAGTTTTTTTGTACGAGTTACTTACACAGTTTTCTTCCTTCTTACGAAACGCATATATTGTAGGTTTATGATCAGTAAAGATAGAAAACGTACTTGCTTCGACCATAAAACGAAAATATTTGATTGCTGCATAAACCGCAAGAATCTCTCGGTCATATGCTGCGTACTTCTTCTCTGTAGGACTCAATTTCCTAGAAAATAAGGCTTACGGTTCCCACGCTGAATTAACCCACTGTTGAAGTGCTGCTCTTTAGGAATGAATCTCCTATGAAAATTCAGCATGCTGAAGAATTGCCGAAGTTTCTTGACAGTATCTGAACGCGGAAATGAACGGATGACATCAACCATAGCTGAGCGTGGTTGCGTACCATTGCTGCTAACGAGATAACCAAGGAATCGAACTGACGATTGGCCAAAAACGCATTTCGTTGAGTTAATTGTAACGCTGTAATTCTGCAGGCGGGTAAACAGAATTATAAGATGAAGTAGATGGTCCTCCGGAGATGATGATCCCACAAGGATGTCATCAATATGCGCGTAACAAAAATCTAGGTCTGTAATTACCTCGTCCATAAATCGTTGAAATGTATGAGCTGCATTTCTTAGAGCAAAAGTTATATATGGAAACTCAAACATCCCAAATGGCGTTGAGATGGCAGTCCTCCGTATATCATTCACAGCAACCGGGATCTAGTTGAGATCAATGGTAGAAAAAATCGTCTGACCTGACAATGACTGAGTAGTATCCTGAAGGTGAGGTACAGGACAATGATCTGGCTCTGTCCGCTGCGGTGTAGATAAGAAATTGCGTTTTAGTATTACGATCAGTAACGAAAAAGCGGTGGGTGGTTGTATGGCATTCGCTAACCACCGCTTGTAACGAATGTCTTAGTTATTTCCCTGATCAAAAGTGCAGGGGGGCTTGCATTTCTTTGCCTTCTCTACAAACCTTGCATGACACCAACAGTGACAATCTGATTTTGAGCCTGATCGTGATTGGGAACTCCCTCTAGTACGAGACCTACCGCGCTGTCTGTGGCCCATCTGCAACTCCTGATGAATTGTTGCAATCTCTTGACGTAAGGTTTTTTCTAGCAACTTAAATTGTGATAACAACGACAAACGCCAGTTTGTCCACATTTAGGTCTTTGTGAGCAGGAAAAATTGGTTGCATCGTACTTGGAAGACGCGCTAGCCAGAGTGTACGTACGAACAGTCGTACCTGCAAAACTGCCAAGATGGAGAAGAAACTGGGATGTCTTCCTGTCGCCCATTTCTTCAAGTTCTAGCAAACGAGGGGTCTCCTCCTTTTGCGAAGAACTTAGACGTTTGATGAGTTTTGTTTTTGAAACTGCATAGGCGTCTTTCAATGCTTTCTGCACTACAACATCACGGAATTCCAAACCAACGCGTGGTGCAAGCACTCCTGCAACATAACTGAATTTTGTGCAATCAGTCGTTATCTTGGCACGAGCAACACTTTCCTCCACCATGGCAAACCAAAGTTCAGGGCCAGTTGCAATAAATGGTGGTAGGCGCACTGCTACGCGGTTAATTGCGGCAGACTAAAGTGTACACAATTGCAGGTTAATACTTTTTACAAACGAATAATATTTATTCCCTTATAATTGTGTTACACTTTCTAACTTAGACAAAACTCAGTTAAAAAATTTTCAGGCGAACTCTTTCAGCTTGGTCGTTACTTCTTTCTCTTTTTGAATTTCTTCCTGTCAGCTGTGACATTGTTAGTTCTCTTGCCGAATATGCTGGAGATATGCTAGACCAAACAAATTCCGCAGTATATGATGTCGCCACAGGATGTCGCCACACGATGTCGCCACACGATGTCGCCACACGATGTCGCCACACGATGTCGCCACATGATGTTACCAAATGGTGTCGCCACAGTACCCCCTTACCAGTGCAAACGATACTAATCAAACAACCAACTAGGGAAGTGCACTCGCCTTCCCGACCTTGTTGTCCGTGTCATCTGGGGTGATGGTGTTAATGGATCATCCAACTGAGAATCTTGTGAAGTGGAACTGGAATCTTTTGGTAGTTTTCGTTCCGGTATTGAAGCAGTATGTCTTCGATGTTGGCTGACTGGTATAGTGTTCTCGTCCTGATCGACCAAAATGTACGCTGGCTTAACTCTGTCGATTGAGACTGTAACGTTAAGTCCATTAATGTTGAGCACCATGCTTTTATCAGTCCTAGTCAATACAGCATAAGGACCTTCGTAGGGTTGCTGAAGAAGCACTTTCGCTGCGTCACGTCGTACGAATACATGGCTCGTTGTAGAAACAGCCTTTAAAACAAACGTTGATTTACATCCATATCGAGAACCTTCGGTTAGACGCAAAGTAAGCGCATGTTTTCGAAGCTCTGCCACGAACGTTGAAGGGTCTGCATCTCCCCTATTTGATGGTGATAAGAACTCTACAGGTAGCCGTAGCGGTTCTCCATAGAGCATTTCTTCTATCGTTGACTGAAGATCCTCCTTCCAAGCTACTTGAACACCCAACATTACTGTCGGAAGTATTTGGGCCCATCTGTGAGTATCCTGGCATTTGATTGCGTTTTTGAGCTGACGATGGAATCTTTAAACCATCCCGTTTGCCCCCGGATGATACGCCGTGGTTTTAAAGTGTGTAGTTCCACTTAAACGGTTGGGTTGTATAAAAAACAAAGACCCAAATTGTCGTCCGCGGTATGTGGTGATGCGTAATGGCGTCCCGAAACGCGATATCCATTGTGAGTAGAAAGCACGGGCGACAGTCAATGTTTCTTGATCCTCAATAGGTATGCTTTACAGCCAACGTGAGAATTGATGAACTGATGGCCAAATATAGCGTTGAGTAACAAGTTTGGGCAGAATGTTCCACTCAATCTGGACGATGATAGGTAAGAATTTCGTCCCCCCGACATAGACGAGGTCAAGATAGTAATATCGAGACTGAAGGCGAACAAAGCTGCTGAAGCGGATGGACTCTCCGCAGAACTGCTTAAAGCAGCTGGAGATGTTCATGTTGGGTGCACCAGCTCATCTGTAAGATATGGTCGGAAGAAAGCATGTCCGATGAGTGGAATCTCAGCGTTGTCTGTCCTATCCACAAGAAAGGAGACCCCTTCGACTGCGCTAACTATCGAGGGATTAGTCTCCTTTACATCGCGCACAAGATCCTCTCTGCCGTATTGTATGAACGCCTGAAACCGAGTTTCATTGTGACTTCTGCTTAAAAATTTCATTGTGAAGTATAAAATGACATGTCAAATTTTTTATTTTTAAAATAAACTTCGTTTAAATTGTATTTAGTGATATATTTTGATTTTGAAAGCGAAGATGAAGGAATACATAATGCCAAAATCAAAAGAAGATACCTTAGGGATAATAACAATCCATTAGAATTGTGTGAAAAGGAGTAAGTATTTATATATTTATACAAAGAAAAGAATACCATCGAAAACAAAACCATTTGTTGTTTAGTTTTGTACAGCAGTTTAGAATGAATAAAGAATGTTTCGTGATGATACTAAGCTGCTAAAATCTCCCAGACAGTGTTAGAAGCACATCGGTTCCACCAGTTCTCCAGCTTTGTGCTACTTTAAGTGTATTGGCCAGTGGGAATTACCAAGCGAATGTAGGAAAAAATGTGCTACTAGGCATGACACAGGAAACGGTGTCAAAGTGGACCGTGTTTTTCCTGAGTTTGTTCTTTACTTTATATTTCAGGTCACTCCAAGTCCAAAAATGCACCTAGAATATAATAATTCAAACATACATACATTTGCCTTTACTTTTTTCTTGATGACGATAACTTTTTTCTATCGACTAAAAAAATTTGTTTCAAACGTCATATTCGTATTTGTATGCTGCCGATTTTGACGATACAATCGAGGATACTCGATTGAATCAAAATAGGTTCTACCCATGTTCGATTGTATCGACTCAACTCGACTGTTCCAAGTTACGTGCTGGCACCCCTGATTGGTCCTTATCAGTGTGGTTTCAGGCCAGGGAAGTCCACGATCGACCAAATTTTCACACTACGGCAGATCCTGGAAAAGACTCAAGATATGCAAATCGACACTCAACACATATTCGTCGATTTAAAGGCCGCATATGACAGTGTGCATAGAGACGAGCTATACAATGTCATGTCTAGTTTTGGCATTCCTAATAAACTCATCAGATTTTGTAGAATGACGGTGGAGACTTCTCGCTGCTCCGTAAAGATCGGGAATGAACTCACCGAGACCTTCAATGTCAAAAAAGGTTTTAGACAAGGCGACGCACTGTTAACTTCTTTAACTCACAAGTCAACACCAGAGGCACGATCTTCCAAAAGTCAGTTCCACTGCGATTCGACGATATTGACGTGAAATGGGTCTGGCTCCGCGGTAAATAGGGACAACAACACCAGTACCGAAATCAAACGCAGAATCAATCTTGCCAATCGCTGTTTCTTTGAGCTCAAGAGCCCTCTCTCGAAGGACTAAGATTGCTTTATATAACAGCTTGATCATCCCAGTCCTACTTTGCGGCGCAGAAACCTGGACATTACTAAAAGCGGATGACTAAGCCCCCTTAATCTTTTCGAGAGAAAAGTTTTGCGTGCGATTTGCGTCCGGACATCAATATTTTAGAAGGTTCAGCGTCGGTCTTCTGTGCATCGGCAAGACTTCTTCAATTCGGGAGAGTGCATCAGCAACAATGTTGTTTTCTCTAGATATGTGTCGTATGTCGGTTGAGAACTGGCTGATAAAATCCAAGTTACGAAATTGACGAGGTGTGGACTGATGATCCTTCTTACGAAACGCATATATTATAGGTTTATGATCAGTAAAGATAGAAAACGTCCTTGCTTCGACCATAAAACGAAAATATTTGATTGCTGCGTAAATCGCAAGAATCTCTCGGTCATATGCTGCGTACTTCTTCTCTTCTTCTTCTTCTTCTTGTGGCGCTACAGTCCGGGGTGGACCTGGGCCTCAACCAACATGCCTCTCCAGCCAGCACGATCTTTCGCCAGCTGCCGCCTGTTGCGCACTCCAAGTTGGTTGAGGTCCTTCTCCACTTGTGTGCGCCACCTTATCCTGGGCCGTCCTCTGTTGCGTTGTCCCAATGGCTCAGATTCGAAGACTTTTCGGGCCGGAGCAGTGGTGTCCATACGCTCTACATGGCCTAGCCATCTTAAGCGTTGTATCCGTAGACGCTTGACTAGGCTCATGCCGCTGTACAGCCCATACAGTTCGTGGTTGAATCTTCTCCTCCAGATGCCATCAACGCAAACAGGACCAAAAATCGCACGCAGAACTTTTCTCTGGAAGAGACCAAGGGCATCCTCATCCGCTTTTAGTAGTGTCCAAGTTTCTACTTCTTCTCTGTAGGACTCAATTTCCTACAAAATAAGGCTAACGGTTCCCACGCTGAATTAACCCACTGTTGAAGTGCTGCTCTTTAGGAATGAATCTCCTATAAAAATTCAGCATGCTGAGAATTGCCGAAGTTTCTTGACAGTATCTGGACGCAGAAATGAACGGATGACATCAACCATAGCTGAGCGTAGTTATGTACCTTTGCTGCTAACGAGATAACCAAGGAATTAAACTGTTGATTGGCCAAAAACGCATTTTGCTAAGTTAATTGTGATGTAATTCTGCAGGCGGGTAAACAGGATTTTAAGATGAAGTAGATGCTGGAGATGATGATCCCACAAGGATGTCATCAACAACAAAAATCCAGGCCTCTAATTACCTCGTCTATAAACCGTTGAAATGTTCGAGCTGCATTTCTTAGACCAATAGTCACTTATGGAAACTCAAACATCCCAAATGGCGTTGAGATATCAGTCTTCGGTATATCAATCGTCTTACCTGACAATGACTGAGTGAAATCCTGAAGCTGACGTACAGGATATTGATCTGGCTCTGTCCTTGCATTCAATGCATGAGCAGCTTTGCGATGGTCTAGCTGTTTCGACCTTTAGCATTGCTTTGAACTCCTTCTTCTCTGCCTTAATTTCTGGAGTTAACCTTCACGGCTTCTGAGATACTGGAGGGTGTCGTCTTGATGTGATGCTGCGATTGATGTTTTGGAGATTCTATCGCTTGTCCTCTAGGTCGAGTTATATCTGGAAAAGTAGCTAGCAGCTCATGATAAGGTGTTGAACGAGTGACCGCTTTGATAGTTGAAATATTAACCATAACCGCTTCACCCTGCATCGTAAGTTGCGTTCTGGCATCAATGAGTTTTTGATTCTTAACATCTACAAGAAGATCATAGTATGCTTAAAAACCTACGCCAATGATGGGTTTGAACACATCCGCCACAGCTAATCTCCAAGTAAAATCACGACGCAATCCGAAATTGAGCGTTAGTGTAGTTGTCCCATCAGTCACGATCGTTGTTCCGTTTACTGCTGCCAGTTGGTATTTCGATTTTGGTCTATGCTCCTGCAGATACTGATTAGGATAAATGCACAACTCAGCTCCGGTGTCGGTGAGAAATTGCGTTTTAGTATCACGATCAGTAACGAAAATGCGGCGGGTGGTTGTATGGCATTCGCTAACCACCGCTTGTGCCGAATGCCTTAGTTGTTTCCCTGATCAAAAGTGCATGGAGGTTTGCATTTCTTTGCCTTCTCTGCAAACCTTGCATGATACCAACAGAGACACTCTGATTTTAAGCCTGATCGTGATTGAGAACTCCCTCGGATACGAGACCTACCGCGCTGTCTGTGGCACATCTGCAACTCCTGATGAATTGTTGCAATCTCTTGACGTAAGGTTTTTTCTAGCAACTTAAATTGTGATAACAACGACAAACGCCAGTTTGTCCAGACTCAGGTCTTTGCGAGCAGCAAGAATTGGTTGCATCGTACTTGGAAGATGCGCTAGCCAGATTGTACGTAGCATTTGTTCTGGATCAGTCGTACCTGCAAGACTCCCAAGATGGCGAAGAAACTGGGATGTCTTCCTGCCTCCCATTTCTTCACGTTCTAGCAGACGAAGGGTCTTCTCCTTTTGCGTAGAACTTAGACGTTTGATGAGTTCTGTTTTTAAAACTGCATAGGCGAACTGAATTTTGTGGAATCAGTTGTTATCTTGGCACAAGCTAAACTTTCCTCCACCATGGCAAACCAAGGTTCAGGATCTGCTGCAATAAATGGCGGTAGGCGCACTGCTACGCGTTTGATTGCAGCAGTGGAATCAGATTGACTCTCATTGTTTTGCTGCTCCTGTTCGTTCACCATCACGTCAAGGTCACCACTAAAGTGTACACAATTGCGGACTAATATTTAACAAACAAATAATATTTATTCCATTTTATTTGTGTTACACTTTTTAATTTAGACAAAACTCAGTTGATAAATTTTCAGGAGAACTCATCCAGCTTCGTCGTTACTTCTTCCTCTTTTTGAATTTCTTTCTGTCAGCTGTGACATTGGTGGTTCTCTTGCCGATCATGCTGGAGACATGCTAGGCAAAACAAATTTTGCAGTATATGGTGTCGCCACACGATATCGCCACATGATGTTACCAAATGGTGTCGCCAAAGTACACCCTTACCAGTTGTACGATACTTATCAAACAACCGACTAGGGACTGCCCTCGCCTTCCCGACCTTGTTGTCCGTGTCATCTTGGGTGATGGTATTAATGGATCATTCAACTTAGACTCTGGTGAAGTGAAACTGGAATCGTTCCGGTATTGCAGCAGTATGTTTTCGATGTGGCCTGACTCGTATAGTTTTTTCGTCCTGATCGACCAAATTGTACGTTGGCTTGACTCTGTCGATTGAGACTGTAACATTACGTCCAATAATGTTGAGCACCATGCTTTTATCAGTCCTAGTCAATACAGCATAAGGACCTACGTAGGATTGCTGAAGAAGCGCTTTCGCTGCGTCACGTCGTACGAATACATGTCTCGTTGTTGAAAGATCCTTGAAAACAAACGTTGGTTTACATCCATGCCGAGAACCGTCGGTTGGACTCAAAGTAAGCGCATGTTTTCGTAGCTCTTCCACGAACGTTGAAGAGTCTGCATCTCCCCTATTCGATGGTGATATGAATTCTACAGGTAGCCGTAGGGGTTCTCCATAGAGCATTTCTTCTATCGTTGACTGAAGATCCTCCTTCAAAGCAGCTCGAACACCGAACATTACCGTCGGAAGTATTTCGATCCATTTGTGAGTATCCTGACACTTGATTGCGTTTTTCAGCTGACGATGGAATCTTTCAACCATCGCGTTTGCCTCTAGATGGTATGCCATGGTTTTAAAGTTAGTAGTTCCTCTTAAACGATTGAGTTGTTTAAACAACAAAGACTCAAATTGTCGTCCGTGGTATGTGGTGATGCGTAACGGCGTCCCGAAACGCAATATCCATTGTGAGTAGAAAGCACGGGCAACAGTCGATGCTTCTTGATCCTCAATGGGTATGCATTTCGGCCAATGTGAGAATCGATAAATTGATGGCCAAATATAGCGTTGAGTAACAAGTTTGGGCAGAATGTTCCACTCAATCTGGACGATGATAGGCAAGAATTTCGTCCCCCCGACTTAGACGAGGTCAAGATAGCAATATCGAGACTGAAGGCGAACAAAGCTGCTGAAGCGGATGGACTCTCCGCAGAACTGCTTAAAGCAGCTAGAGATGTTCATGTTGGGTGCACCAGCTCATATGTAAGATATGGTCGGAAGAAAGCATGTCCGATTAGTGGAATCTCAGCGTCGTCTGTCCTATCCACAAGAAAGGAGACCCCTTCGACTGCGCTAACTATCGAGGGATTAGTCTCCTTTACATCGCGCACAAGATCCTCTCTGCCGTATTGTATGAACGCCTGAAACCGAGTTTCATTGTGACTTCTGCTTAAAAATTTCTTTGTGAAGTATAAAATGACATGTCAAATTTTTTATTTTTAAAATAAACTTCGTTTAAATTGTATTTAGTGATATATTTTGATTTTGAAAGCGAAGATGAAGGTATACATAATGCCAAAATCAAAAGAAGATACCTTAGGGATAATAACAATCCATTAGAATTGTGTGAAAAGGAGTAAGTATTTATATATTTATACAAAGAAAAGAATACCATCGAAAACAAAACCATTTGTTGTTTAGTTTTGTACAGCAGTTTAGAATGAATAAAGAATGTTTCGTGATGATACTAAGCTGCTCAAATCTCCCAAACAGTGTTAGAAGCACATCGGTTCCACCAGTTCTCCAGCTTTGTGCTACTTTAAGTGTATTGGCCAGTGGGAATTACCAAGCGAATGTAGGAAAAAATGTGCTACTAGGCATGACACAGAAAACGGTGTCAAAGTGGACCGTGTTCTTCCTGAGTTTGTTCTTTACTTTATATTTCAGGTCACTCCAAGTCCAAAAATGCACCTAGAATATAATAATTTAAACATACATACATTTGCCTTTACTTTTTTCTTGATGACGATAACTTTTTTCTATCGACTAAAAAAATTTGTTTCAAACGTCATATTCGTATTTGTATGCTGCCGACTTTGACGATACAATCGAGGATATTCGATTGAATCAAAATAGGTGCTACCCATGTTCGATTGTATCGACTCAACTCGACTGTTTCAAGTTACGTGCTGGCACCCCTGATTGGTTCTTATCAGTGTGGTTTCAGGCCAGGGAAATCCACCATCGACCAAATTTTCACACTACGGCAGATCCTGGAAAAGACTCAAGATATGCAAATCGACACTCAACACCTATTCGTCGATTTCAAGGCCGCATATGACAGTGTGCATAGAGACGAGCTATACTATGTCATGTCTAGTTTTGGCATTCCTAATAAACTCATCAGATTGTGTAGAATGACGATGGAGAATTCTCGCTGCTCCGTAAAGGTCGGGAACGAACTCACCGAGACATTCAATGTCAAAAAAGGTTTTAGACAAGGCGACGCACTGTTAACTTCTTTAACTCACAAGTCAACACCAGAGGCACGATCTTCCAAAAGTCAGTTCCACTGCGATTCGACGATATTGACGTGAAATGGGTCTGGCTCCGCGGTAAATAGGGACAACAACACCAGTACCGAAATCAAACGCAGAATCAATCTTGCCAATCGCTGTTTCTTTGAGCTCAAGAGCCCTCTCTCGAAGGACTAAGATTGCTTTATATAACAGCTTGATCATCCCAGTCCTACTTTGCGGCGCAGAAACCTGGACATTACTAAAAGCGGATGACTAAGCCCCCTTAATCTTTTCGAGAGAAAAGTTTTGCGTGCGATTTGCGTCCGGACATCAATATTTTAGAAGGTTCAGCGTCGGTCTTCTGTGCATCGGCAAGACTTCTTCAATTCGGGAGAGTGCATCAGCAACAATGTTGTTTTCTCTAGATATGTGTCGTATGTCGGTTGAGAACTGGCTGATAAAATCCAAGTTACGAAATTGACGAGGTGTGGACTGATGATCCTTCTTACGAAACGCATATATTATAGGTTTATGATCAGTAAAGATAGAAAACGTCCTTGCTTCGACCATAAAACGAAAATATTTGATTGCTGCGTAAATCGCAAGAATCTCTCGGTCATATGCTGCGTACTTCTTCTCTTCTTCTTCTTCTTCTTGTGGCGCTACAGTCCGGGGTGGACCTGGGCCTCAACCAACATGCCTCTCCAGCCAGCACGATCTTTCGCCAGCTGCCGCCTGTTGCGCACTCCAAGTTGGTTGAGGTCCTTCTCCACTTGTGTGCGCCACCTTATCCTGGGCCGTCCTCTGTTGCGTTGTCCCAATGGCTCAGATTCGAAGACTTTTCGGGCCGGAGCAGTGGTGTCCATACGCTCTACATGGCCTAGCCATCTTAAGCGTTGTATCCGTAGACGCTTGACTAGGCTCATGCCGCTGTACAGCCCATACAGTTCGTGGTTGAATCTTCTCCTCCAGATGCCATCAACGCAAACAGGACCAAAAATCGCACGCAGAACTTTTCTCTGGAAGAGACCAAGGGCACCCTCATCCGCTTTTAGTAGTGTCCAAGTTTCTACTTCTTCTCTGTAGGACTCAATTTCCTACAAAATAAGGCTAACGGTTCCCACGCTGAATTAACCCACTGTTGAAGTGCTGCTCTTTAGGAATGAATCTCCTATAAAAATTCAGCATGCTGAAGAATTGCCGAAGTTTCTTGACAGTATCTGAACGCGGAAATGAACGGATGACATCAACCTTAGCTGAGCGTAGTTATGTACCTTTGCTGCTAACGAGATAGCCAAGGAATAAAACTGATGATTGGCCAAAAACGCATTTTGCTAAGTTAATTGTGATGTAATTCTGCAGGCGGGTAAACAGGATTTTAAGATGAAGTAGATGCTGGAGATGATGATCCCACAAGGATGTCATCAACAACAAAAATCCAGGCCTCTAATTACCTCGTCTATAAACCGTTGAAATGTTCGAGCTGCATTTCTTAGACCAATAGTCACTTATGGAAACTCAAACATCCCAAATGGCGTTGAGATATCAGTCTTCGGTATATCAATCGTCTTACCTGACAATGACTGAGTGAAATCCTGAAGCTGACGTACAGGATATTGATCTGGCTCTGTCCTTGCATTCAATGCATGAGCAGCTTTGCGATGGTCTAGCTGTTTCGACCTTTAGCATTGCTTTGAACTCCTTCTTCTCTGCCTTAATTTCTGGAGCTAACTTTCGCGGCTTCTGAGATACTGGAGGGTGTCGTCTTGATGTGATGCTCCGTTTGATGTTTTGGAGATTCTATCGCTTGTCCTCTAGGTCGAGTTATATCTGGAAAAGTAGCTAGCAGCTCATGGTAAGGTGTTGAACGAGTGACCGCTTTGATAGTTGAAATATTAACCATAACCGCTTCACCCTGCACCGTAAGTTGCGTTCTGGCGTCAATGAGTTTTTGATTCTTAACATATACAAGAAGATCATAGAATGCTAAAAAACCTGGGTTTGAACACATCAGCCACAGCGAATCTCCAAGTAAAATCACGACGCAATCCGAAATTGAGCGTTAGTGTAGTTGTAGTTGCTGCCAGTTGGTATTTCGATTTTGGTCTATGCTCCTGCAGATACTGATGAGGATAAATGCACAAGTCAGCTCCGGTGTCGATGAGTTTTAGTATCACGATCAGTAACGAAAATGCGGCGGGTGGTTGTATGGCATTCGCTAACCACCGCTTGTGCCGAATGCCTTAGTTGTTTCCCTGATCAAAAGTGCATGGGGGTTTGCATTTCTTTGCCTTCTCCGCAAACCTTGCATAATACCAACAGAGACTCTTTGATTTTGAGCCTGATCGCGATTGAGAACTCCCTCGGATACGTGACCTACCACACTCTTGACGCAAGGTTTTTTCTAGCAACTTAAATTGTGATAACAACGACAAACGCCAGTTTCTCCACACTCAGGTCTTTGTGAGCAGAAAGAATTGGTTGCATCGTACTTGGAAGACGCGCTAGCCAGATTGTACGTAGCATTTGTTCTGGATCAGTCGTACCTGCAAGACTCCCAAGATGGCGAAGAAACTGGGATGTCTTCCTGTCGCCCATTTCTTCAAGTTCTAGCAAACGAAGGGTCTTCTCCTTTTGCGAAGAACTTAGACGTTTGATGAGTTCTGCTTTTAAAACTGCATAGGCGTCTTTCAATGGTTTCTGCACTATAACATCACGGACTTCCAGAGCAAAGCGTGGTTCAAGCACTCCTGCAACATAACTGAATTTTGTGAAATCAGTTGTTATCTTGGCACAAGCTAAACTTTCCTCCACCTTGGCAAACCAAAGTTCAGGATCTGGTGGTAGGCGCACTGCTACGCGTTTGATTGCAGCAGTGGAATCAGATTGACTCTCATTGTTTTGCTGCTCCTGTTCTTTCAGCATCACGTCGGGGTCACCACTAAAGTGGTATTTATTTAATATTTATTCCATTTTAATTGTGTAACACTTTTTAATTTAGACAAAACTCAGTTGATAAATTTTCAGGAGAACTCATCCGGCTTGGTCGTTTCTTCTTCCTCTTTTTGAATTTCTTTCTGTCAGCTGTCACATTGGTGGTTCTCTTGCCATGCTGAAGACATGCTAGGCAAAACAAATTCCGCAGTACATTATGTCGCCACAAGATGTAGCCACATGATGAGGGATGAACAAGGAAGGAGATACACAGCTTCTTCGTCACCCGCCCTTGCGGAAAATTTGAAAGCGTTTTTTATAACATATCACCTTCTTGAACTGCTGATTCGAGAGCCAAGTTCACAGACAAGGTTTTTCTCCGAAATGAGAATACGTGTGATGTACTCAATCAGCCGATTACCTTCCCGCTCAAGCAATCGGGGTGGGTTTTAATATGAAAAAAATCGTTATTTTTTGTCAATTTCATTTAATGTCATAGAATGCTGATTCCTGTGATAAATTCTGCGGAATGTGGAAACTTAATTTTTTTTTATTATCTCTTGTTGTTTTAGGACATTTTACACAATCGAACTGATTAAAAATTTAAAATGTATGAAAATACCGGCAATATTTCTCACCACCAATAGATTCAAGAACACGGCGGAGGGAGTCCGTGTTCAGAAGATGTACCAGTTAGGCAGCAGATGTACTTAAGGCATACTTTTAAGAAATATTTTAAAATATTTTGTGTGTTTAAATAATTTCGAATTTATTACCATATAAATAGACCTTGTTGTTAAATTATTAATTACAATTGCATACATAATTGCAGACATCAAACTTATATTGAACTAAACATTTTATACTAATGTATTGAATTTAAATAACTTTTCTCTAAAAAGAAATTGTCATATTACAATGCTTCCCTTGTAAAATGAATACAATACTCAACTACAGACTTATGTTCAAAATGAAAAATTATCATAAATCGCTCTATTACCGTAAGTCTTCTTCTTCTTGTGGCGCTACAGTCCGGGGTGGACCTGGGCCTCAACCAACATGCCTCTCCAGCCAGCGCGATCTTTCGCCAGCTGCCGCCAGTTGCGCACTCCAAGTTGGTTGAGGTCCTTCTCCACTTGTGTGCGCCACCTTATCCTGGGCCGTCCTCTGTTGCGTTGTCCCAATGGCTCAGATTCGAAGACTTTTCGGGCCGGAGCAGTGGTGTCCATACGCTCTACATGGCCTAGCCATCTTAAGCGTTGTATCCGTAGACGCTTGACTAGGCTCATGCCGCTGTACAGCCCATACAGTTCGTGGTTGAATCTTCTCCTCCAGATGCCATCAACGCAAACAGGACCAAAAATCGCGCGCAGAACTTTTCTCTCGAAGAGACCAAGGGCATCCTCATCCGCTTTAAGTAGTGTCCAAGTTTCTGCGCCATAAAGTAGGACTGGGATGATTAAGGTGTTATATAAAGCAAGCTTAGTCTTTCGAGAGAGGGCTTTATTACTCAATTGCCTCTTGAGCCCAAAGAAACAGCGATTGGCAAGAGTGATTCTGCGTTTGATTTCGGTACTGGTGTTATTGTCCCTGTTTACTGCGGAGCCGAGGTAGACGAAGTCCTTGACTACCTCGAAGTTTCTGCTGCCTAGTGTGACGCTCTGTCCGAGACGCCGATGTTGTGTGTCCTTCCTTGATGACAGCATGTACTTCGTTTTGCCCTCATTTACCACCAGACCCATTTTAGCCGCTTCTACTTCAATGCCAGCAAACGCATCATTGACGGCTCGCTGTGTTCGACCAATCACGTCAATGTCGTCGGCGTAAGCTAGCAATTGAGCTGACTTTTGGAAGATCGTACCTCACATGACAGTGCGTCGCCTTGTCTAAAACCTTTTTTGACATTGAAGGTCTCGGTGAGTTCGTTCCCGACCTTGACGGAGCAGCGAGAGTTCTCCATCGTCATCCTACACAATCTGACGAGTTTGGTAGGAATGTCAAAACTAGACATGGCATTGTATAGCTCGTCTCTATGCACACTGTCATATGCGGCCTTGAAATCGACGAATAGGTGGTGAGTGTCGATTTGCATTTCGTGGGTCTTTTCCAGGATCTGCCGTAGTGTGAAGATTTGGTCGATGGTGGACTTCCCTGGCCTGAAACCACACTGATAAGGACCAATCAGGTTGTTGACAAACGGTTTCAGGCGTTCACACAATACGGCAGAGAGGATCTTGTATGCGATATGCTATTACCGTAAGTATACATATAATATTTAATAATTGTACCCGTCATACTGAGTAGAACGTGATTAGAAAAATATTGATTTCCATTGTATTATTGATTTTATAAGAATCGTGGATACGTCTTTTCGATAGTTATAGCTTTAGCTTTATAATACTACCAAATCGAAATATTAGTAAAAATTAAATCTATAATATATAAAACAAGAAAGTAAAATTCCGAACATGCGTATCTCTCTTTAATTGTACATTCATTATCATCGGATATAAAAATAAATATAAGTTTTCCATAGTTGGTTTAGGTTGTAATTAGTTACACAAACCATTGGCATTTCTAAATACATTTTAGTTAAGTATTTTAGTGGAATAGAATAAAAAAAGATTAATTTATTTTTTATTTTTATAGCCCATTATTAAAGAAGAGTTTGTACCGTGTGTTGTTTTTCTAAGGCTCATGAGAATCCCTACAGTAAAATACTGAATTCGTCTTTATATCTATAATTAAATAAGGTGCTAATAATAAAATTCTTCTTAGTAGTACTCGTATATAGAATTCAGAATATCAGTAGAAACGAAAACCGCCTAAAAATACAAAATTCCTTCTTACGCTCAACTTTGAAATTTCAAATATGCATCGATTCCTTTTTTTGTACATATTTCACAAGCCATTGTATATGTAATATAATACTGAATATCTATTTGATAATAATTTAAAATATATATATTTTAACTAGTTAAAGTTATGATGACACTAATTTTAAGGAAAACTTTATTTTGTTACACACGAACCTACTCCGAATGATATTTCATAATGGTTGCCGAATACAGGAAATACGTGGGCAATTAACGAATGCTTGACTCTATTGTGGGCAAAAATTCAGGAAATGGTCGAAATGTTGCAAATTTTGGAGGGGAAACGTAAACAAGTGTGGGTAACATGAAAAAATGTTTGATGGTTCGTAAATAACTTTCAGAAATAAACCCAAATCCACCACAACTCGTCAATAACTCTCAAACGTTTGTATAATATAGGGGAAATCAGCTGATCGATCAGCTGTGAAGCTGTGTATCTCCTTCTTCATTCATCCCTGCTGTGAATTTGCCTCTCGAATCAGGTTTTCAAGGAGTTAAAATGTTATTAAAAACGTTGTCAAATTTACGCCTAGCGCGGGAGACGAAAAAGCTTTGTATCTCCTTCCTTGTTCATCCGTGATAAAAATATTTTAACATCTGTCAAACTAGGTTCGAAAGCGAATATGCAATTCGTCATTGCATAAGTACCTGCGATTCCTGCGATTAATATATATTTCTGGAATAATCATGGCAGTATGCGAGTCCTTGGAATTTAAAATTATTTATGAGCCGTAGTAATTTAAAAAAAATTATGCAAATATAAAATGATATAAATTGAAAATTGCTTAAAATTGTCATTGCATTGTCAAATATTTACCATTCACCTATGACAAACTACTTTAAAAATGTTCCACGTCACACTTTCCCTCAAATTTGTCGGAATAAGTCAATGTTCCATTGGGAAATATCTGGAATGTTGAGCATTTCTTTCCTGAGTAAGTTGTTGTACATCGATTTCTTGGATTTTGTATGTGCGGTGTGATTGCTGTTTGTAAAATTATGACTTCTTTTCGTGACTCTATGCCAATTTCGTGTGATTTTAGTAAAACTTTAACTAAATATGGATGTAGAGAAAATTGGGTGCCAAGAATTGAGTCCGACTTTGGTGATGGAGGTTCATATCCTGAGATACATGTTGCGCAGTATCCCTTGGGTAAGTCCTTGGGATTGAATTATGGCCTTAAAATTTTACTAACTTACAAACATTTCAGATATGGGAACAGTGTCGTATAAAAAGGGAGGGAAAACTGTTGGTGTCCAGCTTAATGAAAGCGGAATCATTATGTACGACGCTATTGCTAAACATGACCATCCTCCCAACAAAATTGTGTATACAAGTATATCACAAATTTTAGCCGAAGAAGTACCCAACCACGGAGGTCCAAGCAAACCAAACAATGAAGTTCTGGCAGGAACTACAGATGCAACACGTCGAGCATTGGAGAAAGTGACTAAGCAAAAAATTAACTCTGCTATGCCATGCCACGAATATGGTAACAGTTCTGTGAGCAAATTTTTGCGATATACTCCTGTACAGCAAGGTGACGATTTCAATTCTGGTGCAAAGCAAAGAGTAATTAAGATGGTTGAGGCCCAGATTGATCCCATGGAACCGCCAAAATTCAAGATTAATAAGAAAGTTCCCCGGGGGCCACCATCCCCTCCTGCACCGGTATTACATTCACCTTCTCGCAAAGTCAGCATGAAAGAACAAAAAGAGTGGAAAGTGCCACCATGCATTTCAAATTGGAAAAATGCTAAGGGATATACAATCCCACTAGATAAACGTCTAGCCGCTGATGGGCGTGGACTACAACAACTGCATATAAATGAGAAGTTTGCAAAAATGGCTGAAGCGCTTTATATAGCAGATAGAAAAGCTAGAGAAGCTGTGGAAGCACGTGCTCAACTAGAAAAGAAATTAGCACAAAAAGAAAAGGAAAAAAAAGAAGACATGCTGCGAATGATGGCACAAAAAGCGCGAGAGGAAAGAGCTGGACTACGATTTTCTGAAGATGTTGAAAGCAGTGAAATTCGAGAAAGAGACGAGTTACGAGCGGAGAGACATCGAGGGCGAGTACGCGAAAAGAACATTTCGCGCGCCGCTCCAGATAAGCGCACTAAATTACAACGCGAAAGAGAGCGCGATATAACTGAACAAATTGCTCTAGGTAAATCAGCAAAGAATGTACCTCAGAATGAAGCGCAATTCGACCAACGCCTCTTCAATACTACAAAAGGTATGGATTCTGGATACTGTGATGATGAAGGCTACAGCATTTATGATAAACCGTGGCGTGAATCAATTTCGTTGTCACGTCTTCATCGCCCAAAAAAAGAGCTAGATGATGAAATATATGGCTTAGAACAGAGCAAGCTTGTTATAGCACAAAAATTCGTTCCCGACAAAGACTTTTTAGGCATTGAACGATCTGCAACAAGCAATTTGAGAAGTGGTCCTGTTCAATTTGAGAAAGAGGACGACCCTTTTGGACTTGACCAGTTTTTAAACATGGCCAAAAAGGCTACAAAGAGGATTGATAGTGGAGACCAGCAGATATCCGATTATAAAAAAAAGAAACTTCAATCAGAATAAATAGCTGCTTTTTTATTCCTCAAAGTAATGCACATACTACATACACAAAATTGACAGGAATGACAAAAAATGTTAAGATCTATTGATGCGTATGTGTCATGAGAAGTGGATTAAAATTTTGATTTGAAATTAAATTCTCATTGTCCTTTATTACACCTACAATACAATTACTTTCTACTTTTCATCCAATTCGACACTTGTTTTGAAGTCAACACTACATCGTTACTATATACTATAGTTCCACTTTACAGGAATGCCCTTCAACTGCACATCCTGTACGTTACCCTTCGTTTGAATCATTTGTTTAGAATTTTACACAGTGATTCAAAAAGATTGTCGTTACCGCATGTTTATATTTCAAAAATTGCGAATGGATTTTGTTCATGTTCTGCTTTATATATGTATAATCGATAAAATCTTATAACATTTTCTTTCGGAAAACAGTGTTTTACATGTTTCGCGACAGTACAAGCAAAAACGGGCAAATCCAAACGATTCGAGATAAATCGAACGTGCTTACTCAAGCAACTCACTTGGACTCGTACTTGGAGTGCATTACCAAAAAACAATTAGCCCATATTGGTTTCTGGTAGTACGGGACTCTTAAAGTATAATAAAATATCTATCGGTCATGATAAGTCTTTCCTGTTAAAATTTCTAGTTCTTATCGAGTATCCGTTCATATTTGACGGATTTATCCACCCTTACCCTCAAACACGCCAGGGGGCAGATGGAAACTTAGTTTTTTAGTTACTTAGTATATAATATTCTTCCTATCCTCAAATCTATCGAGAAAAAAAAACATTTTCTGTTAATGTTAATCCTTTAAAAATTAATGGTCAAGGGAGTTGTTTTGTATCACGTTTGGATTCGGATATGGATTCCAATTTGTATTTTCTGTCACTTTTGAATTTTGTTGCAAGTTGCTTCCAGAAATTTGCGAAGCCTTAAATACCAAACAAAAGAACTCAACTTCCTGTGAATTTCGTTGTCAATATTATTGAAGTCAATTTAAATGAAGAAAATTATATAATGGACAGTGATGCTCTTTGCTCTGGGGATTATGAGGATGCAGCAGATAGTGTTCAGAAAAGGAAACTTAGAGATTGGTCTATCGTATACATATATCGACAAATAATATGAAAAATATCCACAAATAAGCTGGTAGCACTTTTCGTTTCCTGATAGCGGTTTGGGTGCATTTAAATTCGATAGAATCGATTCTCCATGAAAATACTAAATTTGAAAAAATGTTGTTTATAAAATGGTCTGTGTTATTTAAAAAAATAAGGAAGAAAGTTTAGAAAATAACGACAAATCAACGATTTTGGGGAAAATTTCCACATAGAATGGAAGCAAATAAAATTGTCAATACTATGACATCGGATCTTTGGCATTTTAATTACTTTGACTCATTATTTTCATATTTTTTCAGTAGAAATACTTGGATTACATATATGTGCTCTAATATTACTAGCGATCATCCCAATTTATACTTTTGTAAATTATTGGTAGAAACTTTGCATAATTGAAACCAAATTATATAAAATACGATTTAAAACTCAGAACCACTTAAATTCCTGCACCTCCTATATCGCCCCTGATTGATATGCAAAATAAATTTAGTGGATTCTTTGATGGGGTATTTATTTTTTCTTCATTTGCTAAAATGAAGTTGAATTATGTAAAGTTTAATGTTACACGTTTTTTATTTTTTTATGTGCGTATGCTTGTTGATGTTTATTAATGTTTCATGAATTTACTTATTATCCTTGGCTATTTTAGGTTGGAGATGGTTGGTTGATAAAGTTTGGGTCCTGTTAATTGGAGTACATCTTCTGTCATCAAATGCGCTGACTTAAAGTCTGGGTCTTTAGGGGCACGGTTTATCATGTGTGAAGGATTCGCCGGCAATCCTGAGTGTTGTTCCGTAGAGATACCCCTTTTGGGATGGGCTACGTTGTGGAACCTTTCATATGCCTTACGACGAAAAACTTGTGGAACAACTGGTCAAATGTTATTAGGAAACACCGCAGTAAATAATTTGTTTGTACGGTCCACAATTTCTATTGCCGATGGATATGTAGTTAATGGAGTCAATGCGGGACAATGTACAATATGCTACACTGTTACCTAAGCCGAATATGTACTGCAAACTGATGGTGAATTGGCTGATGAAATTATGCGACCGTATTTAACCGGGTATAAATTTATCGGAACGTTGTTGGAATGCAAATATTAATGGTTCATGGTCGGTTTTAATGAAGAAATCAATGAATAAAAGCTAAAGATATCTCGTTATTACCGATATCTTGTTGGAGTACGCCTCCTATTACAGAGCTGGATGCATCTTTTAGAGATAAATATGAAGACAGTCGACACCCTCGTCTCCCGCTATATAATTAATTTTAACGTTTTTTGTAACATTTCCCCTCTTTTAACAGATGATTCGAGACGCAGAAAGACACTATTTAAAGTGTCGATGTCACTAATATCATTAATAATTTCTTGTAGTTATTTACGAACGCAATCTGTTGAATATGTATCAAGATGGCTGACGAATTCACGAATTGAAAATAATAATAATAATTGAGTGGCACTACAGCCCATAACGGACCAGGGCCTAGCTTCTACAACAACTACTCGTGTTGTGCATGCTATTGTTCTTCACGAGTAGAAGGGACCTACAGTTTTTTGCCGATTCCGAACGGCGAGATTTGAGAAGCTTTCCATAGACAATTAATACTCTTTGAGTGTTGTCAGCAACTCGAAAGAGGTGGTGCCGTGAAAAAATGCTAGGTGTCCCGTCCGGGAATCGAACCCAGACTTTGTGTGCCGCAGTCGATGCACTTACCACTGCGCCACGGCGACCACACCATGTTTGACACTTTTGAGGGCAAATATTCACGAATTAGCCGTCATGTTGCCTTTTTTGGAGGGGAAGCGTAAGCAAGTGTGAGCAAAATGAGAAGATTAAAATCAAAATAAAGATAATTGTAATTCTGGTGTTACTTAGTAGTCATAATTTCGATAAATCATTATGAAAAGTGTAGTACTGAAAAACAAAAGGAAACCTAACCTAATACATCGGTGATAGTTATACATAAATGAAGATACATAATTTGAAAAAAAAAAAAAAATTTTCCGAAATAGTGCATATTAACAAATGTGGGTTACTTTCTTAGTATTTGTTTAGCAACAAAAAACGTATCAAAATATGGATAACTTTACCAAGCATAATATTCGTAAACAACAATTAAATGAAAAAAAATCAGATCTTAGAAAACGAGTCTTAGAATTCAAATATAGTAATAAGGGTTTAGTAAATTTTTGGGAATTCCAAAATACTATTTCTCTAGTTATTGTGCTCAATATATATTCGTGTCGTATTTTTGTTTCAGAATTTATTATAAAGTTTTGACATTATAGCCTAACTGATGAAACTACTGCCTTAATGATACACTTTATGAACGCCTCCAATGTCGGCCATTATTTCGTGGTGGAACTTTTAGCAGAAATCTTTGAGTAAAGGAGACAGTCAACATCCCCGTCTCCCTCACTCACATAAGTAGTTTGCGGGGGAAACTAATCAGCTGATGTCGCAGGTCACACGTATTCTCAGTCAAGAGAAAAAACGCTGTCTGTGAAACTGCCTCGAATCAGCTGTTCAAGGAGGGGAAATGTTATAAAAAAAAAACGCTTTCAAGCTGGCTGTAGTTTCATCAGTAAGGCTATAATTTTTAAAACTTATAATAAATTCTAAAAAAAAACATATGGCCTGAACTTATTTTGAACACAGCAACTAGCCAAATAGTATTTTGGAATTCCCAAAAAAATCCTAAACTCCTATTACTATCTTCGTCTTTTAAGACTCGAATTCTAAAAACTGATATATTTCATATAATTGTTGTTAACAAATATTATATTTGGTAAAGCAATCCCCATATTTTGATATTTGTTTTTTTTCTAAAAGAATACTATTAAAGCAACTAGATTTGTTTTTCAAATTATCTTCATTTAATTTTTATTCCTTAATAGCGGTTGCCTGGACAACTATCACCGATGTATTAGGTAAGGTTTCCTTATGTTTTTCGGTATTACACTTTTCATAATGAGTGATTGAAATTATGACAATATAAATTACTTTTCCTATTATTTACATATTGCCGAATAAGTAACACAAGAATTAAAATAATTTTTATTTTAATTTTAATACACTTAACTCGGAATACTAGATGAAAATAAATCGATTTTTAAACACGCTTTGCTGTTTTCATTTTATACATATTTCTAAAGCCATCAGAAATATAAGTTCTATCACAATAATTATGTTTTTAAATAACGTACTAATTAAAGTTTCGATGATTCTTAAATCACAAAATATTTCGTGTAGTTATTTACGAACGCCGGGGGCATGGGGCTATGCACACGAGGCAATGTCCTTGATCGCGCTCAACATCGCGAGCTGCCAAGGCTACCCTCGTCCGTGCATAGGTCAAATTGTCATACAGCCTCCCCATGGCGCCCCCTGGATAGACATCACAGCATCCGTTGTGTGGTGAACCAATGTATGCAGCCACTGGCCTACCAGTCTGTAGGTTGTGCGTGAGGCTAACTCCCTTACCACACAAAAATAACCGACTTCAGAAACGAGAACATGCCTCGGATATGGACCGATCCAATGTTGACAACCCCAGCAAACGTACAAAGGACAACAATTTTCGGTTCTGCACGTGGAATGTGAGGTCCCTTAACAGACCACGTGCAGACGAACAACTTGCGGAGGCCCTTGACTGCTACAAAGCAGATATCACCACCATCCGGGAAGTGCGGCGGGATGGACTGGGCAGAAAGAAGATGAAGAACTGCGACGTATACTACAGCGACTGCTACAGGGAGAGAAGGCAGCGCCTATTCGGATGCGGATTTGTTGTTCGAGGCAGACTAAAGCAAAAAGTCATAAGCTACGATCCCGTAAGCGAACGCCTCATGACAATCCGCATTAAGGCTTAATTCGGGACAACAGCAAGGATGAGTTCTACTATCTTCTAGAAAGAACATGCGATCGATGCCCCAACTATGGCACCAAAATCGTTCTAAGAGACGCAACAGGTCGCTGGGATCTTTGCCGACCGAGTCTCCCTGAAACTCTCCCAAAGTTCGACGCTGCCTGCACTGACAATAGAAGAAGAATGGAAACGTTGCCAAAAAGCCATCAAAGAAGCTGCCACTGATGTTTCACGCCACCACCTAGAAGGAACCCATGGTTTGACGACGAGTGCAGGCAGGCACATGCAGCTAAACAGGAGGCCTACCAGCCAACGCTACGTCGGACAACGAGAGCTGTTCGTGAGCTCTACGAACAGAAAAGAAGGGAAGAGAGACCGCCTTCTCAGAAGGAAAAAGAGAGAGCATGAGAAGCGCGCGGTCGAAGAGATGGAGAGGTGTTATGGCAGAAATGAAGTCCGAAAGTTTTACCGAAAGGTGAAACAGCTATCCGGTGGATACTGCCGGGACCAAAACGGAAACCTCGTAGTAGAGTCGCAATCGATGCTGAGTATCTGGAAATATCATTTCTGCAGACTCTTAAACGGCGATGACGGCCCAAATCCTGCTGTTAGGCAAAATGTTCCACTTAATTTGGACGATGATAGGCAAGAATTCCGTCCCCCCGACTTAGACGAGGTCAAGATAGCAATATCGAGGCTAAAGTCGAACAAAGCTGCTGGAGCGGATGGACTGTCCGCAGAATTGTTTAAAGCAGCTGGAGAAGACCTGCTTGGGTGCATGCACATGCAATATCAACACTGAAGTCGAACAAAGCTGCTGGAGCGGATGGACTGTCCGCAGAACTATTTAAAACAGCTGAAGATGACCTGGTTGGGCGCACGCACCAGCTTATCTGTAAGATATGGTCGGAGGAAAGCATGCCCGATGAGTGGAATCTCAGTGTCGTCTGTCCGGTCCACAAGAAAGGAGACCCCTTCGACTACGCCAACTATCGAGGGATTAGTCTCCTCAACATCGCATACAAGATCCTTTCTGCCGTATTGTTTGAACGGCTGAAACCGTTTGTCAACAATCTGATTGGTCTTTATCAGTGTGGTTTCAGGCCAGGAAGGTCCACCATCGACCAAATCTTCACACTACGGCAGATCCTGGAAAAGACCCAAGAAATGCAAATCGACACTCACCACCTATTCGTCGATTTCAAGGCCGCATATGACAGTGTGCATAGAGACGAGTGTAGTCTAGTTGCCATGTCTAGTTTTGGCACTCCTACCAAACTCGTCAGATTGTGTAGGATGACGATGGAGAACTCTCGCTGCTCCGTCAAGGTCGGGAACGAACTCACCCAGACCTTCAATGTCAAAAAAGGTTTCAGACAAGGCGATGTACTGTCATGTGACTTGTTTAACATCATCCTTGAGAAGATCGTGCGTAACTCACAGGTCAACACCAGAGGCACGATCTTCCAAAAGTCAGCTCAATTGCTAGCTTACGCCGATGACATTGACGTGATTGGACGAACACAGCGAGCCGTCAATGACGCGTTTGCTGGCATTGAAGGGGAAGCGGCTAAAATGGGTCTGGTGGTAAATGAGGGCAAAAGGAAGTACATGCTTTCATCAAGGAAGGATACACAACATCGGCGTCTCAGACAGAGCGTCACACTAGGCAGTAGAAACTTCGAGGTAGTCAAGGACTTCGTCTACCTCGGCTCCGCGGTAAATAGGGACAACAACACCAGTACCGAAATCAAACGCAGAATCACTCTTGCCAATCGCTGTTTCTTTGGGCTTAAGAGGCAATTGAGTAATAAAGCCCTCTCTCAAAAGACTAAGCTTGCTTTATATAACACCTTGATCATCACAGTCTTACTTAATGCCGCGGAAACCTGCACACTACTAAAAGCGGATGAGGATGCCCTTGGTCTCTTCGAGAGAAAAGTTCTGCGTGTGTTTTCTGGTCCTGTTTGCGTTGATGGCATCTGGAGGAGAAGACTCAACCACGAACTGTATGGGCTGTACAGCGGCATGAGCCTAGTCAAGCGTCTACGGATACAACGCTTACGATGGCTAGGCCATGTAGAGCGTATAGACACCACTGCTCCGGCCCTAAAAGTCTTCGAATCTGAGCCATTGGGACAACGCAACAGAGGACGGCCCAGGATAAGGTGGCGCACACAAGTGGAGAAGGACCTCAACCAACTTGGAGTGCGCAACTGGCGGCAGCTGGCGAAAGATCGTGCTGGCTGGAGAGGCATGTTTGTTGAGGCCCAGGTCCACCACGGACTGTAGAAGACAAGAAGTAGGTGAAGAAGAATTTACGAACGCAATCTGTTGAATATATACCAAGATGGCTGACGAATTCACGAATTGTGGGCAATTTAAGAATGTTTGACACTATTGAGGGCAAACATTCACGCATTACCCGTCATGTTGCCTTTTTGGCGGGGAAACGTAAACAAGTGTGAGTAAAATGAGAAAATGTTCGATGTCACGTAAATAACTTTCGGAAAGTGAGGCTCTATCCACCACAATTCGTAAACAACATTCAAACGGTTGATGGACGAAGGAGAAATCAGCTGTTTAATCATCTGTTTAGTCGATCATCTCATTCCTTATTGGTTTCTGGATTAAACATTGCATCATTAAGGCAGTAGTTTCATCACTGAAGCTATCGACATAAAACTTTATTATAAATACATATTTCTAGATCCGTCAACTGTTAAATCAGCTGTTCAGTCGACCATCTCCTTCCTTATTAGTTTCTGGCATCTGTGATAAAACGGAGTTCTAAATGTAAAACCGGATGTGCTAGACGTTAGAGTCTTACATCTGCTTGCTGCAAAAAGCTAGAATTTTGTTGAATTCATCGTGTGGGTGGAACAATTGATACGAGGAATTTTAATTTGCTATTGGTCCATAAGGAATAGTCGACGAGGATATGACGCACCATCAATATTAGCCGAGTTTACTAATGGTGATTGATGTTTTCCTGCTGCAAAGGCCATGAACATGGTTTTGTGCATTTTTGACGTTTTCAGCGAACTTGCGGTGGTAGAAACCAACATTCGACTTCAAACATTTCGAGAAGAGTTGCGTCTGCCAATTGATGATGCCGAAAGTTTTTCACATTTCTTGGACAGCTCATCGAATTGAAGATCTGTATTGCGGTGCGATCGAGAAATTGGCATATGACGTACGCAAGGTGAGCGAAGTTGTTGTTGTTTAATTTGTCCGCAGTGGTCAGTATTCATTCAATGCTTCGTGGTAAGCGATCGAGCCATAAAGTTTAAATAAATAACGCATCAAGTAGATTACAAACCAGTCGATGCATTTCTGGTACTAAGGTTTTGAACCGCACTTCCTGTTGCACTGAACGTAGTGAAAGAAAGCATTTTTCACTGCGTGGTACCTTTTTGTGCTGGAGGTTTAGTTAAAATGTGCTCAATAGCTGAGAAGGTGTACAGGTGCAAGCGGGCAAGAACTGCACTGAACTTTGTTGAGTCTGCCGTTGTCCGTCTATCTTCAAAGTGGGACTCCATTGATAAAAAAAAACAGTTGTGCCTTCTGCGTCTAAAAAAGTTGAGGTTCAAGCCGTAAATCCTATAGACGTAGACGCTACCGTTGTCATTGTCAGTCATACGTTGTTGTTTGAGTCATTTGACTATTTTTTATGAATAATTCTGACGGCTTACCGCTGGTGAAGGGAAGTCAAGTTCTTACACAGGTTGATTGTAACGAATCTTTTTTTTTAAATTTCAATCGCCTTATGTACTACAATTTTGCTTATTTTACAATATTTACCATTACAGTCGATTTCCCACGAATTTGTCGCCTGGACAGTGACACTTTTTTTTCATTAACTGTTGTTGTGCTTCGTTGCAACATGCTGAGGCCGACTTATGTGGATGTCAGACAAAAACCAGACTCCTGTACTCCTCTGGTTGTGTTTAATCTATTGGCCTTTACGTGTGTTCTCGCGAAGGGTTCATATTTACCGGAATGGAGATGGTTCGTCCTCTAATTCTTAGTACTTAAAGGAATGCAACCTTAAATACCAATGTTGTAACAAGTAAGATCGACGTGTAGTGCTGTATTTTATGTTTTTTTAGTTCCAATAGTATTTTTTCTTGAGTTTGCTGTATCTCTAAAGCGATTTCTATACTGCCAATATCTTTGCAGGTATTTGGTTGTTAAGCGGGTGCTTCTTTCTTCACATGCCGGAAGTTGTTTGTTGGCAGGAACGAAAGTTCTATTCGGTTTAACAGTGTACGTTTTCCAATGATGATCATTCCTTGCTGACGAATCATGCAATTCTCTTACAAATTTAGAATTCGACTACCTTGTAATGATATCTGCCTCTTTTCTTGGTCGCATGTGATGTCTACACTTCTTTTATTGGGCATAGTGAAAATATGTACATGTGTTGAGTTGGTGCATCTCTTTGTTTCCAAGAACCGGTCCCCTTGAAGACTAGCAGATACTCAGACGATGGCACTAAGTACGTGAAGATTCCATTGTGCCAGGTTGATACTGCTTACATATTGAACATCTTTAACTCTTCATTGAACAGAAGAGGGAATCTTCCCTTCGGACTTAAATCTTTGAAGAATAGATTCATGATGTCGTTCTCCCGGTATCATCAGTGTTCGAGGGTTATTATCGTGTATTCGAATTAACTCGTTTTTCAATTGTTACACACTTTTTTTTTGTTTATTTTAATTGTGTATCTTATGCTAGCTTAACTTAGTGAACAATGTTCTTAGCCTAACTTACTGACCCTATGCGGGTACTCTAAGTTAATCTAATGTTAACTTTAATATGCCTTTCGGCGTCCGAATTTTTTTTTCGATTTAAATCTTAAAATTAAATTATAGACCAAGAAAGCTTTAAAAAACTTGGCTATATGATATAAGTTTTTTTTTCGAAAACTAACTTAATCTACCCTAAATATAACTTAGCCTAACACAATACGGGGGGGCATGGGCCTATGCACACGAGGCAATGTCCTTGATCGCGCTCACATGGCGAGCAGCCAAGACTATCCTCGTCCGTGCATAGGTCAAGTTGACATACAGCCTCCCCGTGGCGCCCCCTGGATAGCCATCACAGCACCCGTTGTGTGGTGAACCAATGTATGCAGCGACTGGCCTACCAGTCTGTAGGTTGTGCGTGAGGCTAACTCCCTCACCACACAAAAATAACCGAGTTCAGCAACAACAACTTGCCTCGGATATGGACGGATCCAATTTTGACGACCCCGGCAAACGAACAAAGGACAACGATTTTCGGTTCTGCACGTGGAATGTGAGGTCCCTTAACAGACTACGTGCAGCCGAACAACTTGCGGAGGCCCTTGACTGCTACAAAGCAGATGTCACCGCCATCCAGGAAGTGCGGTGGGATAGGCCGGGCAGAAAGAAGATGAAGAACTGCGACATTTACTACAGCGACTGCTACAGGGAGAGAAGGCAGCGCCTATTCGGATGCGGATTTGTTGTTCGAGGCAGACTTAGGCAAAAAGTCATAAGCTACGATCCCGTAAGCGAACACCTCATAACAATCCGCATTAAGGCTAAATTCGGGAATATCAGCCTGATATGACAATCAACCGTCAACCAGATTGATCACGTTGCAATCGACGTCAGACACTCCTCCAACATTCTCGATGTCCGAACATTCCGTGGCGCTAACATCGACTCGGATCATTACCTTGTTGTAGCCAAGGTAAGAACCCGGATATCGAGAGAACAACGGAGTCGAGATAGGCCAAAACGGTTTGACGTCGGAAAACTACAATCGCAACAGGTCGCTGGGATCTTTGCCGACCGAGTCCCTGAAACTCTCCCAAAGTTCGACGCTGCCTGCACTAACAATAGAAGAAGAATGGAAACGTTGTCAAAAAGCCATCAAAGAAGCTGCCACTGATGTTTCACGCCACCACCTAGAAGGAACCCATGGTTTGACGACGAGTGCAGGCAGGCGCATGCAGCCAAACAGGAGTCCTACCAGGCAACGCTGCATCGGACAACGAGAGCTGTTCGTGAGCTTTACGAACAGAAAAGAAGGGAAGAGAACCGGCTTCTCAGAAGGAAAAAGAGAGAGCATGAGAAGCGCACGGTCGAAGAGGTGGAGAGATGTTATGGCAGAAATGTAGTCCGAAAGTTTTACCGAAAGGTGAAACAGCTATCTGGTGGATACAGGGCTCGGAACGAAGCCTGTCGGGACCAAAACGGAAACCTCGTAGTAGAGTCGCCATCGATTCTGAGAATCTGGAGAGATCATTTCTGCAGACTCTTAAACGGCGATGACGGCCCAAATCCCTCTGTTAGGCAGAATGTTCCACTTAATTTGGACGATGATGGACAAGAATTAGGTCCCCCCAACCTCGACGAGGTCAAGATAGCAATATCGAGACTGAAGTCAAATAAAGCTGCTGGAGCGGATGGACTGTCCGCAAAACTGTTTAAAGCAGCTGGGGATGACCTGGTTGGGCGCATGCACCAGCTCATCTGTAAGATATGGTCGGAGGAAATCATGCCCGATGAGTGGAATCTCAGCGTCGTCTGTCCGGTCCACAAGAAAGGAGACCCCTTCGACTGCGCCAACTATCGAGGGATAAGTCTCCTTAACATCGCATACAAGATCCTTTCTGCCGCTCTGAACGCCTGAAACCGTTTGTCAACAACCTGATTGGTCCTTATCAGTGTGGTTTCAGGCCAGGGAAGTCCACCATCGACCAAATCTTCACACTACGGCAGATCCTGGAAAAGACCCAAGAAATGCAAATCGACACTCACCACCTATTCGTCGATTTCAAGGCTGCATATGACAGTGTGCATAGAGACGAGCTATACAGTGCCATGTCTAGTTTTGACATTCCTACCAAACTCGTCAGATTGTGTAGAATGACGATGGAGAACTCTCGCTGCTCCGTCAAGGTCGGGAACGAACTCACCGAGACCTTCAATGTCAAAAAAGGTTTTAGACAAGACGACGCACTGTCATGTGATTTTTTTAACATCATCCTTGAGAAGATCGTGCGTAACTCACAGGTCAACTCCAGAGGTACGATCTTCCAAACGTCAGCTCAATTGCTACCTTACGCCGACGACATTGACGTGATTGGTCGAACACAGCGAGCCGTCAATGATGCGTTTGCTGGCATTGAAGTAGAAGCGGCTAAAATGGGTCTGGTGGTAAATGAGGGCAAAACGAAGTACATGCTGTCATCAAGGAAGGACACACAACATCGGCGTCTCGGACAGAGCGTCACACTAGGCAGCAGAAACTTCGAGGTAGTCAAGGACTTCGTCTACCTCGGCTCCGCAGTAAACAGGGACAATAACACCAGTACCGAAATCAAACGCAGAATCACTCTTGCCAATCGCTGTTTCTTTGGGCTCAAGAAGCAATTGAGTAATAAAGCCCTCTCTCGAAAGACTAAGCTTGCTTTATGTAACACCTCAATCATCCCAGTCCTACTTTATGGCGCGGAAACTTGGACACTACTAAAAGCGGATGAGGATGCCCTTGGTCTCTTCGAGAGAAAAGTTCTGCGTGCGATTTTTGGTCCTGTTTGCGTTGATGGCATCTGGAGGAGAAGATTCAACCACGAACTGTATGGGCTGTACAGCGGCATGAGCCTAGTCAAGTGTCTACGGATACAACGCTTAAGATGGCTAGGTCATGTAGAGCGTATGGACACCACTGCTCCGGCCCGAAAAGTCTTCGAATCTGAGCCATTGGGACAACGCAACAGAGGACGGCCCAGGATAAGGTGGCGCACACAAGTGGAGAAGGACCTCAACCAACTTGGAGTGTGCAACTGGCGGCAGCTGGCGAAAGATCGTGCTGGCTGGAGAGGCATGTTGGTTGATGCCCAGGTCCACCCCGGACTGTAGCGCCACAAGAAGAAGAAGAACACAATACGAACGCGTGCACCAGGGCGTATGTGTTATGCATATGCTTGACATTACGCCGTGATGCACCTTGTTTTGTTTTTTTTGTTTTTTTTTTGCCTTTAAAGTCACCTACCACTACCCTTTAAAACTATGTTAGTCGGCCACTACTGTGCCCAACTGACCCCTATAACTGAAAAGCCAACGGCGGCGGAGGCCGAATACGGTGCAACCAGTAAAATTGTCGTTCTTTGGCAGACTCTCTCGTGTCTCGAGCAGAGATCGCTCTGCTGAACCGAAGCAGATCCTCGCGGTTGCGTGCGACAATGTGTTCGTAGTTAAGTCGCCGGTCCACTGTTTGGCGTACGACATGGAAGATAATAGGACATCCTTCCGTATCCGGGATTATGCCTTTCATATCTAAATACAGGAACGCTTCAGGAGGGATGAAGCCGTTAAGACGCACACTCTCGTGGTAAATTTCATTGGGGTAGTAGGCCCCGAAGATCAGACTGTTAGTCGAAGTCATAGCTCGTGCCACATGCCTTCGAATCAGCTTAATAATGAAATTATCTATCCTAATCACCTTTGCCTCGTTATACAAGACCTCGTTGGGATAGAATTTCTTTGACATGAGATTCAAGTGTTCTATACAACCGGAGGCAGGCCCGAAGACACTACCTCTCGAACACCCTCATCTTTTCCATATGGGAAGAACTCACGTTGAACCACACCGGCCGGATGAGGGCCATGTAGCAAATGACCTTCACTCTGGTATCAAGTTGGCTGCTGTAGAACAACCTCCTTGCCACAGCAAAGGCCTTTTTGGCTTTCGTCAGAGCAGCATCTATATGTCTGTTGAAATATAGATACTGATCCAACCAAATGCAAAGATACCTGACTACATTTTTCACAGCTAACTTCCGTCCCTGCGAATCCACTATGCGAAACTTACGCCAGTTTCTCTTTGTATCCCCTGAGGCCTTGAACAGAGGTGTCCTGAAGAGGATAATTTCACACTTCCGGAAATTGGCTTGCAACTTCCAGTCGTCGTAAAATCGCTGGAATATCTCGAAGTCACGTTGCAAGAGGATATTTATTACTTCGACCTTCGGACCTGATCTGTACGCAATGATATCACCGGCGTAAGCTTTTAAGTGCGGCATAGAACCTATAAGATCGCTAGTGAACATCGTGAACAAAATCGGCGAGCCAACTGCCCCCTGTTGCAGACAATTTTTATGTTAAAGACTGTGGTAGAAGTTAGATTGCCATTCTTCACAACGAACTTTCTACCTGTGATCATGTCATAGATCATATATAGCAGTGGTTTACTAATGCCGTAACTGACCAACTTGAGGAAATGTCCTTCTAACCATACAGCGCCCTAGATCCGAACTGGTTGTCCGGTAAAATTTTCTTTTCCTTGACCCAATTTTTTAGATCGTCTATAACTACCTTCTCAAAGACTTTGCTTATGCGCGGAAGAAGACTAATCGACCGGAGATTTGATAGGATAGAAGTGTCCTTGTCCCGTTTAGGGATCGGCTGCACAACAGCAGTTTTCCATTGTTAAACAGGGTTGCGTAAATATCTACCGCTTCAGAGGGTAGATGGCGCAGCACAATATTCGGTATACCATCTATCCCTACTGACTTCTTCTTCTTCAGCGAGTTGAAGATGCTCTGGAGAGCTTCCTTATGACAATGGTCTTTTTTAATTAAAAGTGCAACCCCGCCTCCTTGAGTGGATTGGGGCCGGTCTCTAGTAAAGACATGGTAATTTTTGTACCTGAGCGTGCGCGTCCTGTTTAGTTTTGTTTCGCTAGCCATCAGTACGTCAGGATTATGAGTCTGCAGCAAATGGAAAAGAGTTAACTTTCGCTCGATGCTTATCAGCGAATTAACATTTACTGCTAGGATCTTAAGGGATCTTGTTACCATCGCAGCCATTATATCGACGCTTTAGACACAAACAGCGACGAGTAGATGAGGTCTACTCGCGCTGATTGTTCGAGGAACTGTTTCTCAAAACTGCTTCTGCATAGCAGTCATCTGGCTCTGGAACTGTGCTTGCATAGCAAGCATCTGTTCCTTCATTGCCGTCACTGCTAGCATGACAGTGTGGAGACTCACGTTGTTCGTGGGTTGACTGGTCACAGGGACCTGATCCACCGTCGGCGCTGTCTGTTGTGCCGGCTTTCTTCCTGATGCCATTTGAGCGAAGGAGATAGCCTGCGTAACAGTGGTAGCTGGAAGACGAGGAGCGGGCCTCGCTGCTACCATTTTTTCAGCCCTCTTAGCCTGAATTAATTTCCTGAGTTCCTGGGCTTTTGGACATCCCCGATAGTTTGCGGGGTGACCATTGCCCTTACAGAGCACACACGTAAGCTGCGCCCTATTCTCAACTTTTTCCGCTCCCAAGGGACATTCCCCTTTTCTGTGGCTTTTTGCGCATTTGACGCAGCGAGACTCCATATTGGAGTTCGCTGCGGCATGCCCAAAGCGTTGGCACCGCGCACTTTGAAGCATGTGGTTGGTCTTTTTTAATTTCTCCCATTTGACAGTCAGAGAGCCTAAATAACGAATTTTCTTTAGACTTTCTAGTTTGCTGTTTTGGGAAACCTGCACCAAGAAGAAAGGAAGATTTCTACTCTCCCTCCTCGCTGCCGCAGTAGTAAAGGGCTTAACCCCCACGAACTCGACGCCGTCGCACTCAACTTGGCGCAACTCATCGAGGATCTCCCTCGGATCAGCAGATGGATCCACGCCCTTAAGGAGCATGGTCTGCAACTTTTCACCTTTCGGTGTAAACGAAAAAATACTCAGCCTCTGCCGCCGTTAGCTTACTAATGATGTTCTTGTGATCTTCTATTGAGGAACACTTAATCGATTGCCTTAAGGGCGCTCTATACTTAATGGCATGCAAATTAGTAGTGGCCAACTTACATAATTTCACCACATCCTTGGTCTCCAGGCCGAAGACGTTGATTGGCGGGCATCTCTCCTTCCTGGCTGTGCGTTGCTCGGCCTGCTGTTGCTGCTTCTGCTTCTGCTGATGTTGTTGCTGGTGCAGCTTCTGCTGCTGCTGTGGCTGTTGTTGCTGTCTCTGCTGCTGTGGTTGTTGCTGCTGCTGCTTCTGCTACTGCTGTGGTTGTTGCTGCTGCTGCTTTTGCTGCTGCGGTTGTTGTCGCTGCTTCATCAGCTGCTGCTTTAGATGCTGCCGTTGTTGTTGTTGCTGCTGCTGCAACCGTTGGGCCGCTTTTGAAGTGGACGGCATTTCGTCCAGCCTTAACTGTAGCAGCTTTTTATGCTGCTGCTGTTGTTGTTGCTGCTTCTTTGGCAGCTCTCTCTCTTGCCAATCGCTGTTTCTTTGGGCTCAAGAGGCAATCGAGTAATAAAGCCCTCCCTCGAAAGACTAAGCTTGCTTTATATAACACCTTAATCATCCCAGTCTTACTTTATGGCGCGGAAACTTGGACACTACTAAAAGCGGATGAGGATGCCCTTGGTCTCTTCGAGAGAAAAGTTCTGCGTGCGATTTTTGGTCCTGTTTGCGTTGATGGCATCTGGAGGAGAAGATTCAACCACGAACTGTATGGGCTGTACAGCGGCATGAGCCTAGTCAAGCGTCTACGGATACAACGCTTAAGATGGCTAGGCCATGTAGAGCGTATGGACACCACTGCTCCGGCCCGAAAAGTCTTCGAATTTGAGCCATTGGGACAACGCAACAGAGGACGGCCCAGGATAAGGTGGCGCACACAAGTGGAGAAGGACCTCAACCAACTTGGAGTGCGCAACTGGCGGCAGCTGGCGAAAGATCGTGCTGGCTGGAGAGGCATGTTGGTTGAGGCCCAGGTCCACCCCAGACTGTAGCGCCACAAGAAGAAGAAGAACACAATACGAACGCGTGCACCAGGGCGTATGTGTTATGTATATGCTTGACATTACGCCATGATGCACCTTGTTTTGTTTTTTTTGTTTTTTTTTTTGCCTTTAAAGTCACCTACCACTACCCTTTAAAACTATGTTAGTCGGCCACTACTGTGCCCAACTGACCCCTATAACTGAAAAGCCAACGGAGGCGGAGGCCGAATACGGTGCAACCACCAGTAAAATTGTCGTTCTTTGGCAGACTCTCTCCTGTCTCGAGCAGAGATCGCTCTGCTGAACCGAAGCAGATCCTCGCGGTTGCGTGCGACAGTGTGTTCGTAGTTAAGTCGCCGGTCCACTGTTCGGCGTACGACACGGAAGATAATAGGACATCCTTCCGTATCCTGGATTAGGCCTTTCATATCTAAATACAGGAACGCTTCAGGAGGGATGAAGCCGTTAAGACGCACACTCTCGTGGTACATTTCATTGGGGTAGTAGGCCCCGAAGATCAGACTGTTAGTCGAAGTCATAGCTCGTGCCACATGCCTTCGAATCAGCTTAATAATAAAATTATCTATTCTAATCACCTTTGCCTCGTTATACAAGACCTCGTTGGGATAGAATTTCTTTGACATGAGATTCAGGTGTTCGATACAACCGAAGGCAGGCCCGAAGACACTACCTCTCGAACACCCTCATCTTTTCCATATGGGAAGAACTCACGTTGAACCACACCGGCCGGATGAGGGCCATGTAGCAAATGACCTTCACTCTGGTATCAAGTTGGCTGCTGTAGAACAACCTCCTTGCCACAGCAAAGGCCTTTTTGGCTTTCGTCAGAGCAGCATCTATATATCTGTTGAAATATAGATACTGATCCAACCAAATGCCAAGATACCTGACAACATTTTTCACAGCTAACTTCCGTCCCTGCGAATCCACTATGCGAAACTTACGCCAGTATCTCTTTGTATTCCCTGAGCCCTTGAACAGAGGTGTCCTGAAGAGGATAATTTCACACTTCCGGAAATTGGCTTGCAACTTCCAGTCTTCGTAAAGTCGCTGGATTATCTCGAAGTCACGTTGCAAGAGGATATTTATTACTTCGACCTTCGGACCTGATCTGTACGCAATGATATCACCGGCGTAAGCTATTAAGTGCGGCATAGAACCTATAAGATCGCTAGTGAACATAGCGAACAAAATCGGCGAGCCAACTGCCCCCTGTTGCAGACCATTTTTATGTTAAAGACCGTGGTAGAAGTTACATTGCCATTCTTCACAACGAACCTTCTACCTGTGATCATGTCATAGATCATATATAGCAGTGGTTTACTAATGCCGTAACTGACCAACTTGACGAAATGTCCTTCTAACCATACAGCGCCCTAGATCCGAACTGGTTGTCCGGTAAAATTTTCTTTTCCTTGACCCAATTTTTTAGATCGTCTATAACTACCTTCTCAAAGACTTTGCTTATGCACGGAAGAAGACTAATCGACCGGAGATTTGATAGGATAGAAGTGTTCTTGTCCCGTTTAGGGATCGGTTGCACAACAGCAGTTTTCCATTGTTAAACAGTGTTGCGTAAATATCTACCGCTTCAGAGGGTAGATGGCGCAGCACAATATTCGGTATACCATCTATCCCTACTGACTTCTTCTTCTTCAGCGAGTTGAAGATGCTCTGGAGATCTTCCTTATGACAATGGTCTTTTTTAATTAAAAGTGCAACCCTGCCTCCTTGAGTGGATTGGGGCCGGTCTCTAGTAATGACATGGTAATTTTTGTACCTGAGCATGCGCGTCCTGTTTAGTTTTGTTTCGCTAGCCATCAGCACGTTAGGATTATGAGTCTGCAGCAAATGGAACAGAGTTAACTTTCGCTCGATGCTTATCAGCGAATTAACATTTACTGCTAGGATCTTAAGGGATCTTGTTACCATCGCAGCCATTATATCGACGCTTTAGACACAAACAGCGACGAGTAGATGAGGTCTACTCGCGCTGATTGTTCGAGGAACTGTTTCTCAAACTGCTTCTGCATAGCAGTCATCTGGCTCTGGAACTGTGCTTGCATAGCAAGCATCTGTTCCTTCATTGCCGTCACTGCTAGCATGACAGTGAGGAGACTCACGTTGTTCGTGGGTTGACTGGTCACAGGGACCTGATCCACCGTCGGCGCTGTCTGTTGTGCCGGCTTTCTTCCTGATGCCATTTGAGCGAAGGAGATAGCCTGCGTAACAGTGGTAGCTGGAAGACGAGGAGCGGGCCTCGCTGCTACCATTTTTTCAGCCCTCTTAGCCTGAATTAATTCCCTGAGTTCCTGGGCTTTTGGACATCCCCGATAGTTTGCGGGGTGACCATTGCCCTTACAGAGCACACACGTAAGCTGCGCCCTATTCTCAACTTTTTCCGCTCCCAAGGGACATTCCCCTTTTCTGTGGCTTTTTGCGCATTTGACGCAGCGAGACTACATATTGGAGTTCGCTGCGGCATGCCCAAAGCGTTGGCACCGCGCACTTTGAAGCATGTTGTTGGTCTTTTTTAATTTCTCCCATTTGACAGTCAGAGAGCCTAAATAACGAATTTTCTTTATACTCTCTAGTTTGCTGTTTTGGGAAACCTGCACCAAGAAGAAAGGAAGATTTCTACTCTCCCTCCTCGCTGCCGCAGTAGTAAAGGGCTTAACCCCCACGAACTCGACGCCGTCGCACTCAACTTGGCGCAACTCATCGAGGATCTCCCTCGGTTCAGCAGATGGATCCACGCCCTTAAGGAGCATGGTCTGCAACTTTTCACCTTTCGGTGTAAACGAAAAAATACTCAGCCTCCGCCGCCGTTAGCTTACTAATGATGTTCTTGTGATCTTCTATTGAGGAACACTTAATCGATTGCCTTAAGGGCGCTCTATACTTAATGGCATGCAAATTGGTAGTGGCCAACTTACATAATTTCACCACATCCTTGGTCTCCAGGCCGAAGACGTTGATTGGCGGGCATCTCTCCTTCCTGGCTGTGCGTTGCTCGTCCTGCTGTTGCTGCTTCTGCCTATGCTGATGTTGTTGCTGGTGCAGCTTCTGCTGCTGCTGTGGCTGTTGTTGGCTGTCTCTGCTGCTGTGGTTGTTGCTGCTGCTGCTTCTGCTGCTGCTGTGGTTGTTGCTGCTGCTGCTTTTGCTGCTGCGGTTGTTGTTGTTGCTGCTGCTGCAACCGTTGGGCCGCTTTTGAAGTGGACGGCATTTCGTCCAGCCTTAACTGTAGCAGGTTTTTATGCTGCTGCTGTTGTTGTTGCTGCTGTTGTTGTTGTTGCTGCTTCTGCTGTTGTTGCTCCTGCTCCTGCTGCTGTTGTTGTTTGCTCTGGGGCCTTTTGGAGGCCGCCTAGCATTCAGCTTCTCTTGGAGGTCTCGTATATGTTTTTCCAGCACCTCCTTCTCCCTCTCCTTCTTCGATAGTTCTTTCCTATCCTCCTTCTCGTCCTCGGCCTCCAAGGAGGCCAATGATCGTTAGGAGTTGCCGCTACCTACGTACGAGTAGTAGCGACACTCCCTTCCTTCCGACTCATAGATGATGGAGCTTTCGTCATCTCCACCATCTGTTGCTGTTGTTGCTATTGGTGCCGGTTGGCTTCTGCCAGTGTTGTTGCTCGGCTTGGTTGCGGCTGAGTGCCGTTTAACCAAATTCGGCTGCGGGTGCCGCTTCCTCCTTCTCTACCGCACCATCTCTCCCTGGTTTGTGGGACCCTCCGCTCGTTCGCTGACCTCACTGTTTGTGCTGTGGCGTGATGTCGCCGCCACCGGTAATTTTGTGCCCGATTTTTGGAGCCCGGCCGGCTCGTCACTTTCCATTGTTCTTTGCTTTGTTTTTGTTTTTGGCACTATGTGTCTGTAAATACAAATAATACAATTTTTTTTTCCTCTTCCACCACGAGAATTGAACCCGGGTTCCACCGCTCACTGCACTTGTACACTGCCACTAGGCTACACACTGGATTTCCTTCGCACTACTTAGATCCCCACTTGAATCACACTCACCGTTTGTTCGCGAAGCCGAAACACGTGCGCACTCGCTGGAGGTCTGTGAACGACTGATTATTACACACTGAGGATGAAAGGAAGCATTCTCCCCTGACGTGTTGACATAATGATGTCCAAGAAGATGTTCTGAGTATTTTGATAGTTAATGATCATTAACATTGCATTCATTGCACTGAAGTTGAACATTCTAAATATGTTGTACATGTCGGCTAATCTGTTTATTATTTTAGATAAAGATTTGAGTTACTTTTGTTTTGAATCACTATCACTTTGAAGATGGTGATCGTAGAGTCGATGATGGAAGTTTGATTTTCTATAAGCTAGAGTCTTTTGCCTTTCAGTAAAAACTTCGTTCCAACGATGTCAAATGGCGATCGTTTAAGCCTTATTGGCACGTTGTTTGCATGCATCATTGCTCAGTTCTATTTGTTGCAATTCATGTTCGAATTGTTTTAAATTTCCATCGCACAGAATTGTAATGCTATCCGATACATTACGAGCACAAATCTCCTTTATACGCCTTACGCATTCCTTGTATGTGTAATATTCGGACCAATAATTTGTCAGATTAATGAACACTATAGTTTTCCATTTACTTGCAATCATGTAAGCGCGACCAACGTCCTCAAAATATATGCCAGATTTAGTTTGGAAAGGGTTGACTTGAACTCCGTCAATATTTTGAAGAGTCGTTGCTGTAGTTATAAACACCGTGGCAGCGCGCACTCGTTCATTCGTTCCCGGGTGTACCCCTCTTATTCTACCCAATAGCCATTTCGTTGGTGGGAGTCGTTCATCCTTTATAATCATAATGTCTCCGATATTTCTCTTCTTCCACTTTGAGCACTGCTGAAGTTGTGACAAGTAATCGGTTAACCAAATCTTACAAAAATTGTGATGTGTTTTCGTTGAGAGCTGATCCAACCAGAAAATGACCCCGAGTAAGTATTTGATAATCGTCAGTATCGTTGTTGATCACGGTAAGAGGACGAGAGTTGAGACACGCCTCTATTTGAGTGAGTAATGTTGATAACACTTTAACATTAATCACTCAAATAGAGGCGTAAAATTACTATTTTCAGATGTTGTTTCACTGATTTGACTCCTGCCTCCTATAGTCCATCCAAACGTGGAGCAGTAGGTTAAATAAAATGCGATCTAATGCCTTCCATTGCGATGTTCTCTTATACTTCATTTCCCTAATATGCAGCAGCCTGCTTCATTAGGTTTTGTATTTCTTGTTGGCGAAATCTAAGCATATAAAGGGTGTCCCAACAAGAACGCAAGATTTAAATTCGGCGCCATTCGAATTGTCATTGTTGGACATATGAACAATTATTATTGTTTGTTAGTAGAAGGTATAAGGTTAATTAAAGTGGAGCGCTACACGAATGAACAACGCATTCTCATTGTGAAATTGTTTTACCCACATGGTGAAAGTTTTGTGGCTACAGTTCGTAAATTGCGATCAATTTGGGGTTACAATAATGCTCCAAAAGAGTCAACTGTAAAGCGATTAATGGAAAAATTTGCTGAAACTGGGTCTGTAACTGATGTAAAGATAATAACGCGCCTTCGGCCAGGTCGATCGACCGAAAATATCGCAGCAGTACGTAAGGATGTCGCTCAAACTCCATCCACCTCAATTCGACACCGAGCTCAGCAAATTGGTGTTACCAAGTCCACTATGCAGCGGATTTTGACGAAAGATTTGCATCTTCATGCATACAAAGTTCAATTGACTCAGGAACTGAGACTTAGGAACAGCGAAGGGAGTTCGTTAATTGGGCATTGAAGAGATAATATGAAAATGCTGATTTTGCCGATAAAATCATCTTCAGTGACGAGACCCATTTCCATCTTGATGGCGTCGTCAATAGGCAGAGTTTTCGCATTTGGGGCGAGGAAAATCCTCGAGTGATTCACAAGAAGCAAATGCATCCTCAACGTGTCAATGTGTGGTGTGGATTCGGGGCTGTAGGAATTATCGGCCTTTTTTGATGAAAATGAGTCAGGTCAAGCGCAAACAGTCAATGGTGTTCGGTATCGTGAAATGATAACCAATTTTTTCGTGCCTAGAATTGAAGAAATGAATGTGGAGGGGATGTGGTTTTAAGACGGCGCCACATCTCATACAGCCAGAGAAACAATTCAATTGCTGCACCAGTCATTTCCCGGTCGTGTTATTTCGCGTTTTGGAAACCAGAATTGGCCGCCTAGATCGAACACCATTGGACTTTTTTCATTGGGGTTGTCGGTGGTTTATACGAATAAGCCGACGATGACTCAAGCCTTAAAAGAGGAAATTGGACGCTGCATTTATGAAGTACCTCAGCATTTATGCAAAACGGTCATTGAAAATTTCATTAAAAGATCGCGTTTGTGTCTGCAAAGCCGCGGCGGCCATCTGGCCGATGTGTTATTCCACACATAACCTCACTAGACACTTTACCATATAATAAAGAATTCACAATTTTTTTTAAATATCTGCGTTTTACTTAAAATTTAAATCTTACGTTCTTGTTGGGACACCCTTTACATACTTCTTCTTTATGTAAATTTGCAGACGGCAGCGAGAAACGCTTCCGATGTAAGGTCTCTGACTAGTTCTATCTGAATAGTTCTATATGATAACCTAAGCACATGAAAATAACAACATAGCCCTTTGTAATACGATTTCCACGTCCTTTGGACACAAGTATTTTTATGAGACCGACATAGTCTATCCCGGAGTTCGTGAATGGCCTCGAGGGCGTGACCCTCGGTGTTAATAGTATTCCCATTATTTTTTCTCTAGTTGCTGCATTAAAGCGATGGCAAAGTTTGTTTGGCTTGCAAAATTCAATACGATTGTCTTAAGATTGCCAAAGTCAACTGAATACCTCCATGTAGCGTTTTTCGTGAGTATGTTCTACCAGCAATTTGGTAAGGACATCAAGATGTGAAGGCATTACAAAGCTGCCAACACTATCCTCGTCCGTGAAAATACTTATTTTACCCACTAAAGTTGGCTTTCTCTTAATATCCCCACTTGTTTTTTTATCCTTTCACCGTTCGACATCAAACGTCGGCAGTATGAGATTGTATTGTACGATGAAAATTTAGCAAATATGTTTTCGGTTTCTAATACCACTGCTGTTAGTATAATTTTTGTCTCAGGAACAATAATTTCCACAGCTTCGTCTGGTGGCCAATCGAATGAGGAGTGTTTTAACCATTCAGGTCCGGTCCTTCATGAGGGGTGATTTTGTAGTTGATCTGGTACTATGCCTTTTGAAGCACAATCAGCGGGGTTGTCGGAAGACTCTATATGATTTCAGAAGTTTGGTGCAACTTTTTCCTGAATTTGTGACACTCTGCTAGCCACAAATGTCCTTAGGTCAAAGGGACATCCTTTGATCCAGGCTAGGACAATGGTTGAGTCGGTTTATGTGAATACGTCTCTCACTTGTGAATGAAAGACTTGTTGTGAGCAATCTTGATGGCAGATGAGCTCCGTGTAGTTCAAGCTTTGGGAGTGTTATTTTCGTTTTGATGGGTGCTTGGTCACTAGTAATGTTATTCTGTAGGAACCAGCCTGGAGAGATATCCTAGAGCATACCACTACAACATAATTGGACTCTAAGGCGTCACAAAATACGTGTAAATCCATTTTGTACTGTTTGCTACTTTCCATCCAAATTGGGAATTTGATGTCCCCCACTGCGTTTAAGCTACTTTTTAAACTGCACCGGAGTATTATAGCTTCGGTGTTAGAGGTTCATTCCATGTGAGATTGGTGAAAGAGTTTAGCCTTGACATTGACGGGCGCCTGGTTGTTTTTGTTTGCTTGTTACCTTGCCATTGATTGTGAATTGAAGCCGACGGACTCTAGTGAAATTCTAGTGCCTTGATGGTATCCTCTCAATCAATTTCAATGAACTGCTGCTCCCGAAAATCACGTTCAGTGTCCTTTAGATTAATTGTATTTGTCGCCTATTTCCGGAGACTTTTTTCAACGGTTGTGTAAGCTGCGTCTGTGCTTCTCTACAGTCGGTCAATGTACTCCGCCCAGACATTAGGTCATCTACATATAAGTCGTTTCTATGGATATCTGATGCGATTGTATACATGATTTGCTCGTCGATGTCTAATTGGTAAAGTGTTCTTACTGCTAGGTAAGGTCGAGCTGCAGTTCCATTCGCCACTAGCATGAGTTGTTTTAAACTAACAGTGTAGTTCGTGGTTTTGCATAAATCCTTTGTTGAATGGTACATTAACGACATATTGCCCGTCTTTATCCCTGTTCATTGTATATCTTTTCACGTTTTTGTTCTTTCTTCGTCAAATGGTTGTGATGTCGACATTCGTTTGTTTCCCAGAATTTCTCGAGCTGTTTTTCGATGGTTGTTTGTACTACCATCACAGTGATTTTGACACAGTAAGTTTTTTGGGCAGAGGTTCTTCCTGTTATAAGCCAGCCTAAATGAGAGTTGTGTGCAATTGGGAATTCATTTGGGCCCTTTCGGACTCCATCCAAAATTATTTCTCCGCATATGTCGGCACCTAGTATAATATCAATATGAGCTGAGGGATTGTATTCCGAATCACCTAAAGTAACATCCTTAAACTCATTTATTTTCAAGATGCTTGTCTTCTGAGCTGGTAGCAATGTTGTCAAAGAAAGAATGAGAGCATGGACCTCGGTTTTGAAGTTAGGTGCACCATGCTGCGTGCAGTTCCTCCATCTGTACCTCCTAGTCCATTAACTGGTACGGAGCCCTTTTCTTTAAAGAGCCTGAGTGATTGGGCTACTTCTTTTGTGACTAAAGTAGCTTGTGATCCAGGATCAATAAGTGCTCTTATTTGTCTTCCGCCCCCGTAACTATTTTTGACGATGATTATCGCTGTAGCCAGTTAAACGTTCTGCCGATAATTATCATGATTTACTTGCTGTTGCATACCAATTTGTTATGCTAGTGATTGTTCTGGCCGAATCGTATTGCTTTGTCTTCTATCGAATTTTTTGATGTGTAACAGAGAATTGTGCCCCTTATTACAATGTTTGAGCTTTGTTTGTCATGTCACAAGCAACTGACACAGAGTTTTGCTGCTTTCACATGCTCATATCAGACTTTTGGTGTCCAACTCATAACTTTATTGCATGAATAAATATTATGTTCACCCTTGCAAAATATGCACTTAACTGCTGTTGCGGGGCGGTAGTTACGAATGGTGTTTATTGGTTCATTTCTTGGTGTCTTCTGCCGTGATGATGATAAAACTTCCAATGCGCGGTATCGTCTTATTAGGAACAAAACGAGTGCTCCTTGAGTTGGCATCCTATTTGGATACTCTATGCTTTGCTAGAACAAGTTCATGGTCGCTGAATCTATAGTTTTAATAAGTAGGTGTACTATTGACGGGCCCCTATGATGACGTATCTTATAGCATGTTTTTTAATGCAGCGATCCCTTCCATGTTGGCGTCCATGGTCTGTTTCAGATAATTTGCTGATGGCAGGTTTCCAGTATGTGTCGTGAGTAACTGTATTGTTTCCCACGCAATTTGATAATTTGTACTTTAAATTGTGAAATGGTGAAAAATCTGGAGTGGTTCTTCTCCTAATTGTGTTTTTAAGTACTCCATTTTTTCTGTTACGCCTAGAGCAGCCTTCTCGTGAACGAGGGTCGTGGAAATTTCACAAAACGATTCCCATTCCAGATAGTTTCCTCTGAATATCGGGATTTTTAACTGTGGAAGGCGAATTTCTAAGTAGAGGGTCAAGTTTTTTTTATTATTTATCTCCGATGATCTTGATGTCATTTGGAACAGGCAGTTGTTAATGTCCTCTTCAACTCCTTCATAAACATTCTTCACCATGTAAGGAACCCTTAAGTCCTGTTGCCATGCTTTCGACAAGAACTCTTCGTGTATTGCATTTTTTTTCAATTTCGTATTTATGTATTTATTTATTCATTAATTTTTTTTTTTTACAATAACAATAATTTACCCGCAAAGCGAGATGCTTATTTGCAGGTGGTTATGCTTGCTAATATTTGAGTTCATAAGACTTTACTTTAAGAAATTCATTAAATGAGTGAATAAGACAAATATTACAAATTTACATTCCTTATTCTTGAATGCTTAAGGTGCAAGAACTTTTACATTTAAATTACAGAGTACAATTGTAGTAAATATTTTTTAACTCCTTTTTTCTTCTTTTAAAATATTGAATACATTTTAGTTATTGAGGTAGTACATTTTTTAGTTTTGGAACAACATATCGTAATTCTCGATCACCGTAGGTATTTTAAGTTTCCGGGATTTCAAACATTCCTTGAGCTCGTCTTTTTCTATTTATCGTGTGTTGTATAGGCTGTAAGAAACGTCTGTCGGTCATGTAGTGCGTTAGTGTGGTCATCCAATAAATTGCTTTCACGTCTAATACTTTAAATGATACTACTGATTTAATAAGCCGCTGCTGTAAGGTGGTTATTTCCAAATTTCTTTAATTTTTTCGAAGTCTCTCCTCTACGTAGCATCTTGTTTTTTTGGATTCACTATTCTTTCCAACGTTTATTTGGATATTTTCCAGTTCTTTTGCCGGCGTTGTTTGTTTTGCCACGACCGCGTACACATTCATATTTTGTGTTCATGTATGTTTTCTCCCTTGTCGCTTGGTATACCAAGGTTGGTAATATACCAATGTGTTAACGCTTTGAGAAGTAAGGTAAGGTAAGGCTTTTTATCTGATTCCTATAGAATGGCTCGAAGGACCAATGTTTGAGTCGTTAATACAATTTCCTATGGGGATGGAAGTCTAATTCATACAAAGGTTGATTCTAACGAACTGAACTTTATTGAAATTTAATCGTCTTATATACTACAATTTTACAATATTTACAATTTCAATGCAGACAAAACTATAATAGACCATGTGCCGACAGAGGGCACTGTGCACCACACAATTATCTAGGAAATTCTCGCCTGGGCTATGACACCTTTCTTGCATTGTCCGTTGTTGTGGCTTGTCACAACACCCCGGGATCCAAGAGACGGCACCTGAGTTAAATCAGCACAGAGCATTGCTCCATCAGTCGAAAATGCTAACGTTTTCCTTTCCGATTCACAAAATTTGAGTGCAATAATCTGTAAATAAAAACATGAAATGCTAAGGTTAGCATAATTTTGTTGTCGATGGCTCAATGCTAGAACATTGAAGGAAATGCCGACAAGAAAGAGAAATAAAAAGTCACTCGTTTGAATAAGACTGAAAACGGAGGTTTTCCTTATTTCTTAATATTTCATTTTTGGTTGATTTCAAGATCAACCAACAAAAGTGGCGCAGTCGGGTAAAACAAAATATTAGACCGAAGGTGGGGGCTAGATCTAAAGATTACCTCAGAATTATTGAATGAAAATATTAGGTGGCGGAGAAGATGATTCAATAGGCAATATCCAAGAAATAATCAATTCTCAGGAAGAACATCGAAGACAAAATAACATTTCGGCGGAGGAGATGATGCCAATAGACAATACACAAGAGACAGTAAATTTTCACCAAAAGCCTCCAAAAACAAACTTCCGTTGATTTCCTTAATAATTAACAAAAAGAGAGTACGATGTCTCATCAATTCAGGATCTCCAATAAGCGTTATTCGACCTAAAATTTTAAATGACCTTGAGGAAGTTCCCCTAAAATAATAATTTTTTCCAACAGTAACTGGAATTGGAAAAGTAACGAGTAAAATAATTATTCATATCCAACAAATTTCAATATGGAAGGAACTATTACATGGATGATTGTTGATTTAGCCCATAGAGATTATGATGTAATTTTAGGACTTAATGTATTAAATATATAATACAAATCCAAAAAATTAAATAATATAAACTATTAGGAACAAAAGATATAATAGCATAAACTTCTAAAAAATAAAAAAAAACTTCAAAAAAATGTTAATCCCTAATTTACAAAGAAAGTGATCAGTTATCCTTTACTGCGGTATTCAACATGAGGTAATTACATGTACAGATACCCCTGTATATACAAGAATTGTTCTTCATCTTCTTGTGGCGCTTTAGTCCGGGGTGGACCTGGGACTCAACCAACATGCCTTTCGCCAGCTGCCGCCAGTTGCGCACTCCAAGTTGGTTGAGGTCCTTCTCCACTTGTGTGCGCCACCTTAGCCTAGGCTGTCCTCTGTCGCGTTGTCCCAATGGCTCAGATTCGAAGACTTTTCGGGCCGGAGCAGTGGTGTCCATACGCTCTACATAGCGTAGCCATCTTAAGCGTTGTATCCGAAGACGTTTGACTAGGCGCATGTCACTGTACACCATATAGAGTCCAGGTTTTCGCACCATAGAGTAGGACTGGGATGATAAGATTTTATATAAAGCAAGCTTAGTCCTTCGAGAGTGGGCTTTATTACACAAAGAAACAGCGATTGGCAAGAGTGATTCTGCGTTTGATTTCGGTACTGGTGTTATTGTCCCTGTTGCTTCTGGTGTATCTTCGCAAGGATGATAATAAAGAAGTCACATGTCTGGGTGACTTCCTTCCCGACCTTGAATGAGCAGCGAGAGTTTCCATCTATCTACACAATCTGACGAGTTTGGTAAAAATGCCAAAGCCAGGCATGGCACTATATAGCTCTTCTCTGTGCACACTCTCATATGCGGCCTTGAAATCGACGAATAGGTGGTGAGCGTCGATTTCCACTTCTTGGGTTTTTTCCAGGATCTGACGTAGTGTGAAGTTTTCGTCGACTTCCTTGGCCTGAAACCACACTTACAAGGACCTATCAGGTTGTTGACGAACGGTTTCATGCGTTCACACAATACGGTAGAGAGGATCTTGTAGGCGATATTAAGGAGACTTATCCCTCGATAGTTGGCGCAGTCGAAGGGGTCTCCTTTCTTGTGGACCGGACAGACGACGCTGAGATTCCACTCTTCGGGCATCCTTTCATCCGTCCAAATCTTACAGATGAGCTGGTGTATGTGTCCAACCAGGTCATCTCCAGCTTCTTCAAACATTTCTGCGGACAGTTAATCCGTTTTAACAGCTTTGGTAGACTTCAGTCTCGATATTGCTATCTTGACCTCGTCTAAGTCGGGGGGACGGAATTCTTGCCTATCATCATCCAAATTGAAAGGAAAATTCTGCCTTACATCGTAGCATCGATTGCGACTCTACTACTAGGTCCCCGTTTTGGTCCCGGCAGGCTTCGGTCCAATCCGAACGCGCTGTTTCATGAATTAAAGAAAGTTAACCTAATTAACTATCAATAAATACATCCAAATTTTTGAAATTAATAAAGTAATAAAGAACCCTAAAATGTTATAAATAACCAAACTTAATCTGTGAAATAATTAAATGTTAAACATGCACGTTGTACAGGAAACTAGCAAAAAAAATATCAGTCACAAAAGCATTTGAATTATTAAAATAAAAAAGAATAACACGTATACGCAACAGTACATTGAAATAAAAAAAGCGTAGCAACATCTCGACTACAACATCAGTATGGACATTCACTACATTTCGTCCATACTTAGGCTGGAGGAGTTACGTGTGTTCCTCAACACATCTGCCTAGCAACAGCGGGAACATGTACAGGCGTGGAGACAAATATGTTTACCCGAAACCAACATCAGCAATGAGATCAAGCGTCCCAATAAAGTACCACAGCATTTGTAGGCATTGGTCTGCTATCCACATGTTGCCTCGTGTTGCTGTGAGTGAATGTCATCAGCTGCATGCATGTTGATCCCCAATTACGGTACAGTCACAACCTGCAACCACGACTCCACTTGATGGCTTGATGTACTGTATATCGTATGTTAATTTCTTTTCTTTGTTCTTTACTAACGTATTTTTATATTTCTCTGTACAACGTATGTTAGATGTAAGCTTGAAGAAACTTGTGGCTTCAGGTGTATATTGGCAGTCGGAAATAAAACAAATTACAAATTGATTGATATTTTTATAGATATAACACAACTGGCGCAGTCGGTAAAAGCAAGTGAACTGTCTAAGTGAATAGTAATGAGAATTAAACATTAAATAGTTGAAATTAACTAAGAGAGAAGTGAAACAAAACCAAGTGACAGTAAAAAAAAATAAGGAATAAATGTGTTTCGAAATGAAAAAGGAATCATTAGAACAAAGACAAGTGGGAAACTGAAAAAGAAAAAAAAACTGCAAAAAAGAATTAAATCACCGTTGGATTCAGTAGTCTAAGCAGAAAGCAATCCCAAGACAAAAAAAAAACAAGGTATGGAGAACTTGAATTTACTTGATCTGATAAGGGAAATATCGGATTTTACGGGACAAGCAGAAAAGTGAGATTATTTATAAAAAAAAAGTTGATTTTATGTATGTCCGATCGCAAGATCTAGATGTAAATGCAAAAAGGTTCTTAAAGTTAAGAATAAGACAAAAGGTTAAAGGCAAAACAAATTTGATTTTAATCAAAAATAACAACCCAATACAATGGAATATAATAAAGAGTGTATTAAAATCAAACTGTGGTATTAATGAAAGTGTGGAGAGTATAATCAATCAAATTTGAAAATACAGCTGAAGAATTATTTGAAAAACATTTAAATCTCTTGAGAAAGCTAAATATCAAATCTTCTCTATGCTCAGACACTCCTACTTGGTTCAATAGTGATCAGAATGAGGAAATTGTATTAAAGCTATTCATTAGTAAACTGCCTGGTGAACCCAAACTTATCCTCAATGCTAGGAATCCCCCAAATTTAGAAGCGAAAGCAGTTCTCATTTATACAGATAACTTTATTCGGTGGTTTAGTAATAAATACTGTACACACACAAGAGCACAGAGACATCAAAACATTACTAATAACAACTGCCGATAATCGAGACGTGTAAACATTCTGATATTGGTGACTCTTGGAAGGCGAAAGCGAACAGAACAAATTTCATTGACATTTAAGACGATCTGTCAAACAAACTTATATTGGTTGATTTTATAATCAACTAATTTCGAAATAAAATAAATTAAAGACTTCCACCGTCCACCGAACATTTGTCCAATCAGCATTTCTTGCATTCGTTTCAATGTTCGAGCATTGTCAGAATAATGCTCACCTTAGCATTTCCTGTTTTTGTTTGCCGTACTTGGCCTTGATAAGGTCGATGTTGCAATGCTCGATCATTGCACTTGAAGTTTGTGAATCGGAAATGCAAACGTAAGCATTTCCGGCTGATGCGGCAATGTTAGGTGCTGACGTAACTTCTCCCTCTTTAGTTTTAAGATTCTCCTTTATCTTATTAAATATATTAAAAAATTTTATTAGCAGAAATACAATTATTAACACTACAACAATAGAAGAACCTCCTATACTATAATTAACTAACTTATGATATTTTAATTCGTTAATAGCCTTAATATTTTCCTCCTGTCTTATCACAATTTCTTCAAACGTTAATTTATGTTTAGTTACAAGTGAATCTTCTGTATTAGAGATGACATATCTCTCTTTATATTTATATACATTGTTTTGAAATTTATTATTATCGAAATATACAGTACAATTGTTAAATGTTACAAAATAGTTTCCATTCAACACATTTTTTCTTTTGTCACAGTTACTGTTCAACGATTTTTTGAGGATTAGCAAGTTATTATCTAAAAGTATTATTTCTTCTTTCATATTTGTTATAAGGTCACATTTTTTTCGATATATACACTTTTTACTTAATTTAATATAAGTATAAGTTTGATTAAGTATCTCTACAGCATATTTAAGCCCTGTATCTATTTTCTTATAATCACTGTGTGGAATTGGAACAATTCATTTTTTCTTTGTTTAAATTATTATTGTTGGTATATTAATTGCAAAAATTATATTATTATTATAAAACTAGCTAATCCTAGTTTTATACATAAAAGTCTCTTAAAATCTATTTTATATTCACATGAATGTCATCTGAAAATTTTAGTGGTCTTATTGTTGTTGCTTTCATGTACTCCCTTTAATGCATATATCCGAAATTTTGGTTTTCCCTTATGTCTTAAACTAACATAGTTCTTTATAAATCCTCCACGTCGAGTTTTGTGATAATCTTCTCTATTCCTATTGAGCTTACATAAAACATTATATTTTCTCTTATCTATTCTGTCCCCAATTGTTCTAACGTCAATGGTGCGATTTTCTACTTCTATGGGTTTAGCTTGGATAGTGGAGTGATAGGAATTGTTGTAGTAATTGCTAACTTGTTTTCTAAATTTAAGGCTATTATTCTTTCAGTTAGGGTTACATTAAGTCTTTCTTTTTCTGCGTTTCCGGTATGGTTATTTGGTTTAGCGAAATGAATTTCTATTACAGAATTGCTTTATGTTAGTACCGTTGAATTCATTATCACATGCAAGTTTTTTCATTTTCCCTTTAATGTAAATGAAGTGCTTCAGTTTTTCAATTAGTGTCCTGTAATTTCTATCTTTAAGGGTTAAGCTAATGGCATGTTTAGAAAATTTGTCGATAAAGTTAATGAAATTATGTTTACTGTTTGTGTAAACATCTACATGGATTATGTTATTTATATCTTTTGGAGTTTCTGTAAATTCAAATTTCTTTTTAATTGGGTTCCTGTCTTATTTTGCTGCAGTACAGATGTCACAATTATTTATTACTTTGTTAATTAAAGTTTTTAGATTTGGGAAATATACTTTACTTTTCATGCCCTCATAATTAGATATCATTCCTGAATGGCCTGGTTCTATTTTATGGAACAAAGATATGTGTTTGTTTCAAAGCTTCCTCTTCACCTTTTAAATCCTTTGCAAAGTAGCTACATTTGACAAATTTAACATTAGGGTTTCTCAATTCAATTAGTTTCTTTTGCACAATGTTGTAAAATTAAATTGTAAAATTCCTATTTAACCTTTAGTTATATGTCTTCGGACAATATCAAATATTTGGTTAGGTATGCCATTTTTGTCAATAAATATTCTTTTGTGATTAAAAATATTTTCGATCTCTACTTCTTTTGCTCCAGAATTATTATCTGAGTCTTAAATCTATTAACAACGGTTTCTAGGATCGGAATGTGATCATAACTATTCTCTTCTTGAGAATGAACAGTTGAGATTTCTAGGGATTAATTAGAATTAATATGTTCGTTGGCTTTTTAATTAGAAAGGTTACTAAATAAATTAATTTCATTTCTGTCATGATTAATTCTGCTCAGAAAGTCGGCCACCTTGTTTTCCTTGCCTTTTATATATTCTATTTTGATATAATACTCACCCAATTGTATCAGCCATCGTTGGAAACTTGGACTAATATTTTGACCGATATTTTTGGCTTGCAACCGTTTTATTGATTGATGATCTGTTTGCAGATCAAATTCTTTACCAAATAAGGAGGGCCTAAAATATTTTACTCCCAACCAATTGCGAGTAACTCCTTCTCGATTGTGGAGTAAATTTTATCGTGGTCATTCAAGGTACGAGATGCATAGCAAATAGGGTGACCAGCTTGCGTTAGGACAGCTCCAAGTGCAAAATTGCTGCATCTGTTAGCAGCTTAAATCTCCTATTGAAATTTGGATATTTCAGAATAGGGCAATCTGTTATAGACTTAAGCTTTTCGTATGCCGCAATATAATTTGGAGCATGAACATTAACTTTAGCATTTTTCTTTAAGTATTACGAACCGTAATTTTTGCATAATCCTTTAAGAATTTTCGGTAAAAGCTTGTCAAAATAAACGACCTAATTTGCCTCTGCAATTTTAAATTTTCAATAAACTTAATTATATTGGGATTGGGCTTAACTCCTTGTGGAGTGAGAATGTGACCTAAAAATTCTGATTCTTTGTTAGCTGAGGTTGAAGGCGTATCCCTAAACTCTGCCTTGCTGAAGGGACCGGACAACAACGTGCCGTTAGTAAAGGAGTTATTCATCTTCCGGATCCGACCCTTCGCAGTCACAGGAGATATTAGAGAAATGTTTCATCAAGTGCTGATATGTCCAGAAGACGAACATTCGCAGCGTTTCCTCTGGCAATAGGAAGCTGGGATGCCGATAGCCCCTTGCTCAGCGAACTATATAAAGAACCTTAATGCCGAAAGTTCCGAAATGATCATCCGAGAGCCACCGAAGCCATCGTGAAGCACACGTGGACGACTACGTTGATAGTTTTGAAAGCGTGTCACAGGCCATCGCTGTCACCAAGGCAGTCATCGAAATTCACCGTGATGCAGGGTTTGAATTGCGCAACTTTAAATTCAATTCCAAAGAAGTTCTGTATGGCTTGTCGCACGCCACTAAGACATGCAGTTCCATTAAGACAATCAGCTTGGACATGCAAGCCACCAAAACAGATAAGGTCTTGGGTCTATGTTGAAACAGTGAGGAGGACGTGTTCATGTTCATGTTCATGTTCAACTTCGCCAGAGGTAACCAGGATGTCATCACAGGAAATAGATGCCCTACCAAGAGGGAATTCCTTAGCCTCAGCATGTCCGTTTTCGACCCCCTTGCGATGATAGCCAACTACACGCTGCCGTCGAAGCTTATTTTGAAGCTTATATTGAAGTCAATCTGGCACCTTGGGATTGGATGGGATGAACCTATACCTGCGGAAGCGCTCGCACGAAGGAATGGAAGTCACAGATGGCAACATTAACTGCGCTCAAGATCCCAAGATGTCACAGTCGTTTTACGACCAGAGCCGCCCAGGTGGACCTTCACACGTTTGTGGATGCCAGAGATGAAGCTTTCAGTGCCGCCACATACCTTTGCATCCAGCATCATGGTGAGCTCCAAGTATCATTCGTTTGTGGTAAAACAAGGGTAAGTCCTAATAAACTCCTAACCATACCTCGCTTGGAATTGTCAACAGCTATCCTTGGGATGAGACTTTGTAACTCCGTCGTCGAATGCCACACTTTTTCTAAAGCTGAGCGAATCTATTGAAGTGATTCCAAGACCGTCTTACACTGGATACGATCAGACCCCAGCCGCCATAAGGAGTTCGTAGCCTACCTCATAGCAGAGATTCTTCAGAGCAGCAAAGCCACTCAATGGCGGTGGGTGCCATCGAAGTCTAGCCCAGCCGACGACGCTACTCGTGGTGGTCATCCACTGCAGTTCCACAGCAACAGCAAGTGGATTAGGGGTCCTGCCTTCCTGAGGTTGCCGAAGCAGAGTGGTCCCAACAGCCCGACGCTATCTGCGACCACCTTTCAACGGAGGAAATCCGTCCGAAGTATCTGCTAAGGACATTCCGCGCAAGCAAGCCAATCTGCGATACTACTAGGGTCTCGAGTTTCCTGAAGCTGCGCCACACCATGGCATGGGCGCTACGCTTTATAAGCGCGTGCCGATTTCAACCGATGGAACTAGGTGAATTAACGGCAGCTGAGCTCAAAGAGGCTTATGGAGAGGACGTCGAACGCCTACGATAAGACTTAACGATACGGAAGAGTAGCCAGCTTCATCAGATGACGTCATATCTGGACGAATTCGGACTTGTTCGCTCGTTCGGTCGAATCGACGCTGCTACAACCGTGCCTTTCCAAACCAGACGCCCTATCATCATGCCAAGAGATCACGCAGTAACGAAGTTCTTCGTACGTGACTATCATCGCCGCCTCCGTCACTAGAATGACACACCATCGTGAATGAAATACACGATTCTGGGTGCCTAGACTTCCTTCTGCTGCGAAGGCTGCGAAAAGTCAATGCCAGGTGTGTTGGATTCGGAGAGCCAAGCCGCAAACCCCGCTGATGGGTCAGCTTCCGGAGGATCGAGTGACTCCTTTCGTCCGGCCATTACCGACCTTGACTACTTTGGACCCGTGAACGTCGCAATAGGCCGTCGTACTGAGAAGAGGTGGGTCGCTCTGTTCACCTGTCTTAATGTAAGGGCCGTTCATCTGGAGAAAGCGGCTGATCTTTCAACAGATGCGTGTATCCTATGCATTCGCAACTTCGTCAACCGTCGAGGGACTCCGCTGCGAATCAGGACCGATAGCGGGACGAACTTCGTAGGAGCCAGTAGGGAGCTACTAACTGGCGACATCTTCGATAACGAGGTCATCAAAGCGGAGCTCTCTTCCGTTGGTATAGAGTGGGTGTTCAACTGTCCACTAAATCCACACACCGGAGGATACTGGGAGCGACTTGTCCAGTCCACGGAGAGAGCGTTGGCATACACGCTCAAGGAGGTTACGCCGAAAATTGAAGTTTTGTATAGTGCGCTGATGAAAGCCGAAAACATCATCAATAGTCTGCCGCCGACTCACTTGCCCATCACCACCGAGGATGAAAAGCCCTTTACGTCAAACCATTTCCTTCTAGGGGTGCCGAATTCAACACAAACACCAGGTCCCACGGACGAACGAGCGTTATGTCTTCGAAAACGGTGAAAGGCCAGCCAGCAGTTGAAGGACCGTTTTTTGAAACGATGGGTACGTGAGTACCTGCCGGTGTAAACAAAACGCTTCAAATGGTTCCAAAGGGCGCCGGCGCTAAAAGTTGGGGACCTGGTTGGGGACAGAGTCATCAAACTTTTCCCGGAACCAGACGGACAGGTTCGTTCAGCTCACGTGAGGACTGCCGCGGGGGAGCTGGGAAGATCAGCGGTAAGGCTCGCGGTATTAGATGTGAGTGAGGCTGAAGTCTCGACTCGTGCTCAACACGGGGGGTGGGATGTCGATAATCGAGACGTGCAAACATTGTGATATTGGTGACTCTTGGAAGGCGAAAGCGAACAGAACGAATTTCATTGACATTTAAGATGATCTGTCAAATAAATAGCGCGCACTTTCTGAATTTACTTCAAGCATTAATTGTCCTTTGTTCTTTGTCATCGCCAGCCGCTGCCGCCTACAAAGAGTCACCAATTAGTAAGTATTTGAATATTATAAATAAACGTAGCTTCTTGAATGAAGTTTCCTTTAAGAAAATAAACCTCTCCTGAAATACTGAAGTAAATGGATGAAAGGACGTTTTATTTTGAACGGTGAAGAGCGGAGCGACGAAAACAACAACTTCACATATAGCAATCCACCAAACTTTAGACAGATGCACAATAATATAGGACAAATAAATTTAAGAAGCAATAAAGAAAGATATCATCAGTCGTGTTCGACCTGTTGTGATAACTAGTGGGATAATTATCGAGCTTCATTATTCATTATGAGTTGCCTAGTGTGTAATCAAAAGATAAAACGCGGGGATGCTGAAGGTATCTCATGTTGTGATTGCGGTCGATTGTTTCAATGTTCCTGCGTCAACCTCTCTGCCACAGACGTTGATTTCCTAAAATCAAGTGCTGCAGGTTATCGGTGTGAAAACTGTTCGAGTGTTCGACGAAGATCTCTGCACTCATTGCCTCCACTGGGAGAACATGTTCGGCCTAACTGTGCGACATCAACTAAACAACAACAATCGGTGAAAACGCAGGAAACCTCTACGTCATCCAGCAAAAGAGCAGTGGGTAAGACAAAAGTGCCGCAGCATTCGTCTGGTTCCTTGTCTAGTGCAGCACATACAAACAGTGAAGACATACGCAGTGCATTAACCCTTCAACACCTGTATGATGAGATTGTCAGCTCAAAAAAACATATGTCAGAGGAGATTCTCAATTTAAAAAAGCTCAATGCTGAGTTTCTCTCTTCCATTCACAAGCTTCAGTCGGAGAACGACTCTTTACGTCAAAAAATGAGTAAACTGGAGAGTAGAGTGAATTGGTTCGAACAACGGGAACTTGCAAATGCGATTGATATTGTAGGTGTTTCACAAGTCAATGAGCGTAATGCACGAGAGATCGCTCACACAATATTCAACACTGCTCTTGATGTCAACATTTCTGAAAATGATGTGGTGAAATGTTACGTGAAGAGACAACGAAGAACATCTGGAGAAGCTGATAGCAGCAGGAGTAATGGCAGTCAGAAGAGCATCATCTGTGTTCACTTGTCTTCAAATACTTTGAAAGAGAAAATTATGCTTTCTAAAAAATCGAGAAAAAATAATCTTGAGAACTCTCTCTTTAATGTAAACTGTAACAACAATATATATTTTAATGAGAGTCTTTCAAAACATAATAGGGCATTGTATGTAGCAGCAAAAAAGTTAAAATTGGAACAGAATTTTAAATATCTTTGGATTAAGAATGGTCGTATTCTCTTAAGAAAAGTGGAAAAAGGCAGTATTAATGTAATAAGATCCTTTGAGGATCTAAATAATTTGAATAATAATCTACCTAACAATTAATTGCTAATGAATTTTTGTAATAATCTAGATCAAATTAACATTAATCCTGTCTTTGAAACTTTAAGTAATGGAAACTTCTTTAATCTTGTTTTCGATTTTAATTCCGTATTGATTGTGCATCAAAATATCAGAAGCCTCAGAAAAAATGTTGATCTATTAGTCGCTCATATTGAGACCTTCCGCAAAAAACCAGACTTCGTTTTTGTCACTGAAATTTGGATTTTTTCTTATGAAATCAATGACTTTGTTATTCCGGGTTATAGATTTTGTGCTGCCCCGAATGATGATTATGCTGCAGGTGGCGTTGGTGTTTTCGTTAGAGATGAAATCAATGCTTCCTTTGTACAATGCATTTCGGTAAGTGCTGACGTTTTAAAATTATGTTGTAGTATTGGCAATATTAGTTTCACGTTGATGTGTCTGTATAAATTGCATTCGTATTCCTTTGAGATGTTTATTGAAGAATTTTCAAGATTGTTAAGTAATGAAAAGGCAGCAGATCTTATTCTCTTAGGAGATTTTAATCTTGATTTGCTTTCTCGAAATGATTTAACTGATTCTTATGAAACAGTCTTAGCGGAGAATGGTATGAATTCTATTATAAATAGCATTACGCGGCCCTTGACTGGATCTTGTTTAGACCATGTAGTTGCCCGCTTCTGGAAAATTTCACCTAATGATTGTTTAGGATTAAACCTTGATTTACAGATCACTGATCATTGCATGACAGGTATTTTAATTAATAACTTAGATAAAGGGTCACGTCACAATGTAACTCAACCTGCATACCCTCCAAAAAGTACAATTCAATATAATATACTCAATCAAAAACTTCTTTTAGAAAATTGGGAGCATGTATATTATGAAGATGATGTAAATCGAGCGTATGATCTTTTTTTGCAGACTTTGAGCAACCATATAAAAGAATCCAGTATCTTCGTTAGACGTAAGAGATCTGAAAAAAAAACTTAAGCCGTGGATGGATAGACATATCTTAGTGAAAATAAAGTTAAAAAATAAGCTAAGTATTAAATTTTCCAAGCATCCCCAAAACATCAGCCTAAGGACTCGTTATAAAAAAATATGCAAACAAATCCGAAAAGATGTAAAAAACCGTCGCGATGAGTTCTATCGGTCTGAATTTGGAAAATGCAAGGGGAATTTAAGAAAGGAGTGGGAGCTAATTAATAATATGTTTAGTCGTCGTTCAAAGAGACAGACACGTATTATTCTAAGAAGCGGTTCCTCTGAAATATCTGATCCTTACAGTATTGCAGAAGAATTCAACAAATATTTTTCTACTGTCGCTTCGACATCTGTCCCTTCGACAAATAGTAAATCATGCAAATGCTGTCCAAATGAGAATAAAACACAAGATGTCGGAACGTCCAGAAACAGCTTTTGTTTTAGCCTAATATCTTCTTTTGAAATCTGGAAAACAATATGTTCTTTAAATAATTCGCGTTCTTGTGGTATGGATGGTTTGTCTAATCAAATATTGAAAAAAATTGGTTTGAATGTTGCTGATGTACTAGCGCATATTTTCAATAAAAGTGTACTATTAGGAGTTTTTCCTGATAAACTCAAATGTGCAATTGTATTTCCACTTCATAAGAAAAACGATACACATGATATACGTAATTATAGGCCGATATCACTGTTACCGAGTATTTCAAAGATATTTGAAAAGGTAATAAAAAAGCGAATTCTTTCATTTTTGGAGAAAAATAATTTACTTAGCCCGAAACAATTTGGTTTTAGACAGGGTTTATCTACGGAGGATGCCTTGCTAGAATTCTGCTCTTCTATTTCCAAAGGATTAGATGAGCAAAAAAATTGTGCAAGTTTATTCGTAGATATTACCAAGGCCTTCGATATGGTTAGTCACGATATCTTCTTCAGTCTCAGCTCCCAACTGTTATCTGATATTGATATTGTATTTCATTCCTCGAAATGTGATAAACAGAAATCAAGCAATGACATATGTCGGAACAAGGAAAATGTAATGTTCCTCAACAATTTTTCTTGTGATTGTGATTGTTTTACAATTGAAGTTGTTACACATTTCAAATATCTAGGAATAATCATCGACAATAAGCTGAGTTGGTCTGAACAAATTTTATCATTGAAACAGTACCTTAACTCCTCGCTACGTATTTTTTACCATCTTAGAAACACATGCTCCTTACAAGTCTTAAAAATGATTTACTACGGTATCTTCCACTCCAAACTACATTATGGTATTTGCTGCTGGGGTGGTGCACCCCGCTCCAAAATTAAAAATTTATTGGTTATTCAAAAATGTGTAATTAGAAAAATATGCAATAAAAGTAGATACCACAATTCCATGCCATTATTTGTTAACCTGCAAATACTTCCTCTAAGACATTTATATTACTTTAATGTGTTGAAATTGTTTTTTTTGAGAAGCGGCTACCTGTATAGCAGATATTCGGTTTGCTATAATCTACGAAGAAATCAAAGCTTTTATGTCAATATTCCAACTTTTCGCACTACTTTTTATAGAAATACTTATTGCATTGTTTCGTGTAGATTATTTAATAAGTTACCTCAGGAATTGAAGTCATTACGCTCCATGAAATTGTTTAATACCAAAATGAAGACATGGCTCTTTGAATTTGAACACAATCAAATTGAAAATCTATTAAATCCCATTGTTTAAATAAATTGTTTAACTTTTTTGCTTATAGTTTAATGATAAATTCAATTTTGTGTATTATTTTTCTCTTTTTTATTTCCTAAAAATTAATTATGTAAATACCCCTTTGTAAATTTATTTCTAATGAAGTAGCATTTAATACTATAATTGCTCAATTCATACAAAATGCTACCCGTATTCTCTTTTGTTTAAATTGTTGATGATATTATATCAAATTGTAACAAATTGTAACCAATTGAGAATATGAATGAATAAATGAATGAAATGAAAATGAATAAAGTTGTCATCCAGGAAATTATGTAGGAAGCTCAGTCCATTTTCAAAACTATAATCCAGAATATTTTCGGCAAAATAGGCCACAGAACACTCAAAATACAAATCCAAATTATTCATGTTATGGCAATTACGATCCAAATATTTCCGCAAATCATAGAACTAACTACTCGGGAATCCGACAAAATGCTTGAAACTCAAGAACAAGAAATAATAATATGGGGGCAGATCACATACAAGCAGACAACTTTAAAGGTGGTGAATCTAGTAGAAATATCCAAGCTGAATCACAATTTAAAAATTTTCCGTTAACCACCTCAGAGCTCTACCCTGCGTGATAGTAAAAACGAAGTCAAGTCCAATCAAATTGCTTTTCGATTCTGGATCAAGTACATCGTTAATTCGATTCCACTTCTCAAGGAGTTCAATAGACCTTTTGTGAGAATAGAATTGCTTAAAACGGAATTAAATAATCATTATGATTTCAAACCTTTGCAAACTATGATCGATTTCAATAGTTCACAATTAATTACAAAAGATGAAAAACTACCCTTAATTTTTTCAAATCCAATAACCCACTCAACTCAGAAACACATTCACGCATTAGCAAAAGACGCAATGCCAGCCAGCAGTTGAAGGACCGTTTTTGGAAACGATGGGTACGTGAGTACCTGCCGGTGTAAACAAAACGCTTCAAATGGTTCCAAAGGGCGCCGGCGCTAAAAGTTGGGGACCTGGTTGGGGACAGAGTCATCAAACTTTTCCCGGAACCAGACGGACAGGTTCGTTCAGCTCACGTGAGGACTGCCGCGGGGGAGCTGGGAAGATCAGCGGTAAGGCTCGCGGTATTAGATGTGAGTGAGGCTGAAGTCTCGACTCGTGCTCAACACGGGGGGTGGGATGTCGATAATCGAGACGTGTAAACATTGTGATATTGGTGACTCTTGGAAGGCGAAAGCGAACAGAACGAATTTCATTGACATTTAAGATGATCTGTCAAATAAATAGCGCGCACTTTCTGAATTTACTTCAAGCATTAATTGTCCTTTGTTCTTTGTCATCGCCAGCCGCTGCCGCCTACAAAGAGTCACCAATTAGTAAGTATTTGAATATTATAAATAAACGTAGCTTCTTGAATGAAGTTTCCTTTAAGAAAATAAACCTCTCCTGAAATACTGAAGTAAATGGATGAAAGGACGTTTTATTTTGAACGGTGAAGAGCGGAGCGACGAAAACAACAACTTCACATATAGCAATCCACCAAACTTTAGACAGATGCACAATAATATAGGACAAATAAATTTAAGAAGCAATAAAGAAAGATATCATCAGTCGTGTTCGACCTGTTGTGATAACTAGTGGGATAATTATCGAGCTTCATTATTCATTATGAGTTGCCTAGTGTGTAATCAAAAGATAAAACGCGGGGATGCTGAAGGTATCTCATGTTGTGATTGCGGTCGATTGTTTCATTGTTCCTGCGTCAACCTCTCTGCCACAGACGTTGATTTCCTAAAATCAAGTGCTGCAGGTTATCGGTGTGAAAACTGTTCGAGTGTTCGACGAAGATCTCTGCACTCATTGCCTCCACTGGGAGAACATGTTCGGCCTAACTGTGCGACATCAACTAAACAACAACAATCGGTGAAAACGCAGGAAACCTCTACGTCATCCAGCAAAAGAGCAGTGGGTAAGACAAAAGTGCCGCAGCATTCGTCTGGTTCCTTGTCTAGTGCAGCACATACAAACAGTGAAGACATACGCAGTGCATTAACCCTTCAACACCTGTATGATGAGATTGTCAGCTCAAAAAAACATATGTCAGAGGAGATTCTCAATTTAAAAAAGCTCAATGCTGAGTTTCTCTCTTCCATTCACAAGCTTCAGTCGGAGAACGACTCTTTACGTCAAAAAATGAGTAAACTGGAGAGTAGAGTGAATTGGTTCGAACAACGGGAACTTGCAAATGCGATTGATATTGTAGGTGTTTCACAAGTCAATGAGCGTAATGCACGAGAGATCGCTCACACAATATTCAACACTGCTCTTGATGTCAACATTTCTGAAAATGATGTGGTGAAATGTTACGTGAAGAGACAACGAAGAACATCTGGAGAAGCTGATAGCAGCAGGAGTAATGGCAGTCAGAAGAGCATCATCTGTGTTCACTTGTCTTCAAATACTTTGAAAGAGAAAATTATGCTTTCTAAAAAATCGAGAAAAAATAATCTTAAGAACTCTCTCTTTAATGTAAACTGTAACAACAATATATATTTTAATGAGAGTCTTTCAAAACATAATAGGGCATTGTATGTAGCAGCAAAAAAGTTAAAATTGGAACAGAATTTTAAATATCTTTGGATTAAGAATGGTCGTATTCTCTTAAGAAAAGTGGAAAAAGGCAGTATTAATGTAATAAGATCCTTTGAGGATCTAAATAATTTGAATAATAATCTACCTAACAATTAATTGCTAATGAATTTTTGTAATAATCTAGATCAAATTAACATTAATCCTGTCTTTGAAACTTTAAGTAATGGAAACTTCTTTAATCTTGTTTTCGATTTTAATTCCGTATTGATTGTGCATCAAAATATCAGAAGCCTCAGAAAAAATGTTGATCTATTAGTCGCTCATATTGAGACCTTCCGCAAAAAACCAGACTTCGTTTTTGTCACTGAAATTTGGATTTTTTCTTATGAAATCAATGACTTTGTTATTCCGGGCTATAGATTTTGTGCTGCCCCGAATGATGATTATGCTGCAGGTGGCGTTGGTGTTTTCGTTAGAGATGAAATCAATGCTTCCTTTGTACAATGCATTTCGGTAAGTGCTGACGTTTTAAAATTATGTTGTAGTATTGGCAATATTAGTTTCACGTTGATGTGTCTGTATAAATTGCATTCGTATTCCTTTGAGATGTTTATTGAAGAATTTTCAAGATTGTTAAGTAATGAAAAGGCAGCAGATCTTATTCTCTTAGGAGATTTTAATCTTGATTTGCTTTCTCGAAATGATTTAACTGATTCTTATGAAACAGTCTTAGCGGAGAATGGTATGAATTCTATTATAAATAGCATTACGCGGCCCTTGACTGGATCTTGTTTAGACCATGTAGTTGCCCGCTTCTGGAAAATTTCACCTAATGATTGTTTAGGATTAAACCTTGATTTACAGATCACTGATCATTGCATGACAGGTATTTTAATTAATAACTTAGATAAAGGGTCACGTCACAATGTAACTCAACCTGCATACCCTCCAAAAAGTACAATTCAATATAATATACTCAATCAAAAACTTCTTTTAGAAAATTGGGAGCATGTATATTATGAAGATGATGTAAATCGAGCGTATGATCTTTTTTTGCAGACTTTGAGCAACCATATAAAAGAATCCAGTATCTTCGTTAGACGTAAGAGATCTGAAAAAAAACTTAAGCCGTGGATGGATAGACATATCTTAGAGAAAATAAAGTTAAAAAATAAGCTAAGTATTAAATTTTCCAAGCATCCCCAAAACATCAGCCTAAGGACTCGTTATAAAAAAATATGCAAACAAATCCGAAAAGATGTAAAAAACCGTCGCGATGAGTTCTATCGGTCTGAATTTGGAAAATGCAAGGGGAATTTAAGAAAGGAGTGGGAGCTAATTAATAATATGTTTAGTCGTCGTTCAAAGAGACAGACACGTATTATTCTAAGAAGCGGTTCCTCTGAAATATCTGATCCTTACAGTATTGCAGAAGAATTCAACAAATATTTTTCTACTGTCGCTTCGACATCTGTCCCTTCGACAAATAGTAAATCATGCAAATGCTGTCCAAATGAGAATAAAACACAAGATGTCGGAACGTCCAGAAACAGCTTTTGTTTTAGCCTAATATCTTCTTTTGAAATCTGGAAAACAATATGTTCTTTAAATAATTCGCGTTCTTGTGGTATGGATGGTTTATCTAATCAAATATTGAAAAAAATTGGTTTGAATGTTGCTGATGTACTAGCGCATATTTTCAATAAAAGTGTACTATTAGGAGTTTTTCCTGATAAACTCAAATGTGCAATTGTAATTCCACTTCATAAGAAAAACGATACACATGATATACGTAATTAAAGGCCGATATCACTGTTACCGAGTATTTCAAAGATATTTGAAAAGGTAATAAAAAAGCGAATTCTTTCATTTTTGGAGAAAAATAATTTACTTAGCCCGAAACAATTTGGTTTTAGACAGGGTTTATCTACGGAGGATGCCTTGCTAGAATTCTGCTCTTCTATTTCCAAAGGATTAGATGAGCAAAAAAATTGTGCAAGTTTATTCGTAGATATTACCAAGGCCTTCGATATGGTTAGTCACGATATCTTCTTCAGTCTCAGCTCCCAACTGTTATCTGATATTGATGTTGTATTTCATTCCTCGAAATGTGATAAACAGAAATCAAGCAATGACATATGTCGGAACAAGGAAAATGTAATGTTCCTCAACAATTTTTCTTGTGATTGTGATTGTTTTACAATTGAAGTTGTTACACATTTCAAATATCTAGGAATAATCATCGACAATAAGCTGAGTTGGTCTGAACAAATTTTATCATTGAAACAGTACCTTAACTCCTCGCTACGTATTTTTTACCATCTTAGAAACACATGCTCCTTACAAGTCTTAAAAATGATTTACTACGGTATCTTCCACTCCAAACTACATTATGGTATTTGCTGCTGGGGTGGTGCACCCCGCTCCAAAATTAAAAATTTATTGGTTATTCAAAAATGTGTAATTAGAAAAATATGCAATAAAAGTAGATACCACAATTCCATGCCATTATTTGTTAACCTGCAAATACTTCCTCTAAGACATTTATATTACTTTAATGTGTTGAAATTGTTTTTTTTGAGAAGCGGCTACCTGTATAGCAGATATTCGGTTTGCTATAATCTACGAAGAAATCAAAGCTTTTATGTCAATATTCCAACTTTTCGCACTACTTTTTATAGAAATACTTATTGCATTGTTTCGTGTAGATTATTTAATAAGTTACCTCAGGAATTGAAGTCATTACGCTCCATGAAATTGTTTAATACCAAAATGAAGACATGGCTCTTTGAATTTGAACACAATCAAATTGAAAATCTATTAAATCCCATTGTTTAAATAAATTGTTTAACTTTTTTGCTTATAGTTTAATGATAAATTCAATTTTGTGTATTATTTTTCTCTTTTTTATTTCCTAAAAATTAATTATGTAAATACCCCTTTGTAAATTTATTTCTAATGAAGTAGCATTTAATACTATAATTGCTCAATTCATACAAAATGCTACCCGTATTCTCTTTTGTTTAAATTGTTGATGATATTATATCAAATTGTAACAAATTGTAACCAATTGAGAATATGAATGAATAAATGAATGAAATGAAAATGAATAAAGTTGTCATCCAGGAAATTATGTAGGAAGCTCAGTCCATTTTCAAAACTATAATCCAGAATATTTTCGGCAAAATAGGCCACAGAACACTCAAAATACAAATCCAAATTATTCATGTTATGGCAATTACGATCCAAATATTTCCGCAAATCATAGAACTAACTACTCGGGAATCCGACAAAATGCTTGAAACTCAAGAACAAGAAATAATAATATGGGGGCAGATCACATACAAGCAGACAACTTTAAAGGTGGTGAATCTAGTAGAAATATCCAAGCTGAATCACGCTCTACCCTGCGTGATAGTAAAAACGAAGTCAAGTCCAATCAAATTGCTTTTCGATTCTGGATCAAGTACATCGTTAATTTGATTCCACTTCTCAAGGAGTTCAATAGACCTTTTGTGAGAATAGAATTGCTTAAAACGGAATTAAATAGTCATTTTGATTTCAAACCTTTGCAAACTATGATCGATTTCAATAGTTCACAATTAATTACAAAAGATGAAAAACTACCCTTAATTTTTTCAAATCCAATAACCCACTCAACTCAGGAACACATTCACGCATTAGCAAAAGACGCAATAAACATAAATTTCATTAAACTTGATATTAGGACAATTACAAAAAAACTTAAACTAGACAACCTTAATAACGAAGAAATTAAATTATTGACTGAGACTATTCGCAAACATAAAAATGTTTTTTATCTCGAAGGTCCTCAGTCCTTAAATACAACCACAAAATACCAACCCAAAACGATATCCCTATTTATAAAAAGGCTTATAGATATCCTGAGGCTTATAGACATGAGGTTGATAAACAAATCTCTGAAATTGTCAATACAACATGTGCATACAATGCTCCAATTTGGGTTGTCCCAAAGAAGATCGATAACTCTGGTGAACAAAAATGGCGCATTGTCATTGACTACAGGAAATTGAACGACGTTACAGCAGATGAACGATTTCCTATGCCCTTAATTGAGGATATTTATTCAAAACTAGCCAATGCAGAGTACTTCACGACTATTGATCTTGCCAAGGGATCGTTCCAAAGAATAATGAATGACGTACTGTGCGGCTTTATTAATATAATTTATGTCGTATATTCAGACGACATTCTCATTTTTCAACCTCGCTTCAAGAGCATATTGATTCTCTCAACAAGATCTTCAAGAGACTTCAGGAATATAATCTTAAGATACAGATGAACAAATGTAACTTCTTAAAACGCGAAACCGAATATTTAGGACACATTATTTCAACTGATGGTATAAAACCCAATCCCAATAAATTCGAAATTATTAAAAATATTAAAATGCCGCATACAATTAAACAAATAAAATCATTTTTGGGAGTCACTGGATTTTACCGCAAATTTATTAAGGACTACTCTAAAGTAGCCCTTCCAATGACCCAATTTCTAAAAAAAACTTAAAAATCAATATAAAAGACAGACAATACATTGAGTCCTTTAACAAGCTCAAATAACTTTTATGTACTTGCTCAGTTTTGGCATATCCAGATTTCAACAAGTGTTTCCTCCTAACAACTGATAATGCCGCTTTGGGAGCAGTTCTGTCGCAAAATCACCACCCAATCGCGTTTGCATCTCGAACTTTAAATCGTCACGAGACCAACTATAGCACAATAGAAAAGGAACTATTGTCCAAAGTGTTTGGTAGATTCAAACTAACCACTGACCTCTGGTTTGGCTTCGGTCGCTTAAAGAACCAAACGCGAAGTTGCAACGCTGGAAAATAAAATTTGAATTTGATTTCGACATTGAATATATTAAAGGGAAAGAATATAATGTTGCTGACTTTCTCTGTCGTCTAGAGACAAATTTTTCAGAAGTATTAAATGCAGACATTAGATCCGACTTTGCAACGATTCATAGCGGTGTCGAAAATCTCAACGATCATATTTTTATTAAAGAAACCCCATTGAATGTATATAAATATCAACTAGTACTAGAAAAAAGCAAAATCAAATCATACACAAATAAAGTTTTATATAAAAGGAAAAGAAGAACTACGATCTACATACCTACCAGAGTATAATAAAGGTCACGTTCTAAAAGTCTTGAAGGAATTGTTACCACTTAAATGGACAGTTGGGATATTTTGTAAGGATGACGACATATTTGTAAGTTTTCAAAACACAATAGTAAGGTATTTTTCAAATTCACCATACATGAGAATTCTTCGATGTACAAAGTTTCTAACGGACTTAACCTGTCTTGAGAAGATAATAGAACTAATTTAAAATGCTCATCTTAGTAAAAATCGTAGGGGAATAGAGGAAACCTTTTGAGAAATTAAAGACACATACTACTTTCCACACCTAAGACTTGAGAAAAATACATAAATCCATTATTAATTGCGTAATTTGTAATATATTCAAATACGACAGAAGCCCAATAAAACCAAAATGCTTTCTGAAACACCTTACAAACCTAATGAAATAGTACACATAGACGTATGGTTTTCTAATAAAAATAATATGTTTCTTACATGCATTGATAGTCTTACCAAGCATGTTTCTATTCACCCTCTTCCAGATAGGAATTCAATAACAATAGCTGAAATGTTAAAATATCGATTTGCAAATTTAGGTAATCCCCATAAAATAATAGCCGAAAATGAGTTCAACATTGCGTATATCAGAAGTTTTCTAAACAAAGAAAACATTCCTTACCATTTTACATCTCCAAATTAACACACAGGAAATTCTACAATAGAACGGTTTCATTCAACTCTGAATGAACACATACGTCTTTAACCATCTTCTCCATTCTACTTTTAATAAATCTGAATGGGATAATCTGAGACGAAGGGTTCAAGAAACTAAAAAAAAAACAAATAAATAGAATAAATAAATCACGAAAAGACCCACCAGAATACAAAGAAAGAGAGTTTGTAAACAATTTAGGCTTCCACAATATCAAACATTTACCAAGGTACATAATAAAAGAGGTTAAAGAAAAGGGCAGAACACATTTTAAAGACAAGGATTGCCAAAAAAGCGACCGTCAAATAGTAAAAAGAGCCTATAAAAATTCAAAAACCAGTAGAAATCATACAATTTGATAGGAAACTAACAGGCAGAGATTACTCAAAACGAAGCAGGAGTGTCAAGGATAAGATTTATGACAAGATTATGGACCATAATTTCTAATAATACTCGTAATTTGAATACTAATTTTCATCTGAATTCATCCACATTTTCATATACTTATCATACATATCCGATTCTTAACCTAATATTTTTCTTTTATTCTAAGTAAAACACAATGAATTAAAGAATTTACTATCAATAAATATATCCAAATATTTGAAATTAATAAGGTAATAAGGAACCCTAAAATGTAATTATTAACCAAACTAAATCTGTGAAATGATTAAATGTTAAACATACACGTTGTACAGGAAACGTAGCAAAAAAATATCAGTCACAAAAGCATTTGAGTTATTAAAATATAAAAGAATAAAACGTATACGCAACAGTACATGGAAAAAAAAAGACTAGCAACATCTCGACTACAACATCAGTATGGACATTCTCGACATTTCGTCCATGCTAAGGCGGGAGGAGTAACGTGTGTTGCTCAACACAACTGCAACAACAGCGGGAACATGTACAGCAACAACAGCGGGAACATGTACGTACACATGTACGACAAATATGTTCGTCGATTACAGAAATCCGTACAGGAAAGACGTACATCGACTTAAGTGCGTGGTTGCCTAGACAACCAAATAAACAAACAAAAAAATATTTGAAAAAGAAAATCGAAAATAATCAAAATTCAAGCAAATTGAAAAAAAAACAATCAATTTAAATAAAAAAACAGTTTTGAAATGGATGAAGAGCTGATTTTGAGTGCAAATCGGAAAGCAGCAAAGACATAAGCAAGAAGAGAAGAAAGAAAATAAAGCCGCAGGCGCAGTTTAAGAGACGGCTGCGTAATATGGAGTCTGTTAAAAAAACAGAGAACAACGACGTTGTGACGTACAGCGGAAGTGGGAATACTTTTGCAAAACTCGCTTCGTCTAACGAAATTGCTGCAGCTGAAAATGAGCTGGAAGAAAAAATTCAACACAAAAAATGAGCTGGAGGAGTTTATTAAAGCCCTCCAGCAAAAGCTCGAAACAAAACGGGCTCACAATCGGCAACAACAAAAACAGAAGCACGAACAACAACAGTTACAGACACAGCAGCAGGAGAAAAAACAACAGCAAGAACAACAGCAGCAGCAACAACAGCAGAATCAGCAACAAAAACAACAACAACAGCAGCAACAACAACAGCAGCACCAGAAACACCAGCAGCAGCAAAAGCAGCAGCAACCGGAGAAGCAGCAGCAGCAAAAACAACAGCAGCAACAGAAAACTAATCGAAAACAAAGGGTGCCGCCGATAAACATCAGCGGCATGGAAACCGCAGACACCATTCAGGTATGTGAGTTGTCTGTGGGGGGCGATTTTTTCATAAAAAATAAAGGTAATGAGAAGCAAGCTGTCCACTGCTTAACAGAGGGCAGCTTTAAAAAAGTTAAAACTTCGTTGACGACAGCTGGGGTGGAGTTTACCACTTTCACCCTAAAAAGCGAGAAGGTCCATTCGGTCCTTCTCAAGGGCTTAGCTGCTGCAACTGAGCCGGAGAGTATCTTAAAGGCTCTTCAAAAATCGAAGGTAGAAGGCGTGGAGTTTGTGGCGGTTCGTCGCTTCTCCACTGTCCTCTCCAGAACGCCGCCTGTGCGCATGCTCCCCCTCTTCCTTGTCCAGGTCTCTCCGGGGAGCAAACTTGAATGTCTGAGGAGCATTAAGCTCCTCAACAAACAGGAGGTCTCCTGGGAGAGACTCAGGAGGACGAAACAGATGCTTTTCTGCGCAAGGTGCCAGACCTTTGGCCACGCCGCGACGAACTGCAACAAGCAGCCTCGTTGCGGCAAATGCGCAGAGAGGCATTTGTCTGCGCAGTGTCCCCTTGGAGAGGGGAGAGTTGAGGACAGGGCGCGCTTAAAGGGCGTGCACTGCGGTGCAGGTGGACATCCCTCAAGCTACAGGGGCTGTCCAAAGGTCAAGCAACTCCATAGAGAGTTGCTTAAGAAAGACCTAAACAAAACAACAAAAGTGGCGGATTCAAGGCCGGTGCCGAGAATTCCAGCCACAACTGTTACGCAAAAAAGCAGACTGCTGTCGAGACTGAATACTCTATACAGACGCTTTACAGACCCAGACGACCAGGAAATACGGTCGCCCAAGTCGCAGTTGAAGAACATCCAGAAGTTGATTCGGATGAACTATAGAATTGCTGTCCGTACGGGCCGTACGATCTAACGGTCCGGGTTTGTTTCCCCAAATCAACCGAATCTTCCGAAGGAGGGATCATAACGACTTAGAGGCTGTTCGACTTGACAGGACAACCGACAATGAAAACCTACTGACTTCGGTTGGCATAGATCCGGATGAGGCTGTGCTTGACAATGAGTTCTTCATTGTTGAGGATGCCCAAGAGAAGGTAGAGGCAATAGGAGCTGTTTTTCAGAAAGTGTACACGGTCAACGACTCTCGTCGGCCGAACCACGACCTGGAGAACAGAGCCATGCTGAACCACTTCCACCTTAGAAATGAAATACAGCAGTGGCGTTCTGAGAATCCTGGTTTTACCAGTTTCAATGACGAAAATCAGGCAACCAATGCTGTCGCCCAAGATGGCTCCAATGCCATCCTCATTTCGAAGGAGGAACTCAAAGACATCTTCAACGGTTTGAAGAACAAAAAGTCGACTAGCTCGACGGAATACCAAATATAGTGTTACGTCATCTCCCTGACGAGGCGGTAGAGATATACACAATCCTGTTTAACAATGCGCTGAGTAATACACATTACCCAGCGCAATGGAAGACGGCGGTAGTGCAACCTCTCCCCAAAAAGACAAGGATTCCTCGCTTCCGAAAAATCTTCGGTCGATAAGCCTCCTCCCCTGCATAAGCAAGGTTTTCGAAAAGATTGTTAACAGGGTCCTGATCCAGTGGACTGAGGACAATAAAATTATACCGAACAACCAGTTTGGATTTAGGGCGAGGCATGATACTGTACATGCCGTGTCAAAACTGGTTTCGGACATTTAGTGGAACAACCACAAAACACAGTGCACCGGGGCCTGTCTCGTTGACTTGGAAAAGGCATTCGACACCGTATGGTTGGAATACCTCTTCTTTAAGTTGACGAGGATGGGTATAAGCAAACCGCTGCTTTACACGATCTATAACATGGTAACGAGTAGGAGTTTTGTTGTCAAAAGTGGCAACAAAGTTTCCACCAACGTTTTCCAAATAAAAAATGGGTTCCAACAGGGTGCAGTGAACTCACCAATCCTTTTTACTATTTTCACCAGCGAACTGATTGGCTCCATGCACAACTTGATTGCGTTCGCCGACGATTGGGTCGCCTACCCTACGGTACCAAAGATAGAAGTCATTAACACGCTCCTGCAACGTGACTTCGAAAAAGTCCAGCAATTTTGCGACGACTGGAAGTTGAAAATCAACCACCAGAAGTGTGAAACAATCCTCTTCCGGACTCCGTTATACAGGGCCTCAAGAGATACGAAAAAGAATTGGCGCAAGTTCGGCATATTGGACCCACGGGGTCAGCCACTAGCCCTGAAAAGTGTAGTGCGATATCTTGGCATTATGTTGGATCAGTATCTGTATGAAGGTATCCATATAAATACAGCTCTGACGAAAGCTAATAAAGGCTTCGCTATGGCAAGGGGGCAGCCAACTTAACGCCAAAGTGAAGCGAATCTGCTACACGGCCCTCATCCGGCCAATCATTGTGTATAGCTGCCCAGTGTGGTTCAATGTGAGTCCTTCCCAAATGGAAAAGATGAGGTTATTCGAGAGACAATGTCTTCGCGCATGTTTCAAGAAGTACAGAACCCCGGAATCTGACTACAAGAAGTTCTATCCTAATGAAGTCTTGTATAACGAAGCAAACGTGAACAGGGTTGATAATTTTATCATTAAGCTGATTCGGAGGCATGTTGCACGAGCCATGACTTCTGAGAATGATCTCATATTTGGGGCCTACTACCCAAATGACGAGTACCACGAGAACGCTCGCCGAAAGGGTTTTCTTCCAACGTTCTTGTATCTTTACCGCATTGGACTGATCCAGGATGCGGAGGCATGTCCACTTATCTACCACGTGGTGAGAAGGACAGTGGACAGGCGAGTGTTGTACGACGCCAACGTCGTTCGTCGGGATGCTCTCCGGTTCTGCACATCCATCTCCACCCGTGATAGGATGGACACGGATAAGGACCGGGGGTTCTACTGGTGGTTAGAGCCACACCAGGAACCCCAGCTGTCGTCAGCCTGGTAGGTTAGGGTTGGTCCCCCACGGCCAACTCTCATTTAGTATAAGTCAAGTTACGTTAGTAATTAGGATTACATATAAAAACTGTACATAATTAAAAAAAAAAAAAAGTTTGTCGTAAGTATTTTTAAGTTAGAATAGGATATATGTGTTATTATTTTTGTAGAAAATTCCATAGATAGCTAAGTTTAAAAAAAAAAAAAACGTTTTCTTAGTTTTAAAAAATAAATAATAGTTTTTATTAATTAAAAAAAAATAACTAGCAATGACGCCGAAAGGCAAAAGCAAAACAAATATATCAATAGTAAAGCATAGAGCGCCCGCATAGAGCCAGTAAGTAAATATAAGATTTCATTTCTGTCGTACCTAGGTTCAGCTTTTTATACCTAGTTTTAAGATACCATTAGATAAATAATAAAAAAATGCCTTTTAAACTAAACGCATGCATGTTGTTCCCCAATTATGGTACAGTCACAACCTGCAACCACGACTCCACCGGATGGCTTGATGTACTGTATAATCGTATGTTAATTTCTTTTTTTTTTATTTACTAACGTACTGTTATATTTCTCTGTACAACGTATGTAAGATGTCAGTTTATAGAAACTTGTGACTTCAATTGTATATTGGCAGTCGAAAATAAAACATAACTCACGGTGACCACACAAAGCAGGAATATAAACCAACCTTAAAAGAATTCTCAAAACACTAAAGAAATCTGGACTTAAACTTCAAATAGATAAGTGCAATTTCCAAAGAAATAGAATACTTATGCCTTGTTCTCACTCCAGAAGAAGTTAAGCCAAATCCCAATAAAATGACATACGTACATACAACATTTACAACTTCAGAGGCAAATTAAATCGTTTATAAAAGATTATGCAAAAATTTCGGTTCCCATGGTTATATACATTAAGAAAAATTTTAAAGTAAATATTAATGCTGCAAATTATATGCGTCGTACAAAAACTAAATTCTTTAATAAAAGTTAATAAAAGATGTAAGCTGATAACAGAAGCAATTTTGGATTTGGAGCTGTCATGACGAAAGATAGTCACCCTACGCGTATTGTACTTTGAATAATCACGAGAAAATTTACTCTACAATTGAGAAGGAGTTAAATATCTTAGAACCTAATTACTTAGTAAAGAGTATGATCTACAAGGCTGATTCTCAGCCTATAAAGTGGTTGCAAGCAAAAACTAAGATAAATAGATATATATTTTATTTCGAATATAACATTTTGTGTTATCGCACAATTTACAATTATGTGTGCAGAGATGTGATTTACATTAGTATATCTTACAACTGAAATATTATAAGATAACTTGGAATACTATTTCTTAGATTCGACACAATTCTGAGGAAAAACGAAAAAAACCTCAATTTACAATTTAAAACAAAAAAAAGTAAATAAATAAATATATACATATAAATGTATGTAATATAAAACATTCAAATATGTGAATCAAAAATAAATAAATTAACTAACAATGAATAAATTAGCAGGTGGGTGGGTGATGTGGGAACAGGGTAGGCACTGATTGGTATCAACCCGGCGATGCCCAGCTGTTGTAACTGTTTCCCACACATCAACTGTGCTTATAGTACCTCCACTTCGGTAGCCACCGGATCCTGGTTGTTGTTCATCCGAACTCAACTTGCTAAGCCTATAAGTGCGACCTCCGCCCAAGAGGTATAAAAAAGGGTCCGCTCCTCCAGGTTGGGGGTGTGCGTCGGGGTAACTGCCCGGCCACATTGAAAAAATCTCCAGTTACGAAACGACCGAATGCCTCGGATACGGATGGATACACTGTTGACGACCCCCGCAAACGGGCAAAGGACAATTATTTACGGATCTGCACATGGAATGTGAGGTCCCTAAACAGACCACGTGCAGCCGATGACCTTGCGGAGGCCCTGGACTACTATAAAGCAGACATTACCGCGATTTAGGAAATGTGGTGGGATGGGCCGGGCAAGAGAAGAGTGAGATAGTGCGACATATACCATGGCGACTGCTACAGGGAGAGAGGGAAACGCTTATTCGGATGCGGTTTTGTTGTTCGAGGCAGACTTAGGCAAAAAGTCTTAAGCTTCCAATACATAAGCGAACGCCTCATAACAATCCGCATCAAGGGTAAATTCGGGAATATAGGCTTCATATGCGCCCACGCCCCGACAGAGGAAAAAGATGACAGCAGTAAAGAAGACTTCTATCACCTCCTAGAAAGGACATACGATCGATGCCCCAGCTACGACACCAAGATCGTTTTAGGAGATTTCAACACTCAGCTGGGAAGAGAAGAAGTCTTTGCTAAAGTCATCAGCAGAAACAGCCTGCACGCCAACACCTCCGGATACGGACTCAGGCTAGTTGACTTCGCCTCGGGGCGAAATCTCTCTGTCGCCAGCACGCGGTTCCCGCACCTCAACATTCATAAAGTGACCTGGCGATCACCAGATCAATCAACCGTCAACCAGATTGATCATGTTGCGATCGACGTCAGACACTCCTCCAGTATTCTCGATGTCCGAACCTTCCGCGGTGCAAACATCGACTCGGATAATTTCCTTGTTGTAGCCAAGGTAAGAACCCGGATATCGAGAGAGCAACGGAGTCGAGACAGGCCAAAACGGTTTGACGTCGGAAAGCTACAATCGCAGCCAATCGCTAGAGCCTTTACCAATTGATTCTCCCTGAAACTATCTCAAAGTTCGACGCTGCCTGGACAAACAAAAGAAGACAAATGGAAACGTTGTCAAGAAGCCATCAAAGAGGCCGCCACTGATGTGCTGGGTTTCAAGCCACCACCTAAGAGGAACCCATGGTTTGACGACGAGTGCAGGCAGGCGCATGCAGCCAAACAGGAAGCTTACAAGGCAACGCTGCATCGAACGACGAGAGCTGTTTGTGAGCTCTACAAATAGATAAGAAGGGAAGAGAACCGGCTTCTCAGAAGAAAAAAGAAAGAGCACGAGAAGCTCGCTGTTCAAAGCGGCTGAGGATGAGCTGGTTGTGTGCATGCACCAACTCATCTGTAAGATATGGTCAGAGGAAAGCATGCCCGACGAGTGGAATCTCAGCATCGTATGCCCGGTGCACAAGAAAGGAGACCCCTTCGACTGCGCCAACTACCGAGGGATCAGTCTCCTTAACATCGCGTATAAGATTCTCTCTGCCGTATTGTGTGAGCGCCTGAAACCGTTCGTCAACAACCTGATAGGTCCTTATCAGTGTGGTTTCAGGCCAGGGAAGTCCACAATCGACCAGATCTTCACACTGCGGCAAATTCTGGAGAAGTCCTATTTGTCGATTTCAAGGCCGCGTATGACAGCGTGCATAGAGACGAGCTATACTGTGCAATGTCTAGTTTTGGCATCCCTACCAAACTCGTCAGATGGTGTAGGATGACGAAGGAGAACTCTCGCTGCTCCGTTAAAGTCGATAGCGAACTCACCGAGACCTTCGATGTCAAAAAAGGACTTAGACAAGGCGACGCGCTGTCATGCGACTTCTTTAACATCATTCTTGAAGGGATCGTGCGATCGTGAGTAACTCCCACGTGAACATCAGAGGCACGATCTTCCACAAGTCCGCTCAACTGCTAGCTTATGCGGATGGCATTGACGTAATCGGCAGAACTCAGCCAGCCGTCAATGAGGCGTTTGCTAGCATCGAAGCGGAAGCGGCTAAAGTGGGACTGGTGGTAAACGAGGGCAAAACTAAGTATATGCTGTCATCAAAGAAGGACGCAGAACATCGACGTCTCGGACAGAGCGTCACTATGGGCAGCAGACGTTTCGAGGTAGTCAAGGACTTCGTCTACCTCGGCTCCGCGGTGAATAGGGACAACAACATCAGTACCGAAATCAAGCGCAGAATCACTCTTGCCAATCGCTGTTTCTTCGGGCTTAAGAGGCAATTGAGTAATAAAGCCCTCTCCCGAACGACCAAAGTGACTTTGTACAACACCTTGATCATCCCTGTCCTCCTGAAACCTATACGCTACTAAAAGCGGATGAGGAAGCCCTTGGTCTCTTTGAGAGAAAAGTTCTGCGTGCAATTTTTGGTCCTGTTTGCTTTGATGGCATCTGGAGGAGAAGATTCAACCACGAATTGTATGGGCTGTACGGCGGCATGAGCCTTGTGAAGCGTCTACGGAGACAACGTAGTGGCTAGGCCATGTAGAGCGGATGGACAACACTGCTCCGGCCCGAAGAGTCTTCGAATTCGAACCACAGGGACAACGCAACAGAGGACGTCCTAGACTGAGATGGCGCACACAAGTGGAAAAGGACCTCAACCAACTTGGAGTGTGGAATTGGAAGCAGCTGGCAAAGGATCGTGCTAGCTGGAGAGGCATGCTGGTTGAGGCCCAAGTCCACCCCGGACTGTAGCGCCATCTGAAGAAAAAGAAGAATAAATTAACAAATAAATAAATAAGTAAATAGATAAATAAACAAATAATGAATAAATAAATAAAGAAACAAGTAAACAAATTAATAAATAGAGAGATATGCACATAAATAAGTAAATAAGAAAATGAAATTTTTAAATATGTAAACAATGAAACATATATAACCTTTGAATATAAATTCATAAGTGCATTAGATAAATAGGTACTGGCAGAGAGAAACAAAAGGACTTCTTTAGCTTAGCTTTCTTATGAAGTTCTCTTGTGGAGTAATGCCATGGCAAATTTAACATAATTTTTAAGATTTTGTTCTGGGTTACTTGTAATCTTTTTATATGACAATTTGCACAGCTACCCCAGACTTGACATTCGTACAAGAGAATTGCTTGAAAAATTGTTTTGTAAATTAGAATTTTTTTCTCAATCGAAAGAAATGATTTTCTATTTAAAAGTGCATACAGCATTCTAATGTCTATGTTAATTTTTTGCATTGTATTTATGTTGTGCTCTTTAAACGTATGTCTTTTATCAAGATAAATTCCTAAATATTTAGCAGAACTCTTCCACTCAATTGGGTGGCCATCAACTAATAGTTGATAACTCGGGAGGAAGCAAGTTTTTCTTTTTCTAGAAAAAAAGATAGCTTGAATCTTTTCCGAGTTAAGTTTGATTTTCCACTTCAAAAAATAATTTTGCAGAATTTGCATGGCACTTATTAGATTAGTCTCAATGTTGTGACAAATTACATTTCGCTGTGTCATCGGCGTAGATTGTCAAGTCACATTCTGGAAGTGCTGGAAAGTCTGAAGTATACAGATTGTAAAGTACGGGACCGCGAACGGATCCTTGTGGTATACCGGCAGTAACATTAACCAAATCAGACATACCACCATTGACAAGCACTCTATACGAACGGTTTGTTATAAACTTATAAACAATTTTAGATAAAACGGAGGGAAGTTTTAATTAATCATTTTGTATATGAGCCCGTATCAAACGCTTTTTCAATGTCGAGTATTATCATACCCGTAGACTTGCCTACATCTCGGTTCCTTTTAATAATGTTACATATCCTAAGTATCTGGTGGGGAGTGCCGTGATTTGGTCTAAAACCAAACTGCTCATTGGGAAATATGTTTCTGCCATCAATTATTTTTATAATTTTTTCCTTGAGAACTTTTCAAAGATTTTACTAACGTCACTAATTGGTCTATAACTTTCAGTCCCGTGCAAAGGTTTAACTACTTTTGGAATTGATATTATTTTTGCAAGTTTCCATGAGTCTGGAAAATACTGGATCTTAAGACATGCATTGATAAGGAAAGTGAGGAATTGTATACCTTTTTTGGCAAATTTTTTAAATATATATTTTTAATTCGGTCGAATCCATCCGTTTTTCTAGTCACAAGAACGTTTAGAAAGTATTCAGTGTCTTCTTCCGTAATAAACTCACTAAGGGGGGTTTCACAAGATACTGTATTGAATGTTTGCACAGTATGTTTAGCAAGTCAGATAGTATTTTGATCCCCTAAATGCTGGGAAACACTATGATTTTTAGAAAAATTCATTGCTAGAGCTTCAGCTTTTTCTATATCCGCAAAGCAACTATTGTTGCCATTTTCTAGAAAAGGAATTTGTTTTCTCTTATTTTTTAAATGGCTTGCTGGCCTTATCTAACGACTGCAGTTTATTGTTCCACTCTCTATTACGATAATTCTGTATGCATTGGCTTATTATTATTTTTTTTTTTTTTTGCAATTTTTGTTCATTTTATTTCAGTTTCTTTTCTTACGTACTAGACAAAATTACTTAAAGCTAGCTTACCTAAGTGAACAATGTTCTTAGCCTAACTTACTGACCCTATGCGGGTACACTAATCTAATCTTAATTTTAATTTTAATATGCCTTTCGGCGTCCGATTTTATTTATTTTGATTTAAATCTTAAAGTTAACTTACATTATAGACCAAGAAAATTTAAAAAAAAAACTTGGCTAAAAGATCTCATTTTTTTTTTCTAAAACTAGCTTAATCTAACTTAAAATTTAACCTAACCTAAGAAAATATATATGTAAATGTAACTTAAACTATGTCCGTAAAGCAATACGAACGCGTGCACCAGGGCGTATGCATCATGTATATGATGCACATATAGTGACTATACGCCGGTGCACCATTGGCTTATTATCTTACTTAATTGATTCATTTGGAACTTCGAAGCTTGTCGCCGATATCTTTACCAGTTCCTACGGTGCATATTACTTACTTTTATTAGTTCCTGAATATGGAAGGGAATTTTTATGCTTTCTTTGGAGTTTTCGGAATGCTATTATCAGCTGAAGTTGCCGACCGAGTCTCCCTGAAACTCTCCCAAAGTTCGACGCCGCCTTCACTGACAATAGAAGAAGAATAAAAACGTTGTCAAAATGCCATCAAAGAAGCTGCCACTGATGTGCTGGGTTTCACGCCACCACCTTGAAGGAACCCATGGTTTGACGACGAGTGCAGGCAGGCACATACAGCAAAACAGGAGGCCTACCAGGCAACGCTGCATCGGACAACCACAGCTGTTCGTGAGCTCTACGAACATTAAAGAAGGGAAGAGAACCGGCTTCTCAGAAGGAAAAAGAGAGAGCATGAGAAGCGCGCGGCCGAAGAGCAGTAGGAGAGGTGTTATGGCAGGAACTTTCCTTGAAAAATTACGGCAATTTATATCCATAAAAGGAAAAATTAAAAAAATTGTTGCTGATAAAGAGTTCAATAGCAAAGAGTTCAAGGTATTGAAATTCATTTCGTTAAACCAAATAATCATACCGGCAATGCCGATGCAGAACGACTTAATAACAAACTAACGGAAAGAATCAGGTCACTTAACGCAGAATAAAACAAATGTATAAAGCTATTGAATATTAAAACAACTATTTTCATTCTACACTTAAAGCAAGGCCCATAGATGTGCAAAACCGTAAAGTCGATATAGAGTTAATAAAAAGAAGAATTAAAAAGAAAGAAAAAAATTTATTACATTAATAAAGCTAACAAAAATAAAGAAGAGTATTGTGAGACTAGGAAAATAGGATTTATAAAAAATTATCTTAACGTTAGGCATAAAATGGTTGTTTGGCACTTTAGATGAAAATGACAGGATTGCAATTGAAGAACAATTAAAGCAAAGAGAAGAAAATAACCATAATACAATAAAAGCAATAAACAAATAAGTTAAAATTAACGACAATTTTAATAATTCCTTCACACTGATAAAAAGTATTTTAGAATCAGACCGAAACAAAGTTATAGAAGAGATTACAGCAATAAGAGACAATGAAAAACGGATTGTCGAACGGGAACAATTTTTAGAACAGCAAATTCGTATTAACATGTTAAGAGAGCAAATAGATCATATACAGGATAATATTGTTTCGGCTAGACTAGGAAGTGAATACAAATTTCATATACATACCTTAAGTAATATAAGAACTGGTATAGCTACATACATAAATGATACAATAGTGATAGCAGTAAAAATCCCTACTGGAATTTTGAATATTGACAAAAAACTAATTGTCCCCATATCGAATTTGAATAACAAACAAATCGATGAAGATTTGGAATATATTGTAAGAATTAATAATGAAACGTACAAATTTGAGAACAATGCTAATATACATATGTATACATATGTGTATGAACTAAAATTAAGCACAAATTGTATAATAAGAAGAAATTGTAAATTCGTTGATAGTCCAGATGAAGAAATAATCGAAATAGATAATAATTTTATAACATTAAATAACATAAAGACCAAACAGTTCAATAGTACTTGCGACGAGAGAAATTTTATGTTAACAGGTTATTACATTATAAATTTTTAAAATTGTTCAGTTAGGTTGGGAAATAAACAATTTAGTAACAATATGTACACAATGAAAGAAAGATTTGTTGTATTTCATACGCAAACTGTCGCTTTTACAGAAGGTACTACGTTAAGTTTTGAAAAACTCAAATTCAATAATGAAAAGAATATACAAGAAATTACAGAACTAAAATTTCACAATGTTATAAACTATAGTATAAGTCTTAGCTCCTTTGTTTTCATTGTAAGCCTTATTATAATAATACTTTATTTCTTGAGAAAGAACTCATTCACAAAGATTCAGGAGAATCTTAACACAAGGGAGGGAGGAGTTACGTCAGCACCGAACACTTGCTCACCAATGGGAAATGCGAACGCTTGCATTTCCCATTCACAAAGTCAAAGTGCAACGATCGAGCATTGCGACATTGACCTTATCATGGCCAAGTACTGTAAACAATAACAGGAAATGCTTAGATGAGCAATGTTCAATGCTCGAGCATATGAGTATAATAAATTGCTAGTTGGGCAAATGTTCGGTGGACGGAACCTCTTCAATTAAAGGTCGGAAATAAAGTGACACAGAAGAGAAACCTGCTTTATTAAAGTTGAATTTGGTTCCAAAACCAAATTCATATAACTCGTGCGCTGTTGTCGGTCACTCGCGCCGTTTCAGTATGAGTAGAGAGATATGGAAAATCGCTTATAGATGATAAAGGGATGTTGAAAACATTGTTGTTACGCGTTGGAGAAGAGCGATGAGCTTTAGATGTTGTTGTTGGGGATTTTTGCCTAATTTGCAAATATTGCGTTCTGCTTGCACACGAAGTATCAGTGGATATTTGGTTACCATGACACTTGTGGACATTCGGATTATTGCAGTCGACAGTCTTGTGATGTTCACCACAGATGGAGCAATACGTTCTTACTTTGCAGGTTTTCTCACCGTGTCCGAACATCTGACAGTTTCGACGATAGGCGATTTTTTTGTTGTCGGTAGAAACTCCGTTTAATTTGAGTGTGAAATATGCAACGAACATTTTTCTTTAACTCATTGAGTTTGATTGAACCTTTTTCAAAGAAAACTATATAAAAAGTGTCTGTACGCTTTTCATAATTTTTTGTAATCATTTTGATTTCTTTGCATTTTAACCCGAGTCTATTTAATTCACTTTGTAGTTAAGTAGTGTCATATGCGTCCAGTCCAAACAAAACAACTTTGAAAGCTTTTTTACTTTTTTGTCATGTGCGAAGTACTGGCAATTTTCATTTTCTAGTTTACACACTGAATTTTAATCCCAATGGATTTTTTTTAATTGAAGTCTGTTAAATTAGAGAATTGCATAAGGTTTTGCACTCGCATGATTTTTGCAATAATTTAATTGGTGGAACACTTATTTTAACTGATTTTTCGGGCACTATGTTATCGTCCATTGCTTCATTTTCATTTTCATTATCCATTATTGTCTGAAATGGACCCGAGTAGTTTTCCCAGGGATCTCTTTCTCCCGACGACATTTTACCAATCGGCTTGGATTTTTTCCCGGAGGACAAAGAATTGCCCCCGGTATTTAGGGACCTCGCGTAATTTTGAAAGTTAATGAACACAAGTTAATCAATAAACTATCGCAATCTGTACTCTCGATGCGGTCGCTTAAAAGCTCGGCACAGAACTGCAAGCAAAAAATTAAGGGTCAAAATATAAGCCACAGGCTCCAACGATGGCTAATAAAATTAGGAGAGTATGACTTCAAAATATGATATATTACATAAAAACCAAAGAAAACAAGGTAGCCGATTTTCTTAGTAGAATTGATCTTAATAGAAATGAAATAAATTTATTTGATAAACTTTCGAAATGAAAATTAAATGAAAATGCCGAAAAACATACTAATTGTAATGAATCCCTGGAAATCTCAACTTTTCATTCCCAAGAAGAAAATAGTAATGATCATATACCAATTTTGTGGTCGCCGTGGCGTAGTGGTAAGTGCGTCGACCGCCGCGCAGAAAGTCTGGGTTCGATTCCCGGCAATTTTTTACGGCACCACCTCTTTCGTGTTGCTCACAAGACTCAAAGAACAAATTATTGTTATTATTACATATACCAATTTTAGAAATTGTCGTAAATAGATTCAAGACTCAGATAGTAATTCTGGAGCAAATTAAGGTAGTGATTGAAAATATTGGTTTAGTTATTATTTGGTCATATTTATTGACAAAAACGACATTCCTAATAAAATATTTCATATAGTCCGAAGACATATAAATAATGGTAAGATTGGAATTTATTGTGAACTAAGCGACTCACTGTACAACATTGTGCAGAAGAAGCTTATGGAACTGAGAATCCCTCATGTTAATTTTGTCAAATGTATGTAGCTATTTTGCAAAAGATTTAAAAGACGAAGAGGAAGCTTTAAAGCAAATATCCTTATTGCATAAAATAGAATCAAGCCATTCAGGAATGATACCTTATTATAAGGGTTTGAAAAGTAAAGTATATTAACCTAACCTTAAAATTTTAATTAACAAAGTAATAAATAAGTATCAGCAAAATATGATAGGAACAGAATTAACAGAAACTTCGGAAGATATAAATGACATAATCCATGTAGATAGAGGGTGATTTTTTAGCTATTATCTCTTTGGCAACACTGGTTTAAACAGCTGACACACGTTCCGTGTTTGGTTTCAGTGTCAAACATCTTCAGTTTGGTCTATAATTTAATCCTCTTATAAATGAACAACGCTTGTAAATTATTGAATTTTATTATCAAAATGCGTGCTCTGTTAAGAAAGTTAATCGCGCTAGTTATGTATTTAATCAAATACGTTTGAGTGTGGTCTTAAGACTGATTTTTATTTATCAAAATATTCTTTACCTACCCTGCATTAATATCTATGACCTACTTAATTCTACTTACATATTTACCGAGCCAGCTCAATGAGTTTCATGACTTCTTTATCATATCGGCAAAACGAAGTTCATGACACTCATTGCTGCTTTGGAACAATGAAGTTCATGACACTCGTAGCTGCATTAACGGAAGTCAATTGCACATTAAAGCTGACTTCGTATCTTATATCTATGTGGTTTGGGGTGAGTGTACTAACGTAAGACGCGCTTATTCCATTTCTTTGGTCAGTTCATTTTTGACTTAAGGGGACGTAAATAAGCAGAATTGTCGATTTTGGAGTGAATATCAGCCAGAAGCATTGCAAGAGCTACCAATGCATCCAGAAAAGGTCACAGTTTGGTGCGGTTTATGGACTTGTGGTATCATTGGACCGTACTTCTTTAAAGATGATGCGAATCGTAACGTAACTGTGAATGGTGAGCGCCACCGTGAGATGATATCCAACTTTTTTTTGCCCAAAATGCAAGAGCTTGACTTGCATGATATGTGGTTTCAACAAGACGATGCCACACAGTACACGCAACAATTAACTTATTCAGAGGCGAGTTCGGTAAACATTTTATTTTACGTTCGGGATCGGTCAATTGGCGATTTAACGCCTGTAGAATATTTTGTGTAGGGCTATGTTAAAGCTCATATCTATACAGACAAGCCCGCTTCAATTGACGCATTGGAAAACAACATTGAAGCAAAATGTTGGAAGCGATATCTCGCAAAGAGTATGCCAAAATTGGACTAAGCGGATGGACCATTTGAGGCGTAGTCAAGGTCAACATTTGCATGAAATAAGCTTCAAACATTAAATTATATGGACCGTATTATCGATTCAAATAAAGATTTCATGAAATTTTCTGAATTTAATGTGTTTTTTTTCGAAAAAACTTTCCTATAGCTTTTAAAAAATCACCCTTTACTAATATCGGGATCCAGGCGTTGAAAATTGAATGACTCGAGTCGAACTTGGGATATGCTGTTGTTAATAAAGGGTCAGAAGAAATTGTTAGTATGTATTGTTGCGCGCTGAATGCAACATGATCACCTGGAAATCCATTATCTATTTATCCTTGTCAGTCTTTTACATATGTCATCTCTTTAAAAAGTCATCTGTCAGAAGAAAGATAACCTAAGAAACGAGTTGTAATAAAGAAGTTGCTAAGACACGTTTTTTTTCTCATTTTGCAATTCTAACTTCTTCATAATTTCGTCGAGGGCCTTAATAAAATTGTGATATTTCGCAACAGTAAGTTATCTTCTTATATGTAGTTAAGATACAAGACATAAGATGTATTTAAACAATTTCAGTTTAATATACTCAATTATTCCACATGGGTATAAAAGAGGACTTTTTAATTTTGGTCGAAGTGCATTTTGGAACGTTGGATGACGAAGATAGACAAAATATTGAACATTTTTCTGTTGTTGATCCGTAGTAACAAATATGAACCAACAAATAAAAATAAGTTCTAATTACAATGAAAAAAGACATTTGAATCAGATAGAAAACGGATATTAAATCGAATAAACGAAATTCAAGGGTTACCAAGGGGATTAAGTACAGAAGTATTTTTATAGAACAAATGTTTAAGCTAAAGAGGACGTTGCTTCAACTCGAACCGGTATATTACATCTGAACATGTTAACGAATAATGCAATTTTTAAGTATAGTATGAAGTATATTATTAAAGAAGAAGCAAGGACTGGGTGAGCTGTAACTAAAAGTTAAGATATTATTTTTGCAATAAAGCTACCTGTCGCATTTATCAAAGTAAATAAAATAATAATGGGGGGGCAGGGTTTGTGGTCACAGGGCAAAGTTGCTGATCGCTCTCAACATGGTGGGATGCCAACAACGATCCCTGTCGATGCGCAAACCAAGTTGACATGCAGCCTCCTAGTGGCGCCCCCTGGATAGCTATTACAACACCCGTTGTGAAGTGAACCAATGCATGCAGCGACTCCCTAGCGGTTATGCGGAGGGCTAACAACCCGTCCACAGAAAAACTATCTGTTATGAGAGAGCCTCGGATCTACGGACGGATTTACAACGACGACACGGAACGAAAAAGGACAACGATTTGCGAGTGTGCTCCTGGAATGTAAGAACACTCTACACTCCTGGAGCCGCCCAAAAGGCGAATATTACTGCGATCCAGGAAATACGCTGGATACGGCATGGGATAGTAAAGAAGAAGGAGAGCGACATATATTACAGCTGTCATAAAAGGGTTGCACACATTTGGATGCGGATTCGTCGTAGGAAAACGGCTAAGGTCCAAGGTCATCGACTTTAAACCAATAAGTGATCACCTGGCTGTGATCCGCATCCAGGGCAGACTCTACAACATCAGCCTTATATGTGCACACGCCCCTACCGACGAGGCTAAAGACTCTGTCAAAGAGGACTATTACGACCTCTTGGACGGTGCCTACGGAGACTGTCCGGAGTACGATGTAAAAATCATACTTGGGGGATTCATTGCCAAAATCGGTAAGGAAAACATCTTTGGCAAAGTGGTCGGAAAGCACAGTCTCCACGATACGACAACAGACAACGGCTTCCGACTCACTGACTTTGCGACAGGCCGTAATATGGTCGTTAGTAGCACAAGATTTCCTCACAAAAATATCCACACAGCAACCTGGCGATCTCCGGACGGTCAAACCACCAACCAAATCGACCATGTGCTCATTGACGGAAGACATGCGTCAAATATCCTGGATGTAAGAACATTCAGGGGGGCAAACGTCAACTCTGACCATTTTCTCGTGGCAGCAAGATTCAGAGCTTGACTGTCCAATGTCAGAAAGCTGCATCAGCCAACAACGAGAAGATTTGACATTGGACGCTTGAGTGCACCGGAGATTGCCAGTCTACGAAGAGCGACTAAGTGAGAGACTCTCCGGTATGCCTACGTCAAACACAAACGCCAACGATATGTGGTTGCATTGCCGCTCGGTCAAGGTAGCGGCGAGGTAGCGGAAGCTACTTTAGGCTACCTACCACCCCTAACAAGAAATCCGTGGTATGATGACGAGTGTGAGCAGAAGAAACGTGCAACAGACCAGGCATACCAAAAAGCGCTGCAACATCTCCCAGCTCAAGGATATAGAAGAGTCTAGGGACAAACATAAAATACGAGCCTTTTATAAAAAAGCCAAAAGCCTGGCTTCAGGCTTTAAGAAAGGCACCCAGGCTCTTCAAAATTGCGAGGGTAATCTAGTTACCGACCCGCAGGGAATAGTGGATGTGTTCAAGCAGCACTTTCAACAGCTGCTTAACGGGCCTGACCAGGAGAGAGTGGTACGGAATCAGGAAATCCCAATTCCAGTCGATGAAATAGTCCTCCCACCTAGCTTTGAGGAAGTCGGCACAGCTATTAAAAGGCTGAAAAACAACAAAGCCGCAGGCTCAGATGGCTTACCATCGGAGCTCTTTAAGGCTTGTGGCAATGTTCTGGCAGGGAGCATGCACCAGATCATCTGCCGAATATGGGATGACGAAAGCATGCCCGACGATGGAATATCAGCTCAATATGCCCCATCCACAAAAAAGGCGATCCTACCTCGTGCAACAACTACAGAGGTATATCCCTGCTCAATGTCGCTTACAAGATCCTATCCAGCGTACTGTGTGAACGTCTAAAGCCGTTTTGCACCGCCCTAATCGGCACGTACCAGTGCGGCTTCCGGCCCGGCAAATCAACTATAGACCAAATCTACACACTGAGGCAAATCCTGGAGAAGACCAACAAGTTTCAAATCGATACGCACCATCTGTTTATCGATTTTAAAGCCGCATACGACAGCATTCATCGCAACGAACTTTTCGAGGCGATGGCCGAATTCGGGATCCCGGGAAAATTGATCTGGTTATTTCGCACCACGCTAAAAAATACGCGATGCACCGTGCAGTTCGGCTCGAGGACATCTGAGCCGTTTGAAACCTGCACCGGATTTCGGCAAGAAGATGCGTTGTCGTGTGTCTTCTTCAATTTGGTACTGGAGAAGATAGTGCGGCGGGCCAAGGTAAACACGGAAGGCACTATCTTCTACAAAACAGTCCAGTTATTGGGATATGCGGACAACATCGATATCGTCGCGCGCTCCCAACGTGCCGTAGCGGAGACTTTTGCGGCAATTGAAGAAGAGGCGAAACGAGCTGGCCTTAAGATCAACGAGGGGAAAACAAAATATCGTCGACTAAAAAACGTTCCGTCACACAACACCTAGGACAAAATTTATGTGTCGACAATTATAGTTTTGAGGTAGTAAAGGAGTTTGTCTACCTCGGGGCAAACGTTGACTCCACAAATGACACCACAGTGGAGATCCGACGTAGAACCACCCTTGGCAACCGATGCAACTTCGGTTTGTCGAAACAACTGGGGTCAAAACTCCTGACTCGAAGGACCAAAGTCTTGCTCTACAAGACCCTTATACTGCCAGTCCTGCTTTATGGAGCTGAAAGCTGGACAATAAGCAAGTCTGCAGAACAGATTCTTGGTGCCTTCGAAAGAAAAATTCTACGTGGGATATATGGTCCCGTCTGCGAGGAAGGTGAATGGAGGAGAAGACATAACCGCGAACTCTACGAGCTGTACCAGGATGTGGATGTAGTACGGAAGGCGAAAATCCGTCGACTACACTGGCTCGGCCACATCGAACGCATGGACAGCAACGCTCCAGCGAAGAGGGTCTTCGAATCCGGGCCTCCTGGTTCGAGAAGAAGAGGACGACCGAATCTCCGGTATAGAGACCAAGTCATCGCGGATGTAAGACAGCTTGGCCTTGATGACTGGAAGCAGCGTGCCCAGGACCGCCAACGCTGAAAGGCAGCAATTGCTCAGGCTCTGACCCTTCATGGGTCGCCGGCCTGATAAGTAAGTAAGTAAATAAAATAATAATCACTCCATACCATATTTTCAAAGAAATGAAAGCAGATATATTATATATTTTGTGGAAAATAAAAATAATATGTATTTATTTGATGAAAATAAGTATATTAAATAAACGAATACTTATAATTGAATAAAAATTTCTATAAGCTGTGGTTCGGTAGTTTGGTACTTGTAGAATATTAAGCGAGTTATTACGTATGTTATACTTTGATAAAATGCGAAAATTTCGGTTACCGGATTTCATGAAGAAAGCTTTTAAAACCTTGAAACAGTACAAATGACGCACTGGAAGTATCCACAAATGACGAAACAAAGAAAAACTGGGATGTCTACTGGGTTTATAACAAATTTTTCGAATGACATTTTTTTGCAAGACGAGCAATGAATGAATTTTGTTTTGATAACCACCTCCCCAGCAATTAGGTTTAGAATTAAAGAGGCCATAATAAATTGTGGTTAGAAGCTTAGTTGAGCATACATTTTTTAGATAATAAAAATATCTTAGGGTAGATATAAATTACTTCTTCAACGCGGTAACGTGAGAAGAAAATTTCATATTTGCGTCAAGTAGAAGTCCTAGATACAAAAACTCTTCAACATTTTCAATTAAAAAACAGTCGTCACTGCAATTTTCATGTTTGACAAGACATATTGGATACACATTTACACAGATATAAATTGAATTTTCTGCAATTGGGAGCATGAAAATATACCTCTGGTTTTATGGGAATGGACGAAGATAGATTAAAATGCATAAGTTTAGTTTTGGGACTTATTACAAGTTTGTGTTCAGCGAACCATTGTCTTAGAGTGTGAACATCACAATTTATGTCAGAGATAAGATCTAAGGCGCAGTTTGTGCCATACGATAACTCAACATCATCAGCAAAAGCTGTGGAACTACCTTTTAGGTTTAGATAGAAGAGTGAGGTAATATAAATTAAAAATAGTGTGGGACCTAACACTGAACCTTGAGGAACCCCAAGTCGGATTACTTGCACCTCAATTCGCGCTTCATCCAACTTCACCCTTTGGCATCTGTTATTAAGATATGATTTAAGCCCTTCAAGCATAAAGCCACGCACACCTGCCTGTTCCAGTTTCCTTAACAGGATATTATGGTCAACCATATCAAAGGCTTTGGTTATATCAATGAATAACGCAGCTGTACATTTTCTTCTATCAAGGTGAAACATTAATCTAGAACAAAACTCTAAAAGTGCGTCTTCAGTAGATTTACCCTTTTGAAACCCGAATTGAGTAGGATGAAAGAAATTGACTTTGTTTAAAAATTTAACTAGTCGTGTTTTTATAAGTTTTTCAAAAATTTTACTTATGCTTGGTAGGAGGGAAATTGGTCTATAATTGCCTATATCATTGGGAGACTCTTTTTTAAGCAATGGAATAACATCTGCACATTTAAGGTCGTCAGGAAAAATACCAGAAAAAACACTACGATTAAAAATATCAGCTAATACGTCAATAATAAGACAAGCAATATTTTTAAGGATCAAATTTGAGACAATCAAATTTGAATTATTCAAACTGTTAATTGTATTTAAAACCTCTAAGGGAGTTATTGGATCAAAGACAAAATTTCTACAGTAAACAGAGTTAACATCGCTTTCAGTAGCACAACAGGAGCAGATGTTTGGGATTAAGCTATTATGTAGTTTGAGTCCAATACTAGCAAAATGTCTATTAAAAGCGTCTGCAATTTCGTTTTTGTTTGTTAATACTTCATTATTGATACTTAAACGAATGTTCTTTCGAATGGACGACTTCTTATTTAGTATAGTGTTTACAACACTCCATTCTTTCTTTAAGTTACCTCTAGCTGAATAAAAATGGGCACGGTAATAAGAGTCACGACAAGTAGGTATCTCCTTTTTCAGTTCAGTACACAACCTTTTATATTGCAGTTTAAGGAACTTATTATTAGGGTGTTTTTTACATTTAACACTAAGTTTATTTTTCGTTAATATTTTAATTAATAAAAAATCTGACAACCATGGTTTAAGCTTATAAATAATTGTTTTTTTGGTCAAAATACTGCAACTATGAATATGACTCTTTAGAGTTGTCAAGAAGTTGGAATACGCATACGATACGTCACTACACATTATCCCAGGACTCAAAACACAAACACACCATATAAAGCTAACACGGACAAATAATTCGACACATTAAGACTCTCATCTAAACAATCAAGATTAAAATCACCTACAATCACTAAGTTTTTGGTTTTCACATTTTCTAAAAAAAAATCATTAATAAACATTGCCACATTAAACATACATATGTAATCTATAGACACACAAAAAGGAAAATATTTCGTTATTAATTTCCAGGGATACCTTCAGAATGTCTGCACTTGGACAATTAATTGGCGAAAATTCAATTTTTTTAAAATCATTCTTCACGAAGCAACCAACACCACCTGCAGCATAATCTTCGTTTGTTTTAGCGTAGAAACTAAAACCAGGCAGGAAGTAATCATTTTTTTCAACCTCATATATCCAGATCTCAGACACGAACACAATATCCGGGACACACGCAAACGATTCAATATGTGCAACAAGGACAGAAAAATGTTCTCTCAAACTTCTAATATTTTGGTGAACAATAAATAATTTTTATTTGGAATAAGCACTATTAGTTAAAACAGCATCACAGTGAGGTTTACACGGGACAAGGATGGACGAGTTATCGATCAAATCAATTGTGCAAAACATGAATAGAAAAGAACAAGAGAGAAAACAAAATCAAATGAGCGAGATATCACTAAAGGATTTAATCGAAATAACTTTCCACCCTTTTCTTTCCTTACTAGAATTTGATTCTTGCTGAACCAAACGAATTTTGCTCCCTTGTTTTTAGCCATCTCTTTCGTCTTCTTTAAAAGTGCCCGCGTGTAAGGAGTAAGTGTATCGTTGATGAAAATGCTGCTTCCTTTGTTGTTGTTTTTACGTCCATTATCGCTGGAGACTCTTTGACTCATTATCACGATACAGAAAAGAAGGTAGTTTCTTTCGCATGTTGCACACATGTAAACCAAAAAAAAAGAACAAGATGGCTGACCGAAGTGACATACATATTTGTTCACATTGGATTTTGGTTTGTGATTTGAATTAGTTTGGATTCGTTATGGATTTTATCCTTATTTTTAGTTATTAAATTCAGAATTTTCAATAACAATTAACTGTGATTTAGTGTCAGTGTATCTAACATGCATCTTATATGTACATGAAATAAAAATACGATTTCTTTTGCCTGAAAAATTGTGATGTGAAATTTATTTATCAAAAAAGTTGTTTGTTGTTTGGAAAACACTTCTTCTTCTTCTTCGGATGGCGCTACAGTCCGGGGTGGACCTGGGCCTCAACCAACATGCCTCTCCAGCTAATACGATCTCTTGCCAGCCGCCTCCAGTTGCGCACTCCAAGTTGGTTGAGGTCCTTTTCCACTTGTGTGCGCCATCTCAATCTAGGACGTCCTCTGTTGCGTTGTCCCTGTGGCTCGGATACGAAGACTCTTCGGGCCGGAGCAGTGTTGTCCATCCGCTCTACATGGCCTAGCCACCTTAAGCGTTGTATCCGTAGACGCTTGACTAGGTTCATGCCGCCGTACAGCCCATACAGTTCGTGGTTGAATCTTCTCCTCCAGATGCCATCAACGCAAACAGGACCAAAAATCGCACGCAGAACTTTTCTCTCGAACAGACCAAGGGCTTCCTCATCCGCTTTTAGTAACGTCCAGGTTTCTGCGCCGTAAAGCAGGACTGGGATGATCAAGGTGTTGTACAAAGTCACTTTGGTCGTTCGGGAGAGGGCTTTATTACTCAATTGCCTCTTAAGCCCAAAGAAACAGCGATTGGCAAGAGTGATTCTGCGTTTGATTTCGGTACTGATGTTGTTGTCCCTATTCACCGCGGAGCCGAGGTAGACGAAGTCCTTGACTACCTCGAAACGTCTGCTGCCCATAGTGACGCTCTGTCCGAGACGTCGATGTTCTGCGTCCTTCTTTGATGACAGCATATACTTTGTTTTGCCCTCGTTTACCACCAGTCCCACTTTAGCCGCTTCCGCTTCGATACTAGCAAACGCCTCACGTCAATGTTATCCGCATAAGCTAGCAGTTGAACGGACTTGTGGAAGATCGTGCCTCTGGTGTTGACGTGTGAGTTACGCACGATCCCCTCAAGAATGATGTTAAAGAAGTCGCATGACAGCGCGTCGGCTTGTCTAAATCCTTTTTTGACATCGAAGGTCTCGGTGAGTTCGCTACCGACCTTGATGGAGCAGCGAGAGTTCTCCATCGTCATCCTACACAATCTGACGAGTTTGGTAGGGATGCCAAAACTAGACATTGCACTGTATAGCTCGTCTCTATGCACGCTGTCATACGCGGCCTTGAAATCGACAAATAGATGGTGGGTGTCGATTTGTACTTCTTGGGACTTCTCCAGGATTTGCCGCAGTGTGAAGATCTGGTCGATTGTGAACTTCCCTGGCCTGAAACCACACTGATAAGGACCTATCAGGTTTTTGACGAACGGTTTCAGGCGCTCACACAATACGGCAGAGAGAATCTTATATGCGATATTAAGGAGACTGATCCCTCGATAGTTGGCGCAGTCGAAGGGGTCTCCTTTCTTGTGGACCGGACATACGATGCTGAGATTCCACTCGTCGGGCATGCTTTCCTCCGACCATATCTCACAGATGAGCTGGTGCATGCACCCAACCAGCTCATCCCCAGCCGCTTTGAACAGCTCTGCGGATAGGCCATCCGCGCCAGCAGCTTTGTTCGACTTCAGTCTCGATATTGCTATCTTGACCTCGTCGAGGTCGGGGGGACGGAATTCTTGTCCATCATCGTCCAAATTGAGTGGAACATTCTGCCTAACAGCGGGATTTGTGTCGTCATCGCCGTTTAGGAGTCTGCAGAAATGATCCCTCCAGATTTTCAGCACCGACTGCGACTCTACCACCAGTTGTCCATTTTGGTCCCGGCAGGCTTCAGTCCGAGGCTTTTAACCGCCAGATAGCTGTTTTATCTTGCGGTAAAAATTTCGGACGTCATTCCTGCCATAGCACCTCTCCATTTCCTCGACCGCGCACTTCTCGTGCTCTTTCTTTTTTCTTCTGAGAAGCCGGTTCTCTTCCCTTCTTCTCTGTTTGTAGAGCTCACAAACAGCTCTCGTCGTTCGATGCAGCGTTGCCTTGTAAGCTTCCTGTTTGGCTGCATGCGCCTGCCTGCACTCGTCGTCAAACCATGGGTTCCTCTAAGGTGGTGGCTTGAAACCCAGCACATCAGTGGCGGCCTCTTTGATGGCTTCTTGACAACGTTTCCATTTGTCTTCTATTGTTTGTGCGGGCAGCGTCGAACTTTGAGACAGTTTCAGGGAGAATCGATCGGTAAAGGCTCTAGCGATCGGCTGCGATTGTAGCTTTCCGACGTCAAACCGTTTTGGCCTGCCTCGACTCCGTTGCTCTCTCGATATCCGGGTTCTTACCTTGGCTACAACAAGGAAATGATCCGAGTCGATGTTTGCACATCGGAATGTTCGGACATCGAGAATACTGGAGGAGTGTCTGACGTCGATCGTAACATGATCAATCTGGTTGATGGTTGATTGATCAGGTGATCGCCAGGTCCCTTTATGAATGTTGAGGTGTGGGAACCGCGTGCTGGCCACAGAGAGATTTCGCCCCGAGGCGAAGTCAACTAGCCTGAGTCCGTTTCCGGAGGTGTTGGCGTGCAGGCTGTGTCTTCCGATGACTTTAGCAAAGACTTCTTCTCTTCCCAGCTGAGCGTTGAAATCTCCTAGAACGATCTTGGTGTCGTAGCTGGGGCATCGATCGTATGTCCTTTCTAGGAGGTGATAGAAGTCTTCTTTACTGCTGTCATCTTTTTCCTCTGTCGGGGCGTGGGCGCATATGAGGCTTATATTTCCGAACTTAGCCTTGATGCGGATTGTTATGAGGCGTTCGCTTATGTATTGGAAACTTAAGACTTTTTGCCTAAGTCTGCCTCGAACAACAAAACCGCATCCAAATAAGCGTTTCCCTCTCTCCCTGCAGCAGTCGCCGTGGTATATGTCGCAGTTTCTCAATCTTCTTTTGCCCGGCCCATCCCACCGCATTTCCTGGATTGCGGTAATGTCTGCTTTATAGCAGTCCAGGGCCTCCGCAAGTTCATCGGCTGCACGTGGTCTGTTTAGGGACCTCACATTCCACGTGCAGATCCGTAAGTCATTGTCCTTTGTACGTTTGCGAGGGTCGTCAACAGTGTATCCATCCATATCCGAGGCATTCGGTTGTTTCGGAACTTATATTTTAAATGTGGCCGGGCAGTTACCCCGACGCACACCCCCAACCTGGAGGACCAGGCCCTTTTTTATACCTCTTGGGCGGAGGTCGCACTTATAGGTTTAGCAAGTTGAGTTCGGATGAACAACAACCAGTACCCGGTGGCTACCAACGTGGAGGTACTATAAGCACAGTTGATGTGTGGGAAACAGTTAGAACAGCTGGGCATCGCCAGGTTGATACCAATCAGTGCCTACCCTGTTCCCACATCACCCAGCCACCTTTTGGAAAACACTAAAGTAAATAAAAGTGCTTTTTTGCGTTGTTTTATGAAATGGTTTTTACTAGATTTCTTTTCTTTCTTATTGAAGAGTTCTCGCGTACATTATTGAGGTGTTTAATGCGAAAATACATTCTTGACCGAAAGAAAATTTGTTTCACCTTTTTTTTTGGACGGAATGTCTTCAGATAAATGAACTAATTTCATTAAATAATTTCTGCTGTAAACTATCTCGTCTTTGTTAAATTGTTTGAATACGGCCTCCATCCTCTCCATGTTTGCCATCATATCCCTGGTAGGCTCTTGAAAAAATCCCTCCGTTAGCTGATTTGTCCAAGTAAATGAAGATTCTTGCTGCCTATCTTCGACTTCTGAGTCAGGGTATCTTTATCTGTGGCAAATGTAGCCGGCCAAATGCTCCATTCCGTCGTACTGTAACGACTCCAGTTCATCCGGCTGTTCTTCAGTTGCTGCAAATTCCGGATTCAGTTCCTTAAGAAGGCTGCTCTTCTCCTCCCTTCACTTCCTTAATTTCGTCCAAGTATATATGCCCGTATCCGATACATAAATTCCAACCTGTCTGGATGATCATATAGACCACCCTTGGATTTTAAAGTTTCAAAAAAGGTTTCCAACACATGTTAGTACGTACGAAATATTGTACTCATTTTTGAGATCAGCATACAAATGTTTTAAGGAATTATTCGTCATGGTGACACTTAAAAGCGATTGGATATTATAAGACAAACTATTTTCTTAATTAAATGATACCTTTTTGGAAGGGCATCATAGTTCTTTTTCAGTCAATGACTTGCTATTTCTTTCAGTTCTTGGCTTTTAAATCTGTTATTTGTTCCAGTAATCTGCAAAATGCAAAATATATCAGTTAAAGCTTTTTTACCGCATTTTTATACATTCTGATTTACTTATTCGGAATATGTCGGTCTACACTCTTCAGTTTGGGTACTACAATCTACCAGCAATGGTTTTACTTGTACCCCGCAGTCCATATTCCTAATATTCGAATCCGTTTGTGTGCAACAATTGACTGTATTTGTTTGAAATATCTTGTCCGTTGAAAAGTTCGACTCTATATTCTCTTGGGTAATCAGTTCAACACTAAAATAAAAAACAGATAAAGATAATAATATAGATAATAGATACAACAATCAATCTGCTCTAACCTGGAGATCAAACTTCTATTTTGAAGTCTCAAACCTCTTGTGGTAGTTTCATTTTCAGCCTTTACAAACGGTAGTAAAATTGAAGGCACAGCATCTTTTTTGAGACGTTTTGTTTTTAATGTGATTCCATACTGTTCATACAATGGGTTTATTGACACAAAATCACTTTTTTCAAAATGTTTCGAACAAATTCGCGCTGTTTTTACGTTAAATTTATCCTTGTGACGACACAAAAAAAACCCACTGCTTACACATTTTGCTTTGTTTTGTCTTCTTTAGTTATTTTTACACAATTAAAGTGAAAAAAATTATTGCAGTCACCACATTTTATTTTTGCAGTGCAACTGCGATCTATTTTTTGTTTACAAACTGAACAATTCATTTTTATTTAAAGAGCTTATTTTTTACTGTGTTTACCCCACAAGAACTCACTATTTTTTTTCTTAATTACAATAATTGTTCAATATTTATTAATAAAACACAGTTTACCAATAGCGTTTTCGAATATATCGATAGTTTTGAAACTGACTTTTGATGAGATTGTTTTAAATCGAGAAGAATTTAAAATCTCTGCAAGAATTAAAATTTCACAAATCTGTTAACTATACTATGACAAGTACGACATTTATGCTGTGTCCATGAGTAATATTATTATTAATACTACTATTAAAGAAGCAAAACAAAGTTAAGATAAGTATGAAAGGCAATGTTACAGAAAGCACTAATAAAGAAACACCTTAAGACTACGATCTAGAAATGTTAAACGTGAAATATGGTGCAATATCAATAAATACAATACAGAAATATATTTATTACTATATTATAAATAAAAGGAACAAAACAATTGTAAATAGATTATCAGCAATAGGGGAATCTTAATACTAAGGAGGGAGGAGTTACGTCAGCACCGAACAGTGCCCCGTCAATTGGCAATGCTAACGTTGGCAACATCGACCTATTCAAGGCCAAGAACTGTAAATAAAACCACGAAATGCAAAAGTTCTTCTTCTTCTTCTTGTGGCGCTACAGTCCGGGGTGGACTTGGGCCTCAACCAACATGCCTCTCCACTTGTGTGCGCCACCTTATCCTGTGCCCTCCTCTGATGCGTTGTCCCAATGGCTCAGATTCGAAGACTTTTAGGGCCGTAGCAGTGGTGTCCATACGCTCTACATGGCAAAGCCATCTTAAACAGAGTTGGTGGTGGTGTTGCCATATTTATTAGGAGATAAATCCAACATAGCGTTGTATCCGTAGACGCTTGACTAGGCTCATGCCGCTGTACAGCCCATACAGTTCGTGGTTGAATCTCCCCTTCAGATGCCATCAACGCAAACAGGACCAAAAATTGCACGCAGAACTTTTCTCTCGAAGAGACCAAGGCATCCTCATCCGCTTTTAGTAGTGTCCAAGTTTCCGCGCCATAAAGTAGGACTGGGATGATTAAGGTGTTATATAAAGCAAGCTTTGTCTTTTGAGAGAGGGGTTGATTACTCAATTGCCTCTTAAGCCCAAAGAAACAGCGATTGGCAAGAGTGATTCTGCGTTTGATTTCGGTACTGGTGTTATTGTCCCTGCTTACCGCGGAGCCGAGGTAGGCGAAGTCCTTGACTACCTCGAAGTTTCTGCTGCCTAGTGTCAGTTGGCGATCACGTTGAGTTGGCTGAGTTGGCGATCACGTCAATGTCGTCGGCGTAAGCTAGCAATTGGGCTGACTTTTGGAAGATCGTGCCTCTGGTATTGACCTGTGCGTTACGCACGATCTTCTCAAGGATGATGTTAAAAAAGTCACATGACAGTGCGTCGTCTTGTCTAAAACCTTTTTTGACATTGAAGGTCTCGGTGAGTTCGTTCCCGACCTTGACGGAGCAGCGAGAGTTCTCCATCGTCATCCTACACCATCTGACGAGTTTGGTAGGAATGCCAAAACTAGACATGGCACTGTATAGCTCGTCTCTATGCACACTGTCATATGCGACCTTGAAATCGACGAATAGGTGGTGAGTGTCGATTTGCATTTCTTGGGTCTTTTCCAGGATCTGCCGTAGTGTGAAGATTTGGTCAATGGTGGATTTCCCTGGCCTGGAACCACACTGATAATGACCTATCAGGTTGTTGACAAACGATTTCAGTCGTTCACACAGTACGGCAGAAAGGATCTTGTATGTGATGTTAAGGAGACTTATTTCTCGATAGTTGGCGCAGTCGAAGGGGCCTTCTTACTTGTGGGTCGAATAGACGACGCTGAGATTCCACTCTTCGAGCATGCTTTCCTCCGACCATATCTTACAGATGAGCTGGTACATGCGCCCAACCAGGTCATCTCCAGCTGCTTAAAACAGTTCTGCGGACAGTCCATCCGCTCCAGCAGCTTTATTTGACTTCAGTCTCGATATTGCTATCTTTACCTCGTCTAAGTCGGAGGCACGGAATTATTGTCTATCATCGTCCAAATTAAGTGGAACATTTTGCCTAACAGCGGGATTTGGGCCGGCATCGCCGTTTAAGAGTCTGCAGAAATGATCTTTCCAGATTCTCAGCGTCGATTGCGACTCTACTACGAGGTTTCCGTGTTGGTCCCGGCAGGCTTCAGTCCGAACCCTGTATCCACCGGATAGCTGTTTCATTCCTGCCATAACACCTCTCCATCTCTTCGACCGCGCGCTTCTCATGCTCTCTCTTTTTCCTTCTGAGAAGCCGGTTCTCTTCCCTTCTTTTTTGTTCGTAGAGCTCACAAACAGCTCTCGTTGTCCGATGCAGCGTTGCCTGGTAGGCCTCCTGTATAGCTGCATGTCCCTGCCTGCACTCGTCGTCAAACCATGGGTTCCTTCTAGGTGGTGGCGTGAAACCCAGCACATCAGTGGCAGCTGCTTTGATGGCTTTTTGACAACGTTTCCATTCTTCTTCTATTGTCAGTGCAGGCGGCGTCGAACTTTGGGAGAGTTTCAGGGAGACTCGGTCCGCAAAGATCCCAGCGACCTGTTGCGATTGTAGCTTTCCGACGTCAAACCGTTTTGGCCTATCTCGACTCCGTTGTTCTCTCGATATACGGGTTCTTACCTTGGCTACAACAAGGTGATGATCCGAGTCGATGTTAGCGCCTCGGAATGTTCGGACATCGAGAATGTTGGAGGAGTGTCTGACGTCGATCGCAATGTGATCAATCTGGTTGACGGTTGATTGATCAGGGGATCACCAGGTTCCTTTATGGATGTTGCGATGTGGGAACCGCGTACTGCTTACAGAGAGGTTCCGCCGCGCGGCGAAGTCCAGCAGCCTGAGTCCGTTTCCGGAGGTCGTGTCGTGCAGGCTGTGTTTCCCGATGACGCCAGCAAAGATGTCCTTTTTCCCCAGCTGAGCATTGAAATCTCCTAGAACGATCATGGTGTCATAGCTGGGGCATCGATCGTATGTTCTTTCTAGGAGATCATAGAACTCATCCTTGCTGTTTTCATCCTTCTCTTCTGTCGAGACGTGAGCGCATATCAGGCTGATGTTCCCGAATTTAGCCTTAATGCGGATTGTCATGAGGCGTTCGCTTACGGGATCGTAGACTTTTTCCCAAGTCTGCCTCGAACAACAAATCCGCATCGGAATAGTCGCTGCCTTCTCTCCCTGTAGCAGTGGCTGCAGTAAATGTCGCAGTTCTTCATCTTCTTTCTGCCCGGCCCATCCCACCGCACTTCCTGGATGGCGGTGATATCTGCTTTGTAGCAGTCAAGGGCCTCCGTAAGTTGTTCGGCTGCACGTGGTCTGTTAGGGGACCTCATTCCACGTGCAGAACCGAAAGTCGTTGTCCTTTGTACGTTTGCTGGGGTCGTCAACATTGGATCCGTCCATATCCGAGGCAAGTTGTCGTTGCTGATTTCGGTTATTTTTGTGTGGTGAGGGAGTTAGCCTCACGCACAACCTACAGACTGGTAGGCCAGTCGCTGCATACATTGGTTCACCACACAGCGGATGCTGTGATGGCTATCCAGGGGGCGCCACGGGGAGGCTGTATGTCAACCTGACCTATGCACGGACGAGGATAGCTTTGGCAGCTCGCCATGTTGAGCGCGATCAAAGACCCTATGCCTCGTGTGCATAGGCCCATGCCCCCCGAAATGCAAAAGTTAGCATTATTTTATTGTCGATGGCTAAATGCCATCCATCGAAATGCTGACAAGACAGATTTTCGGTGGATGTAAAACCATTAGTATGATCAGAAATAAAAAGTCACTCGTTTGAATAAGACTGAAAACTGACGTTTTCTTTATTTCTTAATATTGATGATTTCATTTCAAAATCAGCTAATGTAAGTCACGTGAGCTTTAGCGACATTAGCAACTTAAAGTTTGTGGTGCCCAGGGGAGGAATCTTTTCGATACAGAAGGGCTCAGTCACTTTAAGACTTACTGCGTGAAACACTTTAGCAAAAAGTTCCATTTTTCATAGCACAGCTATTTTTTCAGTGTTTTGACTCTGCGTCGGACGTGTTGTAGCCAGCTTACCCGATTTGCAGCAGCGAGCAAAAGATAGACGCCTTCTAATAGGCCGTGCATCTCCACCACTTTTCTCCAGAAACCTTGTCCCAATCGATGTCGAATAGGCAACGTGTGAATTTTCGCAGTCGCGACTACAACACGAAGTATTTTAATCCTTTGGTTCATTCTCCATCATAGACTTCGTTTAAAACATCTGGACGTCTCACCAGAAACGAAGGGAGCTAAAACCATAATTCATGTAAACTTATTAAGATACGGTAGCTGACGTTGGATGTAGAAACTATGATATCGCTTTAATATTACACCAACTTATATAAATGTCATAAATGACAAGATTATAAAAGGAATATCAAAGTACCTTTTTTTCTTCTTTCTTTTATCTTGTCAACTTGTGCACGTTCTAATAAAGTAATCGGAAACGCTGTTTATCCAATATTAGTTTTAATTATAAAAAGATAAATTAAGATAAGTTTTATTGCTAGAAATGTTGATTTACTGGAAGTGCAGAGTGAAACTCATTTTGCTGTATTGAAAATGTGTAATCAAATTAATTTAATTACAGGAGGAATCAAATTTAAATCCTTAATGAATTTACTTCCCGAGTACATGATATACAGTTATCACCTTTTAAGTTTATGGTTGCCGCTATGACGTTTCCAAATTCATAAGTAATACCTACCATCCAAGCTATGTAATTTAATGATAAAATTAAAATTAAAATTAAATTAAGATTTAATTTATCTTTAATTTAAACAAGAGCTTAGATTTTGTTATATCATATAAGGAGTATTTTATTACGGTCAATGATGAAAATAGAACATAAATCAACATAGAACAGCCCAAAACCATCTGGATCCCCATGGTTGAATGGTTTATTTGAAAGTTAGTTGCAATCAATAGCATTGCCAATCAATAGAATTTTTTGTAAACTATTATTTAATGAAATTATGTATAAAAAATGAGATGTTCAACCACTTATTATTATTAATAAATAACATTTTACTACCTGTGGCCGACATTTTTTGGCATCCCTTGTGCGGAAACGAGTTCCTTTTTAAAGAAAACAAAAATTATCACTGAGAACTTGGATGACGTAACACGCAAAAATTAGAAATTATCATTGGAATCAATAAACTTTCTTCCCACATATGCTGCATTTAACAGATTCGTCATCATGGTCTCGAAGCCATATCATCCAATCCCTAAGAGACAAAGGCAAAGGGAGCCGGTCAACCAATTTTCGGCAGCCACGGGGAGCTATCAAATGAACAATGTTCAACTACATCCGGCACCTGTTCGACTCTCTCAATCTATTAAAGGCTATTTTTTGAAGCTTCGACCATTATAAGACAGCGGCTAGCGAGAATCTTTTATAAGTAGGTACGTAGTACAACAGCTGCATCTTCAACGAACTGAGGTCACAGTTCCGGTATATGGTGTTGGAGGTGCTCAGATTGGCCGGTCCACGAGTCTGGTCCATTTTGTATTAAAATCGCTTATATTGTACATCATGAGTTCCACATCCATTGCACTGCTCTAGTGTTTCCATGGATGGATTGCTAACAAATCCCTGGATTCCAATGGATTGCTAATAAAGCAAGTGAGGAAGTGGAACAATTAAAACCGAGCTCCTGTAGTACAAAACACTCGCTTAGGGTGAGTTGTGCATGGTCATACACATCTCCAAACTTTGCACCATCACCTGTGATTCAATCAGCAAAAAGACGTTTTGACATTATCTCACCCAGTCCCAAAATGAAAATGTTCTTTAAGTTTTCATTCATTCAAACCTGACCAACTAAGCACATAGAAATGTGCTACCGTCAGATTCTTGTTGATCCACGTGATACGGACATACAGCATATATTTTGGAAAATCGAAACTGGAGTCCCGGTTGTCTATCGTCGACTAACAGTAACGTACTGATTTAATTGTTCCCCGTATTTTGTTATAAGAACTCGACATACTTCAGTCAAAGATGAGGAAGAATCATTTCTCATAGACGACTGTCTCCTACAGTCTTTCACAGACCTTCGCTGAGTACGCACGTGTTTTTGCTTTAAAGAGAAAGTGTAGTAGTTTCAAGTAGTGAAAAAGAACATTTATTTTCAAGTGGTATCGGTAGCCTGGTGTAGAGCAGCAGCGGCTTAAAATAAATAACATTAAAAGACACAAAGTGTGAGAACGAGAGCAGAATGGAAAGTGATGAGCGACCCAAGCCCAGCAAATCGAGTGATTTCAAAACTCCGGTAGCTGGTGCGTCAGGCCACTTAACTAGTGACGGCAGCATTCGTGTAAGTAGTCCAACGAACCGTAACGTCGAAACAAAGAAGAGGCTGCAGCCGCAGCCCAATCTCACAAAACGTCGGACGACAACGATGACGTCGGACGAAGAAGCGGTCGCACCGAACATAGGCGGATCGGTTGCGACCAAAAAACACCGCCGAAGACATTAGCAACAACAAAGCTGGCTTATGCAACAGCCGCTATCGACATTGATTCCCTCCAATGTGAATCGGGGGGCGATGAATGCCGATATTCATATAATGCAAATGACAAGTTTTTCCATGTGTTAGCTACCTCAAACGCCGATGATGAGACAGAGGAAATTAGGGAAGAGATGAAAAAACTGGAGAAGCTCGACGAGAAAAGGGCAAAGCTCAACGCCCATATAAAATTCCTCAACGAGCAATCCACAGCCAGGAAAGCGGCGGAAAAAGCGGTCAAGCAGAAGCAGCAGCAGCAGGAACTCTTGGAATTGTAGCAGAGACAACAGCTGCACTAGAAGAAAAAGCAGCAAGAGATGTTAAAAGTACAAGAGCAGGAGGAGCTGCCATCAACATCAAAGGCAGCCCAACGGCTACAGCTACAACCAAAGCTGCACCAGTAGCCAAAACAAACGCGAGCTACCGTATTGAGGACAGCTCAACAGAAGCAACAACAACCAAAGCCACAGCCACAACAGCTGCTGAAACAACAGCAGCAGAAGGAAGAGCACCAGAAGCAACAGCAGCAGAAGAAACATCAGCAGCAGCAGAATCATCAGGAGCCACAGCAGCAGCAACAGAAGGAACAACACCCACAGCAAGAGCAGTAGAGATCTAAAGCGCGCTGCCCCCCTATCAATGTCTTCGACATGGGGACCGACGAGCTGGAGACCTTATGTGAGTTGGCCTTAGGGAATAAATTATTTTATATTAAATACAAGACTTATACCGCCTACTGCTTAACAATGCAGGGTTTAAGATTTTTAAAAGAGAAGTTAACGGCATCGAACGCTGGCTTCTATGCGCACACCTCCAGAAGAGAAAGGCCACAGACCTTGCTCCTCAAAGGCATAAACCCCTCTACGGATCCAAAGGTCCTCCTCAACAAACTGCGCCAAGTTGAGAGCGACGAAGTCTAGTTCGTAGGGGTTAAGCCTTTCACTTCTGCGGCAGCGAAGGCGGAGAATAAGGCACTTCCCTTCTTCTTAATGCAGGTATACCATGACACCAACATCGACAACCTACGGAAAATCCGTTTCGTAGCTGGTCTGAGTGTTAAATGGGAGAAATTGAATAAGACTGGCCACGTACTTCAATGTGCGAGGTGCAGAAGGCTGGGGCACGTCGCGGAGAACTGCAACATGGAGTTCCGCTGCGCACGATGTACTTTTAGCCACAATAAAGGGGAATGACCTATAGGTACGGATGAAGTCAAGGATAAAGTGGTCCTCAAATGTGTACTCTGCGGAGGAAATGGACGCCCTGCAACCTATTTGGGGTGTCCACGAATAAAAGAACTCCGTCAGAGAGTAAAAGATGCAAGGATAAAAAAGAAAGTAGAAGCCAGGCCGATTGCCAGAGCTGTAGCTACCACTTTTACGCCGGCCATCTCATACGCCCAAATGTTGTCAGGCAGAGAACCGGCACAACGGACAGTGCCGAAGGTGGCACAATGGCCAGGCAACTCGAGGCAGAGCCCTCCATAGGGCAAGTAATTTCCTCCATCCAGTCGATGCAAGCACAGATGAACAGATGGTCGAACTACAGACCAGTTTCCTTGCGCAGTCGGTTAGAGTAAATTTCCTCTTCTCTCAGCTGCCCGCAAACAAACGCACACAGATATAATGGGCTCACGCGATAAGAACACTTCAGATCCTAGCGGTGAATGTAAATTCTCTGATAAGGATCGAACGAAGATTAACACTCTCTAACTTGTTGCAAATCTACAATCCGGACGTGTTGATGGCTAGCGAAACTAAGCTAAACCAGACGCGCATTCTCAGGTAAAAAAATTACCATATAATCAGAAGAGATCGACCACAATCCACTCGAGGTGGCGGGGTCGTTCTCTTGATTAAAAAGAACATATATCATAAGGTTATATATAGCAATGTTGTACGTCGATTTAGTGTGCTAGAAGCATCCATCGCACACATCTCTCTCTAAGGTGGAAAGAAGCTGTTTGTGATCGCTGCCTATGCACCCGAACCTCAAAACCCTAACTTTCTTTCGGAGCTCGAGGCTCTCTTCACTAGCCTCCGTTTGAACTCCGAAGAAAATTTTTATATTCTAGCCGGAAATTTGAACGCCAAGCACGGTGAATGGGGAAATAATGTTCCAAACTAGAGAGGAAACGCCCTTTTAGAGTGGATGGTAAATGGAACAATATCGAGTTCAGATTAGATTTGCTTGCAGCCTATGGACCGTCCTTTCCTAGAAGAGAGTCCTATCTGGATGTGATGCTAATCGGCAGACGACTGACGATACTTAACGTGGAGTGACACACGCGGAACTGTTTAACTACGGTCGAGTATGACAGTGATCGCTCTGGCCTCGCCGCGGCTCCGGATCGAGCTGGAGGAACTAGAGGAATATGTCCAAACGCATCCTTATAATTATAACAAGGCGCGCTGGCCACGTTTTTCTGAAGCTTTATCCAGGGAAATAAGTTTGAGTGTGATTAATCCTCCTACAATCAGAAACCTTACGAACGAAGAGATTGACAGGTATCTCACACAAATGGACGAGGTCATTAAACGTACAATGGACAAGACGATTCCGAAGGTGTCACAAACGGATTATGGCGACATCTGTCGGAACTCTGAAATCGTGCAAGAAAGGAGACTCCTGTCAAGATTAAAAGTGAATTGAATTTAAATGCATTTTTTATTATTTCTTCATTATTACTTAAATGCTAGACAAAAATACTTAAATCTAGCTTAATAATATAATCCATTGATCTTAATTGTAACCTACTGACTCTTCGCGAGTACTCTAAGCTAATCTAGTATATTTTTCTTTTTGCCTTTCGGCCTCTTGTATTTTTAATTCTTTGCTTACAAACTAATTACACTTTTTTTTAAATCCCTCAAGAAAATTTTTTTAAAAACTTGAAATTCGAAATTAATTTTTACTTCTTAACCTACTTAAAGAACTACATCCTAAAACTATACTACCTAAAACTAAACTAAAACTTATAACTATATACAATTTAAACTAACCTAAAACTTAAGTCTACTTATATTAAACTTAACTATGTACGTAAACACTATACGGAGACGTGCACCAGGGCGTATGTGTTATTTATATGCTTTACATATATATCTAATACGCCGTGGTGCACCTTTTTTTCATTTTTATTTTTTGTTGTTTTTTGTGTTTTTTTATATTTATTAATTTTTTTTTTTTTTTTTTGTATTTTTTTTAATTATTTTTTTTATTTTTTTTTTTTGTTTTTTTTTTTTTATAATAAAATGCTTAAGAACTACCTTAACCTATGTGAGTTGGCCCGTTGGACTCAACTACCCCGTCTATTTGTTTGAGAAGTTAGCGGCATCGAACGCTGGTTCTGGTGTAACCACCAGTAAAAAAGCCGTTCTTTGGCAGAAACTGCTCTGTCGCGGGCAGAAATCGCTCTACTGAACCGTAGGAGTTCCTCATGGCTGCGAGCAACGTCCGGCTCGTATTGGAGTTGCCTCTCGACTGTTCGGCGTGCGACATGGAAGATGATAGGGCAGCCTTCCCTATCTTGTATCAGGCCTTTAGCGTCCAAATAAAGGAAAGCTTCAGGCGGAATGAAGCCGTTAAGGCGTACCCGTTCATAGTACATTTCACTTGGGTAGTAAGCCCCAAAGATCAGACTGTTGGTTGAAGCCATGCCTCGAGCAGTGTGACTTCGTATCAACTTGATAATAAAATTATCTATCCTTATAAGGTTTGCCTCGTTGTACAGAACCTCGTTGGGGTAGAATTTCTTGTACTGGGATTCTGGTGTTCGATACAAACGGAGGCAGGCCCGAAGACACTGCCTCTCGAACACCCTCATCTTTTCCATCTGGGAAGGACTCACGTTGAACCACACAGGACAACCATACACCATAATTGGCCTGATGAGGGCCATGTAGCAGATGACCTTCACTCTTGTGTCAAGTTGACTGCTTCATTTTCGTGTCCCTTGGGGCCCTGGACAACAGGGTTCTAAAAAGGATAGTTTCACACTTCTGGTAGTTGATTTTCAACTTCCAGTCGTCGCAAAATCGTTGAATTGTATCGAAGTCGCGTTGCAACAAGACATTTATTACCTCTACCTTCGGACCTTATCTGTACGTGATTAGATCATCGGCAAACGCTATGATGTAAGGCATAGAACCTATGAGATCGCTAGTGAATATACTGAATAAGATCGGCGAACCAACAGCTCCTTGTTGCAGCCCATTTTTTATATGGAACACTGTAGTTGAAATTTCGTTGCCATTTTTCACAACAAACTTCCTACCTGTGACCATGTCATAGATCATATATAGCAATGTTTTATTGATGCCGAGCCTGACCAACTTAAGGAAGAGACTTTCTAACCATACGGTGTCGAACGCCTTCTCCATGTCGATCAGGCAGGCGCCTGTACACTGGGTCTTGTTTCTATTCCACTGTATGTCGGAAACCAATTTAGACGCGGCATGAATGGTGTCATGCCCCGCCCTGAAGCCAAATTGATTTTTCGGTATTATTTGTTTTACCTCAACCCATTTTTTGAGAGCTCTAATGACTATCTTCTCGAATACCTTGCTTATGCACGGAAGAAGACTTATAGACCGAAGATTTGTCGGGATGGAAGTATCTTTGTCCCGTTTTGGAATTGGCTGTACCACAGCTGTTTTCCAATGCTTCGGGTAATATGCATTACTCAACGCATTGTTAAACAGTGTTGTGTATACATCCACCGCCTCAGAGGGTAGATGGCGCAGAACAATATTTGGTATCCCATCGATTCCCACTGACTTCTTGTTCTTCAGTGAGTTGAAGATACCCTGGAGTTCATCTTTCGAAATAAGGATGGAGTTGTTTCCATCGTCGGCGACGGCATTATTGGCCAGAAGATCGTCACTGAATCTGGTAAAACCAGGATTCTCGGATCGCCATTGACTTATTTCGTTCCGAAGGTAGAAGTGGTTCAGCAAGGCCCTGTTCTCCAGGTCGTGGTTCGGATTACGAGTCTCGTTGACCGTGTACACTTTCTGGAAAACAGCACCAATTGCATTAACCTTCTCCTGGGGATCTTCCACTACGAAGAAGTCGTTGTCAAGCACTGCCCCATCTGGATCGATGCCAACTGACGTAAGTAAGTTGGCGTTATCTGTTGTTCTGTCAAGTCGAACGCAGTGAATGTCATTATGATCTCTCCTCCGGAAGATTTTATTTACTTGCGGGAACATGCTCGGGTTGTTAGATCTTACAGCCCGAATCTTATTGCCCCAATGCAAGCTTACAGCTAGACTGTAATTTTGTCTTATTAACTGTTGGAGTACTTTGATCTGTGACTTCAGAGAGCGAATCTCTGCACTCTGTGGATCTGTAAACCGCCTGTACAAGAGTTTTAGTCTTGACAGGAGTCTACTTTTTTGCACGTGAAGTGCGTCGATTTCAGAGTTCCGATAGATGTCTCCATAGTCGGTTTGTGACACCTTCGGAATCGTCCTGTCCATTGTACGTTTAATGACCTCGTCCATTTGTGTGAGGTACCTGTCAACCTCTTCGTTCGTAAGGTTTCTGTTTGAAGGAGGATTGATCACACTCGAACTTATTTCTCTGGCTAAGGCTCTAGAAAAACGTGGCCAGCGCACCTTATTATAATTATAAGGATGTGTTTGGACATATTCCTCTAGTTCCTCTAGCTCGTTCGGGAGCTGTATTACCGCGGCGAGACCACAGTGATCACTGTCATACTCGACCGTAGTTAAACAGTTCCTCGTGCGTCGCTCCATGTTAAGTATCGTCAGTCGTCTGTCGATTAGCATCACATCCAGATAGGACCCGCTTCGAGGAAAGGATGGTCTATCGGTTGCAAGCAACTCTAACCTGAACTCGATATTGTTCTGCTCCATCCACTCTAAGAGAGCGTTTCCTCTCTCATTTGGAACAATGTTGCCCCATTGACCGTGTTTAGCGTTCAAATCTCCGGCTAATATATAGTAGTTTTTTTCCGCGTTCAAGCGGAGGCAAGTGAAGAGAGCCTCAAGCTCAGAAAGAAAATTAGGGCTTTGAGGTTCTGATGCATAGGCAGCGATCACAAACAGCTTCTTTCCACCTTGGAGAGAGATGCTTGCGATGGATGCTTCTAGCACACTAAATCCACGTACCACATTGCTACACACGATCTTATGACAAATGTTCTTTTTAATCAAGAGGGCGACCCCGCCACCTCGAGTGGATTGTGGTCGATCTCTTCTTATTATATGGTAATTTTTGTACCTGAGTATGCGCGTCTGGTTAAGCTTAGTTTCGCTAGCCATCAGCACATCAGGATTGTGGGTTTGCAACAAGTTAGAGAGCGTTAATTTTCGTTCGATCCTTATCAGCGAATTTACATTCACTGCTAGGATCTTAAGGGTTCTTACCTCGCGTGAGCCCATTATATCTGCGAGCGTTGGTTCACAGGCAGCTTAGAGAAGAGGAAATCTACTCTAGCCGTCTGCGCAAGGAAACTTGACTGTAATTCGACCATCTGTTTCTGCAAGGCAATCATCTGCGCTTGCATCGACTGAATGGAGGACATTACGTCCCTTATGGAGGGCTCTGCCTCGGGTTGCCTGGCCATTGCAGCCGGGGCAACCTTCGGCACTGTCCGTTGTGCCGGTTCTCTGCCTGACACCATTTGGGCGTAGGAGACGGCCGGCGTAACAGTGGTAGCTACAGCTCTGGCAATCGGCCTGGCTTCTACCTTCTTGTTTATCCTTGCGTCTTTTACTCTCTGACGGAGTTCTTTTATTCGTGGACACCCCAAATAGGTTGCAGGGTGTCCATTTCCTCCGCAGAGTACACATTTGAGGAGCGCCTTATCCTCGACTTCATCCGTGCCTAAAGGGCATTCCCCTTTATTGTGGCTGAAAGTGCATCGTGCGCAGCGGAACTCCATGTTGCAGTTCTCCGCGACGTGCCCCAGCCTTCTGCACCTCGCACATTGAAGTACGTGGCCAGTCTTATTCAATTTCTCCCATTTAACACTCAGACCACCTACGAAACGGATTTTCCGTAGGTTGTCGATGTTGGTGTCATGGGATACCTGTATTAAGAAGAAGGGAAGTGCCTTATTCTTCGCCTTCGCTGCCGCAGTAATGAAAGGCTTAACCCCTACGAAGTGGACCTCGTCGCTCTCAACTTGGCGCAGCTTGTTGAGGAGGACCTTCGGGTCAGTCGAGGGATTAATACCTTTGAGGAGCAAGGTCTGTGGCCTTTCTCCTCTGGGGGTGTACGTGTAGAAGTCAGCGTTCGATGCCGCTAACTTCTCTTTTAAAAATCTAAAACCGTCCATTGTTAAGCAGTGGACGGTGTGAATTTGGGGAGTCTTATATTTAATGTAAAATAATTTATTCCCTAGGGCCAACTCACATAGTTTCTCCAGCTCGTCTGTCCCCATGTCGAAGACATTGATAGGCGGGCAGCGCGTTTTAGATTTCTGCTGCTCTTGCTGTGGCCGTTGTTCCTTCAGTTGTTGTTGCTGCGTCTCCTGATGATTCTGCTGCTGCTGGTGTTTCCTCTGCTGCTGTTGCTTCTGGTGCTGTTGTTTCTGCTGCTGTTGTTTCTGCTGCTGTTGCTTCATCTGCTGTTGTGGCTGCGGCTTTGGTTGTTGTTGTTTTTGCTGAGCTGCCCTCAATACGGTAGCTCGCGTTTGTTTTGTCTGCTGGTGCAGCTTTTGTTGTAGCTGTAGGCGTTGGGCTGCCATTGATGTTGATGGCAGCTCCTCCCCTTGTGCTTTTAGCAGCTCTTGCTGCTTCTTCTTCTTGTGCAGCTGTTGTCTTTGCTGCCATTCCAAGAGTTCCTGCTGCTGCTGTTTCTGTTTGGCCGCTTTTTCCGCCGCCTTCCTGGCCGAGGATTGCTCGTTGAGGAATTTTATATGGGCGTTGAGCTTTGCCCTTTCCTCGTCGAGCTTCTCCAGTTTTTCCATCTCTTCCCTAATTTCCTCTGCCTCATCATCGGCGTCCGAGGTAGCCAACACATTGAAAGAATTGTCATTTCCATTATAGGAATATCGGCATTCATTTCCCTCCGATTCACATTTGAGGGAATCGATGTCGATAGCGACTGTTGCAGGAGCCAGCTTTGTTGTTGCTCCTGCTGATGTCTTTGGCGGTGTTTTTTTGGTCGCAACCGATCCGCCTTTGTTCGGTGCGACCGCTTCTTCGTCCGACGTCATCGTTGTCGTCCGACGTTTTGTGAGATTGGGCTGCGGCTGCAGCCTCTTCCTCCTCTTCTTTGTTTCGATGTTACGGCTCGTTGGGCTAGCCACACGAATGCTGCCGTCACTAGTCAAGTGGCCTGACGCGTCAGCCACCGGTGTTTTGAAATCACCCGATTTGCTGAGCTCGGGTCGCTCATCACTCTCCATTCTGCTTTAGTTCTCACACTTAGTGTCTTTTCAATTTATTTAATTTAAAAAAAATTTTTTTTTTTCTACTCTCGGGATTCGAACCCGCGATCCCTCGAGTCACTACCGCTGGTGCTCTACCACCAGGCTACTGATACCACTTGAAAGTCGATGTTTTTTTCACTACTTGAACCTACTAAAATTTTTCTTCGAAGCCGAAACACGTGCGTACTCCGCGGAGGTCTGTGAACGACTGTCAAGATTAAAAGTTTTGTACAGGCGGTTTACAGATCCACAGAGTAAAGAGATTCGCTCTCTGAGGTCAGAGATCGAAATACTTCAAGAATTAATACGAAAAATTACAGTCTACGTGTAAGCTTGCTTTGGGGTACCAAGATTCGGGCTGTACGATTTACCAACCCGAGTATGTTCTCGCAAGTAAATAAAATCTTCCGGTGGAGAAATCATAATGATATTCAGTGTGCTCGACAGAAAAACAGACAACGCCAACGTACTTACGTCAGTTGGCATCGATCTAGATGGGTCTGTGCTTGACAACGACTTCTTTGTAGTGGAAGATCCCCAGGAGAAGATGAATACAATTGGTGCTGTTTTTTCAGAAAGTGTACATGGTCAACGAGACTCGTAGGCCGAACCACGACCTAGAGAACAGGGCTTTGCTGAACCACCTCTAGCTCTGGAACGAAATAAGTCAATGGCGATCCGAGAATCCTGGTTTCATCAGATTCAGTGATGATCTACTGGCAAATAATGTCGTCCCCGTGAAACAACTCCGTCCTTTTTTCAAAAGAGCTCCAGGGTATCTTTGACTCACTGAAGAATATGCAGTCAGTGGCAATCGATGGGATACCAAACATTGTTCTGCACCATCTAACCTCTGAGGCGGTGTATATACCCACAACCCTGTTTAACAACGCGCTGAGTAATGCATAATACCCGAAGCATTAGAAAACAGCTGTGGTACAGCCAATTTCGAAACGAGACAAGGACACTTCCTTCCCGACGAATCTCCGGTCCATAAGTCTGCTTCCGTGCAAAAGCAAGGTATTCGAGAAAATAGTCATTAGAGCTCTGAAAGAATGAGTTGAGGAAAAACAAATAATACCGGAAAATCAATTTGGCTTCAGGCCGGGGCACGACACCATTCATGCCGCGTCTAATTTACTTTCTGACATACAGTGGAATAGAAACAAGATCCAGTGTACAGGCGCCTGTCTGATTGACATGGAAAAGGCGTTCGGCACCGTATGGTTAATAGGTCTCTTCCTTAAGGCTGGTCAGGCTCGGCATCAATAAAACTATATATGATCTATAACATGGTCACAGGTAGGAAATTTGTTGTGCACAATGGAAACGAAATTTCGACTACAGTGTTTCATATAAAAAAATGGGTTGCAACAAGGAGCTGCTGGTCTTGTTCACTATATTCACTAGCGATCTCATAGGTTCTATGCCTAAAATCAAAGCGTTGGCTGATGATCTAATCGTGTACAGATCAGTCCCGAAAGTAGAAGAAATAATCCGTTTGCTGCAGAGTGATTTTGATGCAATTCAACGATTTTTCGACGACTGGAAGTTGAAAATCAACTACCAGAAGTGTGAAATTATCCTTTTCAGAACCCCGTTGTCCAGGGCCTCAAGGGACACGAAAATGAACTGGCGCAAGTTCTGCATAGTTGACCCACTGGGACAACCATTGCCCGTGAAAAGTGTAGAAGATATCTAGGCATCTGGTTGGACCAGTATCTGTATAGTGGTATCCACATAGATACAGCTCTAACCAGGGCTAAGAAGGCCTTGGATATGGCAAGAGGGCTGTTTTACAGCAGTCAACTTGACATCAGAGTGACGGTAATCTGCTACATGCGGTATCCACATAGATACAGCTCTAACCAGGGCTAAGAAGGCCTTGGATATGGCAAGAGGGCTGTTTTACAGCAGTCAACTTGACATCAGAGTGACGGTAATCTGCTACATGGCCCTCATCAGGCCAATTGTGGTATATAGTTGTCCTGTGTGGTTCAACGTGAGTCCTTCCGAGATGGAGAAGATGAGGGTGTTCGAGAGGCAGTGTCTTCGGGCCTGTGTTCGTTTATATCGAACACCAGAATCCCAGTACAAGAAATTCTACCCCAACGAGGTTCTGTATAACGAGGCAAACCGTATAAGAATAGATAATTTTATTATCAAGTTGATATGAAGTCACACTGCTCGAGACATGGCTTCAACCAACAGTCTGATCTTTGGGGCTTACTACCCAAATGAAATATATCATAAACGGATACGTCTTAACGGCCTCATTCGGCCTGAAGTTTTTCTCTACTTGGACTCTAAAGGCCTGATACAAGATTGAGAAGGCTGCCCTATCATCTTCTGCATCACACGCCGAAGAGTAGAAAGGCAACTTCTATACGACCCGGACGTGGCAGCCACGAGGATCTCCAACGATGCAGTAGGGGGATTTCTGCGCGTGACAGAGCAGTTTCTGCCAAAGAACGGCATTTTTACTGGTGGTAACACCAGGACCAGCGTTCGATGCGGCTAATATAAATAGACGGGGTAGTTGAGTCCATTAGGCCAACTCATTAAGGTTAAGGTAGCTTAGGAAATTTATATTCAAAAAAAATATACAAAAAAAAAAACAACAAACAAATAAAAAAACTAAATAAAAAATATATCTAAAAAACAACAAAAAACAAAACTCAAGAACGTGCATCAAGGCGTATTAGATATATATGTAAAACATATAAATAACAGATACGCCCTGGTGCACACGCCCGTGTAGTTATACCTGAGTCCACAAGATGAAAATTTGAAAAAGGAGCTGGATAAGTGGATGAAGGACGACACTAGAGCAAGGTCAGATCTTATTATTTCTATTCATCCAAGTCTGTTTCGGTTTGTGAAAGGATTTGCCACAACAAGGAGTATCTGCAGTCGTTCACAGACCTCCGCAGAGTACGCACGTGTTTCGGCTTCAAAGTGAAAGTGTAGTAGTTTGAAGTAGTGAGAAAAGACATTAATTTTCAAGTGGCATTGGTAGCCTGGTGGTAGAGCACCAGCGGTTGTGGCTCGAGGGATCGCGGGTTCGAATCCCGAGAGTGGAAAAAAAAAATTTTATTTTTAAAATTAATACAATTTAATAGACACTGAGTGTGAGCAAGAGCAAAATGGAGAGTGACGAGCGACCCGAGCTCAGCAAAACGGGTGACTTCAAAACACCGGTGGCTGGGACGTCAGGCCACCTAACTAGTGACGGCAGCATCCGTGTGGCTAGTCCCACGAGCCGTACAACTGAAACGAAGAAGAGGAGAAAGAGGCTTCAGCCGCAGCCCAATCTCAACAAACGGAGGACGACGACGATGACGTCAGATGAAGAAGCGGTCGCACCGAACAAAGGCGGATCGGTAGCGACCAAAACAACACCGCCAAAGACAGCAGCTAAAGCAACAACAAAGTCAGCGTCCGCAACAGCTGACATCGACATAGAAGCCCTCCAATGTGAATCGGAGGGCAATGAATGCCGATACTCCTACAAAGGTAGCGATAATTCGCTCAGAGTATTGGCCACTTCAGACGCTGACGACGAGGAGGAAAACATAAGGGAAGAGGAGAGGAAACTTCCACATCTGGACGAAGAAAGGGCAAAGCTAGACGCCCACATAAAATTCCTCTATGAACAAGCTACTGCGAGGAAAGCTGCAGAGAAAGCAGTGAGGCAAAAGGAAGAGGAGAGGGAGCTTCTTAAGCTGCAGCAAAAAAGGCACCTGAAACAAAAAAAACAAGAGCTACAACAGCAAGAAGCACCCGAATCGCTGCCCTCAACATTGAAGGCAGCTCAACAGCTACAGAAAAAACAACAACAGCAGCCAAAGCAAACACGGCCTGTCCTATTAAAAGCAACAGCAGCAGAAGCAACAACAACAGGAGCAGAAACAACAGCAGCAGAGGCAACACCAGCCACAGCAAAAGCAGCAGAAGCCCAAGGTACGCTGCCCTCCAATCAACGTCTTTGGTATGGGGACTGATGAACTGGAGACCCTTTGTGAGTTGGCCCTAGATATTAAGTCCTACTTTATAAAATATAAGTCACCCCAAGCACACACCGTCCATTGCTTAACAATGGACGGGCTTAGATTTTTAAAAGAGAAGTTAGCGGCATCGAACGCTGATTTCTACACGTACACCCTCAGAGGAGAAAGGCCACAGACCTTGATCCTCAAAGGTATTAATCCCTCGACTGACCCGAAGGTCCTCCTCAACAAGCTGCGCCAAGTTGAGAGCAACGAAGTCCACTTCGTAGGGGTTAAGCCTTTCAGCACGCGGCAGCGAAAGCGAAGAAGAAGGCACTTCCCTTCTTCTTAGTTCAGGTACCCCAGGGAACGAAAATTGACAACCTACGAAAAATCCGTTTCGTAGGTGGTCTTAGTGTAAAGTGGGAGAGATTAAAAAAACTGACCACGTACTTCAATGTTCTGGAGTTCCGCTGCGCACGTTGCACATTCAGTCACAACAAAGGGGTATGCCCTTTGGGTACGGATGAAGTCGAGGATAAGACGCTCCTCAAATGTGTACTCTGCGGAGGAAATGGACACCCTGCAACCTATTTGGGGTGTCCACGAATAAAAGAACTCCGTCAGAGAGTAAAAGAAGCAAGGATAAACAAGAAGGTAGAAGCCAGGCCGATTGCCAGAGCTATAGCTACCACTGTTACGCCGGCCATCTCCTACGCCCAAATGGTGTCAGGCAGAGAACCGACACAACGGACAGTGCCGAAGGTTGCCCCGGCTCCAATGGCCAGGCAATCCGAGGCAGAGCCCTCCATAAGGGACGTAATGTCCTCCATTCAGTCGATGCAAGTGCAGATGATTGCCTTGCAGAAACAGATGGTCGAATTACAGACAAGTTTCCTTGCGCAGACGGCTAGAGTAGATTTCCTCTTCTCTAAGCTGCCTGTGAACCAACGCTCGCAGATATAATGGGCTCCCGCGAGGTAAGAACCCTTGAGATCCTGGCAGTGAATGTTAATTCGCTGTTTAGGATTGAACGAAAATTAACGCTCTCAAACTTGTTGCAAACCCACACTCCTGACGTGCTGATGGCTAGCGAAACTAAGCTAAGCCAAACGTGCATTCTCAGGTACAAAAATTACCACATAATTAGAAGAGACCGACCCCAATCCACTCGAGGTGGCGGGGTCGCTCTCTTGATTAAAAAGAACATTTTTCATAAGGTCGTTTATAGCAATGTGGTACGTAGATTTAGAGTGCCAGAAGCATCCATCGCAAGCATCTCTCTCCAAGGTGGAAAGAAGCTGTATGTGATCGCTGCTTATGCATCAGAGCCTCAAAACCCTAACTTTCTTTCGGAGCTCGAGGCTCTCTTCACTAGCCTGCGCTTGAACTCGGTAGAAAATTACTATATCCTAGCCGGAGATTTGAACGCCAAACACGATGAATGGGGTAATAATGTTCCAAATGAGAGAGGAAACGCCCTCTTAGAGTGGATGGAACAGAACAATATCGAGTTCAGGTTAGATTTGCTTGCAACCGATAGACCATCCTTTCCTAAAAGAGAGTCCTATCTGAATGTGATGCTAATCGGCAGACGACTGACGATACTTAACGTGGAGCGACGCACGAGGAACTGTTTAACTACGGTCGAGTATGACAGTGATCACTGTGGTCTCGCCGCGGTAATACAGCTCCCGAACGAGCTTGAGGAACTAGAAGAATATGGCCAAACGCATCCTTATAATTATAATAAGGTGCGCTGGCCACGTTTTTCTATAGCCTTATCCAGAGCAATAAGTTCGAGTGTGATCAATCCTCCTACAAACCTTACGAACGAAGAGGTTGACAGGTACCTCACACAAATGGACGAGGTCATTAAACGTACAATGAACAGGACGATTCCGAAGGTGTCACAAACCGACTGTGGCGACATTTATCGGAACTCTGAAATCGATGCACTTCACGTGCAAAAAAGTAGACTCCTGTCAAGACTCAAACTCTTGTACAGGCGGTTTACAGATCCACAGAGTGCAGAGATTCGCTCTCCGAAGTCACAGATCAAAGTACTCCAACAGTTAATACGACAAAATTACAGTCTAGCTGTAAGCTTGCATTGGAGCAATAAGATTCGGGCTGTAAGATCTAATAACCCGAGCATGTTCCCGCAAGTAAATAAAATCTTCCGGAGGAGAGATCATAATGACATTCAGTACGTTCGACTTGACAGAACAACAGACAACGCGAACTTACTTACGTCAGTTGGCATCGATCCAGATGGGTCTGTGCTTGACAACGACCTCTCCGTAGTGGAAGATCCCCAGGAGAAGGTTAATGCAATTGGTACTGTTTTCCAGAAAGTGTACACGGTCAACGAGACTCGTAGTCCCAACCACGATTTGGAGAACAGAGCCTTGTTGAACCATTTCTATCTTCGGAACGAAATAAGTCAATGGCGATCCGAGAATCCTGGTTTTACCAGATTCAGTGACTCCAGCCTTATTTCAACAGATGAACTCCAATGTATCTTCAACTCACTGAAAAATAAGAAGTCAGTGGGAATCGATGGGATACCAAATATTGTTCTGCGCCATCTACCCTCTGAGGCGGTGGATGTATACACAATCCTGTTTAACAACGCGTTGAGTAATGCATATTACCCGAAGCATTGGAAAACAGCTGTGGTACAGCCAATTCCGAAACGGAACAGAGATACTTCCATCCCTACAAATCTCCGGTCTATAAGTCTTTTTCCGTACATAAGCAAGGTATTCGAGAAGATAGTCATTAGAGCCCTAAAAGAATGGGTTGAGGAAAAACAAATAATACCGGAAAACCAATTTGGCTTCAGGGCGGGGCACGACACCATTCATGCCGCGTCTAAATTGGTTTCCGACATACAGTGGAATAGAAACAAGACCCAGTGTACAGGCGCCTGCCTGATCGACATGGAGAAGGCGTTCGACACCGTATGGTTAGAAGGTCTCTTCCTTAAGTTGGTCAGGCTCGGCATCAATAAAACATTGCTATATATGATCTATGACATGGTCACAGGTAGGAAGTTTGTTGTGAAAAATGGCAACGAAATTTCAACTACAGTGTTCCATATAAAAAATGGGCTGCAACAAGGAGCTGTTGGTTCGCCGATCTTATTCAGTATATTCACTAGCGATCTCATAGGTTCTATGCCTTACATCATAGCGTTTGCCGATGATCTAATCACGTACAGATAAGGTCCGAAGGTAGAGGTAATAAATGTCTTGTTGCAACGCGACTTCGATACAATTCAACGATTTTGCGACGACTGGAAGTTGAAAATCAACTACCAGAAGTGTGAAACTATCCTTTTTAGAACCCTGTTGTCCAGGGCCCCAAGGGACACGAAAATGAACTGGCGCAAGTTCTGCATAGTCGACCCACAAGGACAGCCATTAGCTGTAAAAAGTGTAGTCAGATATCTAGGCATCTGGTTGGACCAGTATCTGTATGGTGGTATCCACATAGATACAGCTCTGACCAGGGCTAAGAAGGCCTTCGCTATGGCAAGAGGGCTGTTTTATAGCAGTCAACTTGACACAAGAGTGAAGGTCATCTGCTACATGGCCCTCATCAGGCCAATTATGGTGTATGGTTGTCCTGTGTGGTTCAACGTGAGTCCTTCCCAGATGGAAAAGATGAGGGTGTTCGAGAGGCAGTGTCTTCGGGCCTGCCTCCGTTTGTATCGAACACCAGAATCCCAGTACAAGAAATTCTACCCCAACGAGGTTCTGTACAACGAGGCAAACCTTATAAGGATAGATAATTTTATTATCAAGTTGATACGAAGTCACACTGCTCGAGGCATGGCTTCAACCAACAGTCTGATCTTTGGGGCTTACTACCCAAGTGAAATGTACCATGAACGGGTACGCCTTAACGGCTTCATTCCGCCTGAAGCTTTCCTTTATTTGGACGCTAAAGGCCTGATACAAGATAGGGAAGGCTGCCCTATCATCTTCCATGTCGCACGCCGAACAGTCGAGAGGCAACTCCAATACGAGCCGGACGTTGCTCGCAGCCATGAGGAACTCCTACGGTTCAGTAGAGCGATTTCTGCCCGCGACAGAGCAGTTTCTGCCAAAGAACGGCTTTTTTACTGGTGGTTACACCAGAACCAGCGTTCGATGCCGCTAACTTCTCAAACAAATAGATGGGGTAGTTGAGTCATAGGGCCAACTTACATAGGTTAAGGTAGTTTTTAAGCATTTTAAAAACAAAAAAAAACAAACAAAAAAAATAAAAAAAAAATTATTAAAAAAAAATTGAAAAAAAAATAAAAATACAAAAAAACAACAAAAAATAAAAATGAAAAAAAAGGTGCATCACGGTGTATTAGATATATATGTAAGGCATATAAATAACATATACGCCCTGGTGCACGCGTCCGTATAGCTTTACGGACACAGTTAAGTTTAATGTATATAATTAAGTAGAGTTAAGTTTTAGGCTAATTTAGTTCTAAGTTTAAGTTTAGTTTTAGGTAGAATAGGTTTTTTATTTAGTCGTTTCCTTTTTTTATTTTTAAGTTAGGTTAAAATATACAACCAAGAATTCCAAGTTTTTTTAAAATTTTCTTGGAGGAATTATAAAAAAATGTATTTAGTTTTAAGCAATGAATTTATAAAATGCAAGAGGCCGAAAGGCATAAATAAAAACACCTAGATTAACTTAGAGTACTCGTGAAGAGTCAGTAAGTTAGAATTAAGATCTGTAGATTATATTGGTAAGCTAGTTTTAAGTATTTTTGTCTAGCAATTAAGAAATGACGTTTTCCTTTGGAATAAAAATGCATTGAAATCTAATCTAATATACAAGGAGTATCTGGAAGAGACTAAAGTCTTAATTCGCATCCACTGGATCAGTCAAGAAGGCGACATTACTGAAACGAGTAGCATCATACAATATGCAGGAAGGCGACAATCTGCGTAAGAATTTAGTGGAGTTCTTTGATGCAGTTTCACAATTGAGAAGTATGGGTATTGATATACATGAAGAATTGTCGATTCTGCTGCAGAATGGGTTGCCATCTAAGCAAGTTCTCACCATGATTTACTATGCACTTGCAAATTCTAAGCTTCAATATGGAATCACAAGTTGGGGAGGTGCTTTTAACAACGCTTTTGATCCGTTGTTCAAGTCCCAGAAATGTATGGTTAGAATTATTTGCGGTAAAAATCGTACTGTTCACTGTTGGCCGTTATTTAAAATGCTTCACATGCTTCCTTTAAGACATCTGTATATCTTCAAAGTTCTTAAAGAATTTTATAAACGCAGTGATAATACTGTGAATAAGACATCAAACTATCACAACCTGCGTGTAAACAATCAATCGCTAGTATCAGTTCCAATCGCACATAAAACTAAATTTTCGCGTTTTTTCATCATTAGTGCTCCTAGATGTTTCAACAGAATTCCAATTTCTATAAGACAAACAACTAATATTTATGCCTTCTTAAATAAAGTAAGGAATTGGCTATTTAATATCGATTATACAAATATAGAGACTATATTTCGATGTGTGTATTAAAAATAAAAAGGAAATAAAATTTAAAATCAAACATTTGCTTCCATATTTGCCTATGTTCACCTCACTTCTGTTTTTGTAATTTCTTCTTCTTTTACCCCACACTCATTTGTTTTTATTCCTATGTTACCAGATCATCGATACTAACTTTATGAGTTACAGAATGATCTTATCTTCTTATTTTTAAATTTTGTTATTAAATATATTGTTAATTAGACCTAAGATAAAGAATGAATAAATATATGAATATGAATATGAAAAAAAAATATTTCGATATATTTCGATGTGCAAAGGAATCCCACGACAATCTACCAAAACCTGAAATCCTGAGAGATCAGATTCTGCCAATGATACAATGTTAAGTTTAGACAAAACGATTTTCATTAGAAAAAATATGGTACTACTGACAAAAGCTATAAATCAAATATATGGGCTACAAATGACATCAAGTTGGGCACAAAAGCGCCAGAATGTTCAGAAAACAGAAGAGAGCGTTACACCAAAAGCTGCGAAAGCTGAATCCACGTTTCATGCAAAATGTCGACGACCAAGCCTTAGGGGCTATGGACAGTGACGGTAAAAAGCGTTGGTGCCTCGACAGCGGCAGCACATGTCATATGTGCAGCGATGAACGGTGGTTCTTATTTTCACCTTCACATATGCCGGGAAAGGAACAGTTGTTTTCACAGCTGGAGGCGGTATATCTGAAAGGTCGGTAACACTTTAATATACTCTACTAGTTCAAGATTTGAGAACTTATCTATTATCTGTCGCGAGGATCACCGACCACGACAACACAATCACATTCAACAAACAAAATGCAGTTGTCTATTGATGATGGACAGGTATTTGCAAATCGATCTGGACACCTTTATTACATTCAAGAAACCTATCCAAAAGCGACAGCTGTGAAAGAAGATGAATCGGGTCTTGAATTGTGGCATCGTCGTTTGGGTCACCTAAATAAGCGAGATATGCTAGACATGTTCCGAAAAGGTTTGACAACTGGGCTAAAAATTAGCCGTGATAGGAGTCTCAAATCATGTAATGCTTGTCTTCGCAGAAAAATGACAGCGATACCGTTTTCCAAAAAGTTGAAGAAGTCCACGCAACATTTGGACCTGGGTCACACTGATGTCTGGGGACGTGCTAGGACAGAATCGTTTGGCCAATCGAGATTCTCCATCACATTCATCGATGCGGTAGCCAACGGTGTGAGGTGTATTTCTTATAACATTCAAGGAGTACAAGTCTCGAGTTGAAACGGAATCCGGTCGCAAGATCAAGTGTTTCATGTCGGATAATGGCCGGGAAGACCGAAACCAAGACATCGTTGAGTTTTGAAAAGAAATGGTTTAAAACGAAGGGTTTCAGTTGCTCATACGCCGCAACAAAATAGTATGACTGAGTGTAAGAATAGAATTCTTGTCAAAATGGCGACATGTTTGTTCTTCAAGCGGGTATCGGAAACGAATTTTGGGTAGAAGCCATAGCAGCAGAGGCCTAAATGCCAGATTTAAGTCATCATAAGGTGTTTGGAGCAAGAGCATTTATGTTAGATAAAGCACCTGGTAAGGGGAAGTTCGAGGCAATTTCAAATGAGGGCATCATGGTCGGGTATTCCGAAGCAGCCAAAGGCTACCGTGTACCAGAAAAACACAAAGTAGTGTTGAGTAATGTTGAGTTTATCGAAGATAAGTTAGTTGGAAATTAACATCATAGGCAAGACTCTTTCATTTCAAATCCGATTGATTCGATTGTCGGTAACTGAATAATCCGCAGACGACGTGGGCGAAAATCCTTTACATTGCCTAGTCATCAATCAAAGAGCAATGAAAACAGAAGAGTGTACCACACGAGGTCTGCAGACAAAGGGAAATCGAACAACACTGTTTGGATGAAGACAAAAACCATCAGGAGAAGGATGACAGCCATAAAGATGAGGTTTGTCATGATCCACTAGATGGGGTTGGAATTGTAAAAATTGCGAATATTGGCGAACTGTCACTTGAAGATGCGATGTTTGTCTTCAGATTCAAAAGTGTAGTTGGAGGCGATCAAAGACAAAATTCGGAGCTTATTAAAAAACAACACATGGAATCTCATCGAACGCTCAGCTTGAAAGCTCGTGTCGTAGCCAGAGAGTTTCCAGAAAGCAAAGGACTTGATTTTGAAGAGACATTTGCTCCTGTTGCCCGTCTTGAATCAAACTTCTTATCTCACTGGCTGCTCGTGAAAGTCTACCTGTTTACCAGATGGACGTTGTTGCTGCATACTTGAACGGTGAACTTGATGAAGAAATTTATATGGAGCCTCCGTAATATTATCAACAAGCTCTACAAATGCTTGCGAAAGGAAACGAACAGGTAAAATAAAAAGGAAGGCGAAACAAATGCTTCAGGACTTCCCAGCCGGTGAACATGTACGTAGGGTTTTGTATGGTTTACGACAGCCCGTGAAGAAGGAAACAACTTGGTCTTCACGGGCTTTCAGATGCTGATTACGCAAACGACGAGATAGACATACTATCATATACGGGTTATATCTGTACTCTAAGTGTAGCAGCTGTAATTTGGAGATCCCAAAAATAAAAATCTGTGGCAATTTCAACAACAGAAGCTGAGTATGAGTGCACTATCGGAATCATCAAGAAAAGCAATATATTATATCTTCGAAACCTGATGATGGAAATGGATTTCAGTAACCGTTGGGACGGACAATAGAGTTGCAAATCAAATGGCAGAAAATTCAGTTTGATGTGTTCATGAAGCCGCTACCGGGACCAGCACACTATCGATGCTTGAAGGATATCGGGATGTCAGTTTGTTAACAAGCGCTGTTTGAGGAAAGGAGTGTAGATATACTGAATTCAAATCAGCGTCTTGTGGCAGTACTTTTTTCCTATAATATTATAAGTGTAACATCCCCGTTTTTTCTTTCCTTGAATTTCATATTGTAACGCTCGCCTTCTTTACTTCTTAGAATTATATTTATTCGTTCCAAAACATCTTCGAATAAAGAACATGAACTTATTTTTCGTTTAAATAAATCTTTTATTTATTGCGTGCTATAACATCTCTTTGACAAACGCCCGAGTTCTATTTCGATTTGAAAATTTAGGAAATCGCGTTTTGACATAACATTCTCGTAAGATTGATAAAAACCGTACTTAATCCTGTCAAAACCCGACCGCTTTTAATGTTAATATTGGTATACTAAAGAAACACATGCATGCATTTTATTCTTGATTACTTTAACTAACTAAATCCTAATTCAGAAGTAATATTTAAATAATGTGTAGTTTAAAGGGTGTGAAAGTAAATTAAATAAAATAAATCAAATAATTAATCCCGCCTGCTCAAGCCATAGATAAATATTTAATTTTGTCATACTGCATAACAAAAGGATAAAGTGGACGTGTTTAGTCACAACCAGAAGCCAATAAGAGAAGAAGACTGTCAACTTCCTCGTTTCCCGCCAATGAATCCCATTTGACATGGTTTTTTTCATAACATTTCCCCTCTTTGAACAGCTGATTCGCAGTCAGGGTTTTTTCTCCTGATTGAGAAAACGTTTGACCTGCGTAAACACCTACTAAACAGCTGACTAGTTTCTCGTGTAACGACTGATCAGAAACCAATAAGGAAGGAGATGGCCGACTTAACAGCTGATTTCCCCTTCGTCCATCAAGTGTTTGAGTGATATTTACAAATTGTGGTGGATAAAGCCCTAATAGATAGATAACAGTGTTTTAACAAATTTTTATTCTTTTTTTATTCTCAAGCTTGCTCAAGATATAGTTTACAAAAACTTTACTACTGAAAATTCAGTTATGTTTTAAGTTTAATTAATTTAAGGATTTCAAATACATTTGAAGGAAAACTATGGGAAAAACCTCCATTTTAATTGAGTATCACATGTATTTATGTATATTACAGATTAAAAAACGAATAAATAATAGAAAATATTAAATAATAGATAGAAACAGTCAATAATATATAGTAAATAATAATATATTGTAGTAAATAAATAACAATAAATAATAAGTAATAAATAGATAATAAATAAATAATAAATATGTAATAAATTGATGATAAGTGAATAATAACTAAATCACAAATAATTAAAAGTTAAGTAATAAATAAATAATAAATAAATAAATAATAAATAAATAATAAATAAATGATATATAATAAATAGATAATAAATAAGTAGTAAATAGAATATTTGACAAATAACTAACATAAACATTACAATAACTGTAAGTCTTCAATAAGTTCATTATTAACAGTACCACAGTACCAGATAAAATTAGTGCTGAGAATTTCGATCCCTCTTCCAATCTGGATGTTATCCGGCTTGTTCATGAAGTATAAGGGTGGAAAAATCTCGAGGCAGATTAAGCATCATTTTGAGTACTTTATTTTGAGCTATTTGTAATCGCTTGATATGTGTTTTCGCGCAATTTCCCCAAACTGGAGAACCATAGGTCATCAATGCTTGACAAATTACCTTAAGAATTATTATTTTATTCTTTCTGTTGAGTCCTTACTTGCGATTAATGAGAGGGTAAAGCATTTTAATGAGAATATCGATTTTTGTTAATGTCTCACGTATCGCTTCTCGGCTTTATGGCTAAGATCAAAGTGTAGTATAGCCCTAATTATCCGGAATTTATTTACGTAGCATCGGACATTCTCTCATTTTACTCACACTCGTCTACGTTGCCCCCCAAAAAAGCAACATGGCGGCTAATTCGTGGATGTTTGCCCTCAATAGTGTCAAACATTCGTAAATTGCCCACAATTCGTGAATTCGTCAGCCTTCTTGATATATATTCAACAGATTGGGTTCGTAACTACTAACAGGAAATTGTTTATGATTTTAGTGTCGTCGACACTTTAAATAGTATGTTATTTAAAAAATTGTTAATTTTATAGAACTTATATTCCTGATAACTGTAGAAATATGAACAAAATTAAAACAGCAACGCATGTTTGAAAAACGTGCATTACGAAGGGATTTCTTTTCATCTGGTGTTCCGAGTTTAATGTACTTAAATCATAATAAAGTTTATTTTAATTCTGGTGTTACTTATTCGGCAATATGTAAATTTTAGAATATGAAATTTGTAGTTATAATTTCGATCACTCATTATGGAAAGTGTAATGAGTGATCGAAATTATAACTACAAATTTCATATTCTAAAATTTACATATCTCATCATTATGAAAAGTGTAATACTGAAAAACGTGGGGCATGGGCCTATGCACACGAGGCAATGTCCTTGATCGCGCTCAACATGGCGAGCTACCAAGGCTTACTTCGTTCGTGCAAAGGTTAAGTAGGCGCCCCTGGATAGCCGTCACAGCATCCGCTGTGTGGTGAACCAATGTATGCAGCGACTGGCCTACCAGTTTGTAGGTTGTGCGTGAGGCTAACTCCCTCACCACAAAAAAAAATCGAGTTCAGGAACGAGAACATGCCTCGAATATGGACGGATCCAATGTTGACGACACCAGCAAACTTACAAAGGACAACGATTTTCGGTTCTGCACGTGGAATGTGAGGTCCTTTAACAGACCACGTGCAGCCGAACAACTTGCGGAAGCCCTTGACTGCTACAAAGCAGATATCACCGCCATCCAGGAAGTGCGGTGGGATGGGCCGGGCAGAAAGAAGATGAAGAACTGCGACATTTACTGCAGCCACTGCTACAGGGAGAGAAGGCAGCGACTATTCCGATGCGGATTTGTTGTTCGAGGCAGACTTGGGAAAAAGTCTACGATCCCGTAAGCGAACGCCTCATGACAATCCGCATTAAGGCTAAATTCGGGAACATCAGCCTGATATGCGCTCACGCCCCGACAGAAGAGAAGGATGAAAACAGCAAGGACGAGTTCTATGATCTCCTAGAAAGAACATACGATCGATGCCCCAGCTATGACACCAAGATCATTCTAAGAGATTTCAATGCACAGCTGGGAAAAGAGGACATCTTTGCTGGCGTCATCGGGAAACACAGCCTGCACGACACCACCTCCGGAAACGGACTCAGACTGCTGGACTTCGCCGCGGGGCGGAACCTCTCTGTGAGCAGTACGCGGTTCCCACATCTCAACATCCATAAAGGAACCTTGCGATCCCCTGGTCAATCAACCATCAACCAGATTGATCACGTTGCGATCGACGTCGGACACTCCTCCAACATTTTCGATGTCCGCACATTTCGAGGCGCTAACACCGACTCGGATCATCACCTTGTTGTAGCCAAGGTAAGAACCCGGATATCGAGAGAGCAACGGAGTCTAGATAGGCCAAAACGGTTCGACGTCGGAAAGCTACAATCGCAAAGGTCGCTGGGATCTTTGCGGACCGAGTCTCCCTGAAACTGTCCGAAAGTTTGACGCTGCCTGCACTGACAATAGAAGATGAATGGAAACGTTGTCAAAAAGCCATCAAGGAAGCTGCCACTGAAGTGCTGGGTTTCACGCCACCACCTAAAAGGAACCCATGGTTTGACGACGAGTGCAGGCAGGCACATGCAGCTAAACAAGAGGCCTACCAGGAAACGCTGCATCGGACAACTGTTCGTGAGCTCTACGAACAGAAAAGAAGGGAAGAGAACCGGCTTCTCAGAAGGAAAAAGAGATAGCATGAGAAGCGCGCGGTCGAAGAGATGGAGAGGTGCTATGGCAGGAATGAAGTCCGAAAGTTTTACCGAAAGGTTCGGACCGAAGCCTGCGGGACCAAAATGGGAACCTAGGAGTAGTAACGCAATCGATGCTGAGAATCTGGAAAGATCATTTCTGCAGACTTTTAAACGGCGATGACGGCCCAAATCCCGCTGTTAGGCAGAATGTTCCACTTAATTTGGACGATAATAGGCAAGAATCCCGTCCCCCCGACTTAGACGAGGTCAAAGTAGCAATATCGAGACTGAAGTCGAACAAAGCTGCTGGAGCGGATGGACTGTTCACAGAACTGTTTAAAGCAGCTCGAGATGACCTGGTTGGGTGCATGCACCAGCTCATCTGTAAGATATGGTTGGAGGAAAGCATGCCCGATGAGTGGAATCTCAACGTCGTCTGTCCGGTCCACAAGAAAGGAGACCCCTTCGACTGTGCCAACTATTGAGGGATTAGTCTCCAAAACATCGCATACAAGATCCTTTCTGCCGTACTGTGTGAACGCCTGAAACCGTTTGTCAACAACCTGATTGGTCCTTATCAGTGTGGTTTCAGGCCAGGGAAGTCCACAATCGACCAAATCTTCACGCTACGGCAGATCCTGGAAAAGACCTACGGCCTTCAAGGCCGCATATGACAGTGTGCATAGAGACGAGCTATACAATGACATGTATAGTTTTGGCACTCCTAACAAACTTGTCAGATTGTGTGCAATGACGATGGGGAACTCATCCTTGAGAAAATCGTGCGTAACTCACAAGTCAACACCAGAGGCACGATCTTCCAAAAGTCAGTTCAATTGCGATTCGACGACATTGACGTTATTGAAGAAACACAGCGAGCCGTCAATGACGCGTTTGCTGGCATTGAAGCAGCAGCGGCTGAAATGGGTCTGGTGGTAAATGAGGGAAAAACGAAGTACATGCTGTCATCAAGGAAGGACACACAATATCGGCGTCTCGGACAGAGCGTCACACTAGGCAGCAGAAACTTCGAGGTAGTCAAGGAGTCCGTCTACCTCGGCTCCGCGGTAAATAGGGACAACAACACCAGTACCGAAACCAAACGCAGAATCACTCTTGCCAATCACTGTAATAAAGCCCTCTCTCGAAAGACTAAGCTTGTTTTATATAACACCTTGATCATCCCACTCCTACTTTATGGCGCGGAAACCTGGACACTACTAAAAGCCTGCGAGTTTTGGTCCTGTTAGCGTTGATGGCATCTGGAGGAGAAGATTCAACCACGAACTGTATGGGCTGTACAGCGGCATGAGCCTAGTCAAGCGTCTACGGATACAACACTTAAGATGGCTAGGCCATGTAGAGCGTATGGACACCACTGCTCTGGCCCAAAGGTTTTCGAATCTGAGCCATTGGGAAAACTCAACAGAGGACGGCCCAGGGTAAGGTGGCGCACACAAGTGGAGAAGGACCTCTACCAACGTGGAGTGCGCAACTGGCGGCAGCTGGTGAGAGACCGTGCTGGCTGGAGAGCCATGTTGGTTGAGGCCCAGGTCCACCCCGGACTGTAGCGCCACAAGAAGAAAAAGAAGCAGAATACTGAAAAACATAAGGAAACCTAACCTAATACGAAGGTGATAGTTATTCAGGCAATCGTTTTCTTCTTCTTCTTCAGATGGCGCTACAGTCCGGGGTGGACCTGGGCCTCAACCAACATGCCTCTCCAGCTAGCACGATCTCTTGCCAGCTGCTTCCAGTTGCGCACTCCAAGTTGGTTGAGGTCCTTTCCCACTTGTGTGCGCCATCTCAATCTAGGACGTCCTCTGTTGCGTTGTCCCTGTGGTTCGGATTCGAGGACTCTTCGGGCCGGAGCAGTGCTGTCCATCCGCTCTACATGGCCTAGCCACCTTAAGCGTTGTATCTGTAGACGCTTGACTAGGTTCATGCCGCCGTACAGCCCATACAGTTCGTGGTTGAATCTTCTCCTCCAGCTGCCATCAACGCAAACAGGACCAAAAATCGCACGCAGAACTTTTCTCTCGAACAGACCAAGGGCTTCTTCATCCGCTTTTAGTAACGTCCAGGTTTCTGCGCCGTAAAGCAGGACAGGGATGATCAAGGTGTTGTACAAAGTTACTTTGGTCGTTCGGGAGAGGGCTTTATTACTCAATTGCCTCTTAAGCCCAAAGAAACAGCGATTGGCAAGAGTGATTCTGCGCTTGATTTCGGTACTGATGTTATTGTCCCTATTCACCGCGGAGCCGAGATAGACGAAGTCTTTTACTACCTCGAAACGTCTGCTGCCCATAGTGACGCTCTGTCCGAGACGTCGATGTTCTGCGTCCTTCTTCGATGACAGCATATACTTAGTTTTGCCCTCGTTTACCACATGTCCCACTTTAGCCGCTTCCGCTTCGATGCTAGCAAACGCCTCATTGACGGCTCGCTGAGTTCGGCCGATCACGTCAATGTCATCCGCATAAGCTAGCAGTTGAACGGACTTGTGGAAGATCGTGCCTCTGGTGTTAACGTGTGAGTTACGCACGATCCCCTCAAGAATGATGTTAAAGAAGTCGCATGACAGCGCGTCGCCTTGTCTAAGTCCTTTTTTGACATCGAAGGTCTCGGTGAGTTCGCTACCGACCTTGACGGAGCAGCGAGAGTTCTCCATCGTCATCCTACACAATTTGACGAGTTTGGTAGGGATGCCAAAACTAGACACGGCACTGTATAGCTCGTCTCTATGCACGCTGTCATACGCGGCCTTGAAATCGACAAATAGATGGTGGGTGTCGATTTGTACTTCTTGGGACTTCTCCAGGATTTGCCGCAGTGTGAAGATCTGGTCGATTGTGGACTTCCCTGGCCTGAAACCACACTGATAAGGACCTATCAGGTTTTTGACGAACGGTTTCAGGCGCTCACACAATACGGCAGAGAGAATCTTATATGCGATATTAAGGAGACTGATCCCTCGATAGTTGGCGCAGTCGAAGGGGTCTCCTTTCTTGTGGACCGGACATACGATGCTGAGATTCCACTCGTCGGGCATGCTTTCCTCCGACCATATCTCACAGATGAGCTGGTGCATGCACCCAACCAGCTCATCCCCAGCCGCTTTGAACAGCTCTGCGGATAGTCCGTCCGCGCCAGCAGCTTTGTTCGACTTCAGTCTCGATATTGCTATCTTAACCTCGTCGAGGTCGGGGGGACGGAATTCTTGTCCATCGTCGTCCAAATTGAGTGGAACATTCTGCCTAACAGCGGGATTTGTGTCGTCATCGCCGTTTAGGAGTCTGCAGAAATGGTCCTTCCAGATTTTCAGCACCGACTGCGACTCTAACACCAGTTGTCCATTTTGGTCCCGACAGGCTTCAGTCCGAGGCTTGTAACCGCCAGATAACTGTTTTACCTTGCGGTAAAAATTTCGGACGTCATTCCTGCCATAGCACCTCTCCATTTCCTCGACCGCGCGCTTCTCGTGCTCTTTCTTTTTTCTTCTGAGAAGCCGGTTCTCTTCCCTTCTTCTCTGTTTGTAGAGCTCACAAACAGCTCTCGTCGTTCGATGCAGCGTTGCCTTGTAAGCTTCCTGTTTGGCTGCATGCGCCTGCCTGCACTCGTCGTCAAACCATGGGTTCCTCTTAGGTGGTGGCTTGAAACCCAGCACATCAGTGGCGGCCTCTTTGATGGCTTCTTGACAACGTTTCCATTTGTCTTCTATTGTTTGTGCAGGTAGCGTCGAACTTTGAGACAGTTTCAGGGAGAATCGATCGGTAAAGGCTCTAGCGATCGGCTGCGATTGTAGCTTTCCGACGTCAAACCGTTTTGGCCTGTCTCGACTCCGTTTCTCTCTCGATATCCGGGTTCTTACCTTGGCTACAACAAGGAAATGATCCGAGTCGATGTTTGCACCTCGGAAGGTTCGGACATCGAGAACACTGGAGGAGTGTCTGACGTCGATCGCAACATGATCAATCTGGTTGACGGTTGATTGATCAGGTGATCGCCAGGTCCCTTTATGAATGTTGAGGTGTGGGAACCGCGTGCTGGCCACAGAGAGATTTCGCCCCGAGGCGAAGTCAACTAGCCTGAGTCCGTTTCCGGAGGTGTTGGCGTGCAGGCTGTGTCTTCCGATGACTTTAGCAAAGACTTCTTCTCTTCCCAGCTGAGCGTTGAAGTCTCCTAGAACGATCTTGGTGTCGTAGCTGGGGCAACGATCGTAAGTCCTTTCTAGGAGGTGATAGAAGTCTTCTTTACTGCTGTCATCTTTTTCCTCTGTAGGGGCGTGGGCGCATATGAGGCTTATATTCCCGAATTTACCCTTGATTCGGATTGTCATGAGGCGTTCGCTTATGTATTGTAAGCTTAAGACTTTTTGCCTAAGTCTGCCTCGAACAACAAAACCGCATCCAAATAAGCGTTTCCCTCTCTCCCTGTAGCAGTCGCCGTGATATATGTCGCAGTTTCTCAATCTTCTCTTGCCCGGCCCATCCCACCGCATTTCCTGGATTGCGGTAATGTCTGCTTTATAGCAGTCCAGGGCCTCCGCAAGTTCATCGGCTGCACGTGGTCTGTTTAGGGACCTCACATTCCACGTGCAGATCCGTAAATCATTGTCCTTTGTTCGTTTGCGGGGGTCGTCAACAGTGTATCCATCAGTATCCGAGGCATTCGGTTGGTTCGTAACTATTTATTTGTAATGTGGCCGGGCAGTTACCCCGACGCACACCCCCAACCTGGAGGACCGGACCCTTTTTTATACCTCTTGGGCGGAGGTCGCACTTATAGGTTTAGCAAGTTGAGTTCGGATGAACAACAACCTGTACTCGGTGGCTACCAACGTGGAGGTACTATAAGCACAGTTGATGTGTGAGGCAATCGTTTTAAAGAATACAAATTAAATGAAGATAATTTGCAACAAAATTTTTATCTAGCTAAATACAAGCCTTCCCTTGAAAAGCATACGATTCGATTATGAATATGAAATTTCAATATAAAATAAAAGCACGAATGAATGCATATTTCACTAAAACTTCACGTTGGTTCACCTAACTTAAAACGCCTATGAGTGACAATTATAATATAAAATTTTGCAATATAAATAATATATATATAATAACTCAATAAAAAGACTGAACTGTTTCGGAAAAAGCGCATCGTTACAAATTTGAGTTATTTTCTTAGTATTATTTTACAAAAAAGTATCAAGATATAGCGATTGCTTTACCAAACATAATAGTTGTAAACAACAATAATGTAAAAGATATTAGTTCTTAAATTGCGAGTCTTAAAATTCGAAGATAGTGATAGGAGTTTAGTAATTATTTGGGAATTCCAATAACAATAACAACAATAACTATTTCTCTAGTTATTGTGTTCAATATAAATTCGTGTCGTATTTTTGTTACAAAATTTATTATAAAGTTTAAACATTATAGCCTAACTGATGAAATTACTGCCTTAATGGTACAATTTATAAACGCCTCCAATAGCGGCAATTATTTTGTGGTGGAATTTTAAGCAGATATCATGGATGAACGAAGAAGGAGATGCACAGCTTCACAGCTGATCGATCAGCTGATTTCCCCTATATTTTACAAACGTTTGACAGTTATTGACGAATCGTGGTGGATTTAGGTTTATTTCTGAAAGTTATTTACGAACCATCGAACATTTTTTCATGTTTCCCACACTTGCTTACGTTTCCCCTCCAAAAATCACAACATGTCGACCATTTCCTGAATTTTTGCCCACAATAGTGTCAAACATTCGTGAATTGCCCACATATTTCCTGTATTCGTCAACCATTATGAAATTTCATTCGGAGTAGGTTCGTATGTAACCATATAAAGTTTTCCTTGAAATTAGTGTCATCAAAACTGTCATTAAATTCATATTCAGTATTATATTATATATCCAATGGCTTGTGAAATATGTACAAAAAAGGAAAGGATGCATATTTGCAATTTCAAAGTTGAGCATAAGAAGGAATTTTGTATTTTTAATGCGGTTTTCATTTCTACCGATATTTTGAATTATATATACCACTAAGAAGAATTTTTTATTAGCACCTTATTTAATTACAGAAATAAAGGCGAATTCAGTATTTTACTGTAGGGATTCTGATGAGCCTTAGAAAAACACACGTCCACACGGTACAAACTCATCTTTAATAATGGGCTATAAATAATAAAAAATAAATTACTCTTTTTGATTCCATACCACTTCATTACATTTATTGAAATGTATATAGTAATGCCAATAGTTTGTGTAACTAATTACAACCTAAGGCAGGTAAAATTTATATTTATTTGTATATACGATGACTTACGAAAACAGAAATGAATGTACGATTAAAGACATTTATGCATGTTCGGAATTTTATGTTCTTGTTTTGTATATTATTGATTTCATTTTTATTAATATTTCGACATGGTAGTATTATAAAGCTAAAGCTATAACTAACGAAAAGACGTATCTACATCGATTCTTATAAAATCAATAATTTAGTGGAATTCAATATTTTTCTAATCACATCTACAGTATGACGAACGCAATTATTAAATAAAATATGTATACTTAAAGTAATAGAGCGATTTATGATAATTTTTCATTTTAAACATAAGTCTGTAGTAGCGTTTTGTATTCATTTTATAAGGGAAGCATTGTAATATTGTATGCATACAATTATGTATGCAATTTTAATTTATAATTTAACAACAAGGTCTATTGATATGTTAATAAATTCAAAATTATTTACACACAAATAATATGTTAAAACATTTCTTAAAAGTATGCCTTAAGTGCAACTGCTGCTTTACTGGTGCACCTTCTGAACACGCACTCCCTCCGCCATGTTCTTGAATTTTTTGGTGGTGAGAAATATTGCCGGTATTTTAAATACACTTAAAATTTTAAATCAGTCAACTGCGTAAAATGTCTTAAAGCAACAAAAGATAATAAAAAAAATTATGTTTCCACATTCCGCAGAATTTATCACAGGAATCAGCATTCTATGACATTAAATGAAATTGACAAAAAATAGCGACTTTTTTTCATATTAAAATCCACCCCAATAGTTTGAGCGGGATGGTAGTCGGCTGATTGAGTAGCTCACACGTATTCTGATTTCGGAGAGAAACCCTGTCTGTGAATTTGGCTCTCCGATCAGCTGTTCAAGAAGGGGAAATGTTATAAAAAACGCTTTCAAATTTTTCCCAAGGGCGGGAGACGAAGAAGCTGTGTACCTCCTTCCTTGTTCATCCCTGGCAGAAATCTTTGAGTTAGGGTATCAGTCGACAACCCCGGCTCATTCATTCACATAAGTAGCTTGCGCGGAAAACTCATCAGCTGATTACGCAGCTCACACGTATTCTAAATCAAGAGAAAAAAACCCTATCTGTGAAACTGCCTCGAATCGGCTGTTCAGAGTGGGGAAATGTTATAAAAAACGCTGTCAAATTTTCCCCATTGGTGGGAGACGAGGGAGTCGACTGTCTCCTTATTGGTAATAGGGACGTGTATTCTTGAATGTAAGAAGAAAAATAAAATTGCTTCAGTCGGACTAAACATAGCGAAAAAAGAATGAACTGAATGTACATACATAAATGCAAATGTATGAAAACGACTTAATTTTAGTTTGCTAGTAGTTTCTAGAAATCCAAAAAGTTTGTCCTTTTTCTGGGTGTGACGTGAGCATTATTTTAAAAATCAAAGTGTAATACTCCCCTCAATATACATATGTATATTGTGATCTGCTTCACATGCCACAGTTAATATCTGTATGAAGATAACAACTTAGAAGTTTTCAATGTAAAAATAAATTTATTTTGGTGTTATGTGCCCTTAAAAGTGTGCTGTGGCTAGTTTTTGGTGATTGAATAGTAGTATTTATCTATCCAATAAATCTTTATATTCTGTATAATGTTTGGCCCCTTTAATATCTCTCATATGAGTACTGTATTCATTTTCGAACTTCTTCTTCTTCTTCGGATGGCGCTACAGTCCAGGGTGGACCTGGGCCTCAACCAACATGCCTCTCCAGCTAGTACGATCTCTTGCCAGCTGCCTCCAGTTGCGCACTCCAAGTTGGTTGAGGTCCTTTTCCACTTGTGTGCGCCATCTCAGTCTAGGACGTCCTCTGTTGCGTTGTCCCTGTGGCTCGGATTCGAAGACTCTTCGGGCCGGAGCAGTGTTGTCCATCCGCTCTACATGGCCTAGCCACCTTAAGCGTTGTATCCGTAGACGCTTGACTAGGTTCATGCCGCCGTACAGCCCATACAGTTCGTGGTTGAATCTTCTCCTCCAGCTGCCATCAACGCAAACAGGACCAAAAATCGCACGCAGAACTTTTCTCTCGAACAGACCAAGGGCTTCCTCATCCGCTTTTAGTAACGTCCAGGTTTCTGCGCCGTAAAGCAGGACTGGGATGATCAAGGTGTTGTACAAAGTCACTTTGGTCGTTCGGGAGAGGGCTTTATTACTCAATTGCCTCTTAAGCCCGAAGAAACAGCGATTGGCAAGAGTGATTCTGGGCTTGATTTCGGTACTGATGTTGTTGTCCCTATTCACCGCGGAGCCGAGGTAGACGAAGTCCTTGACTAGCTCGAAACGTCTGCTGCCCATAGTGACGCTCTGCCCGAGACGTCGATGTTCTGCGTCCTTTTTTGATGACAGCATATACTTTGTTTTGCCCTCGTTTACCACCAGTCCCACTTTAGCCGCTTCCGCTTCGATGCTAGCAAACGCCTCATTGACGGCTCGCTGAGTTCGGCCGATCACGTCAATGTCATCCGCATAAGCTAGCAGTTGAACGGACTTGTGGAAGATCGTGCCTCTGGTGTTGACGTGTGAGTTACGCACGATCCCCTCAAGAATGATGTTAAAGAAGTCGCATGACAGCGCGTCGCCTTGTCTAAATCCTTTTTTGACATCGAAGGTCTCGGTGATTTCGCTACCGACCTTGACGGAGCAGCGAGAGTTCTCCATCGTCATCCTACACAATCTGACGAGTTTGGTAGGGATGCCAAAACTAGACATGGTACTGTATAGCTCGTCTCTATGCACGCTGTCATACGCGGCCTTGAAATCGACAAATAGATGGTGGGTGTCGATTTGTACTTCTTGGGACTTCTCCAGGATTTGCCGCAGTGTGAAGATCTGGTCGATTGTGGACTTCCCTGGCCTGAAACCACACTGATAAGGACCTATCAGGTTGTTGACGAACGGTTTCAGGCGCTCACACAATACGGCAGAGAGAATCTTATATGCGATATTAAGGAGACTGATCCCTCGATAGTTGGCGCAGTCGAAGGGGTCTCCTTTCTTGTGGACCGGACATACGATGCTGAGATTCCACTCGTCGGGCATGCTTTCCTCCGACCATATCTCACAGATGAGCTGGTGCATGCACCCAACCAGCTCATCCCCAGCCGCTTTGAACAGCTCTGCGGATAGTCCATCCGCGCCAGCAGCTTTGTTCGACTTCAGTCTCGATATTGCTATCTTGACCTCGTCGAGGTCGGGGGAACGGAATTCTTGTCCATCATCGTCCAAATTGAGTGGAACATTCTGCCTAACAGCGGGATTTGTGTCGTCATCGCCGTTTAGGAGTCTGCAGAAATGATCCTTCCAGATTTTCAGCACCGACTGCGACTCTACCACCAGTTGTCCATTTTGGTCCCGGCAGGCTTCAGTCCGAGGCTTGTAACCGCCAGATAGCTGTTTTATCTTGCGGTAAAAATTTCGGACGTCATTCCTGCCATAGCACCTCTCCATTTCCTCGACCGCGCGCTCCTCGTGCTCTTTCTTTTTTCTTCTGAGAAGCCGGTTCTCTTCCCTTCTTCTCTGTTTGTAGAGCTCACAAACAGCTCTCGTCGTTCGATGCAGCGTTGCCTTGTAAGCTTCCTCTTTGGCTGCATGCGCCTGCCTGCACTCGTCGTCAAACAATGGGTTCCTCTTATGTGGTGGCTTGAAACCCAGCACATCAGTGGCGGCCTCTTTGATGGCTTCTTGACAACGTTTCCATTTGTCTTCTATTGTTTGTGCAGGTAGCGTCGAACTTTGAGACAGTTTCAGGGAGAATCGATCGGTAAAGGCTCTAGCGATCGGCTGCGATTGTAGCTTTCCGACGTCAAACCGTTTTGGCCTGTCTCGACTCCGTTGCTCTCTCGATATCCGGGTTCTTACCTTGGCTACAACAAGGAAATGATCCGAGTCGATGTTTGCACCTCGGAAGGTTCGGACATCGAGAACACTGGAGGAGTGTCTGACGTCGATCGCAACATGATCAATCTGGTTGACGGTTGATTGATCAGGTGATCGCCAGGTCCCTTTATGAATGTTGAGGTGTGGGAACCGCGTGCTGGCCACAGAGAGATTTCGCCCCGAGGCGAAGTCAACTAGCCTGAGTCCGTTTCCGGAGGTGTTGGCGTGCAGGCTGTGTCTTCCGATGACTTTAGCAAAGACTTCTTCCCTTCCCAGCTGAGCGTTGAAGTCTCCTAGAACGATCTTGGTGTCGTAGCTGGGGCAACGATCGTAAGTCCTTTCTAGGAGGTGATAGAAGTCTTCTTTACTGCTGTCATCTTTTTCCTCTGTAGGGGCGTGGGCGCATATGAGGCTTATATTCCCGAATTTACCCTTGATTCGGATTGTCATGAGGCGTTCGCTTATGTATTGTAAGCTTAAGACTTTTTGCCTAAGTCTGCCTCGAACAACAAAACCGCATCCAAATAAGCGTTTCCCTCTCTCCCTGTAGCAGTCGCCGTGATATATGTCGCAGTTTCTCAATCTTCTCTTGCCCGGCCCATCCCACCGCATTTCCTGGATTGCGGTAATGTCTGCTTTATAGCAGTCCAGGGCCTCCGCAAGTTCATCGGCTGCACGTGGTCTGTTTAGGGACCTCACATTCCACGTGCAGATCCGTAAATCATTGTCCTTTGTTCGTTTGCGGGGGTCGTCAACAGTGTATCCATCAGTATCCGAGGCATTCGGTTGGTTCGTAACTATTTATTTGTAATGTGGCCGGGCAGTTACCCCGACGCACACCCCCAACCTGGAGGACCGGACCCTTTTTTATACCTCTTGGGCGGAGGTCGCACTTATAGGTTTAGCAAGTTGAGTTCGGATGAACAACAACCAGTACCCGGTGGCTACCAACGTGGAGGTACTATAAGCACAGTTGATGTGTGAGGCAATCGTTTTAAAGAATACAAATTAAATGAAGATAATTTGCAACAAAATTTTTATCTAGCTAAATACAAGCCTTCCCTTGAAAAGCATACGATTCGATTATGAATATGAAATTTCAATATAAAATAAAAGCACGAATGAATGCATATTTCACTAAAACTTCACGTTGGTTCACCTAACTTAAAACGCCTATGAGTGACAATTATAATATAAAATTTTGCAATATAAATAATATATATATAATAACTCAATAAAAAGACTGAACTGTTTCGGAAAAAGCGCATCGTTACAAATTTGAGTTATTTTCTTAGTATTATTTTACAAAAAAGTATCAAGATATAGCGATTGCTTTACCAAACATAATAGTTGTAAACAACAATAATGTAAAAGATATTAGTTCTTAAATTGCGAGTCTTAAAATTCGAAGATAGTGATAGGAGTTTAGTAATTATTTGGGAATTCCAATAACAATAACAACAATAACTATTTCTCTAGTTATTGTGTTCAATATAAATTCGTGTCGTATTTTTGTTACAAAATTTATTATAAAGTTTAAACATTATAGCCTAACTGATGAAATTACTACCTTAATGGTACAATTTATAAACGCCTCCAATAGCGGCAATTATTTTGTGGTGGAATTTTAAGCAGATATCATGGATGAACGAAGAAGGAGATGCACAGCTTCACAGCTGATCGATCAGCTGATTTCCCCTATATTTTACAAACGTTTGACAGTTATTGACGAATCGTGGTGGATTTAGGTTTATTTCTGAAAGTTATTTACGAACCATCGAACATTTTTTCATGTTTCCCACACTTGCTTACGTTTCCCCTCCAAAAATCACAACATGTCGACCATTTCCTGAATTTTTGCCCACAATAGTGTCAAACATTCGTGAATTGCCCACATATTTCCTGTATTCGTCAACCATTATGAAATTTCATTCGGAGTAGGTTCGTATGTAACCATATAAAGTTTTCCTTGAAATTAGTGTCATCAAAACTGTCATTAAATTCATATTCAGTATTATATTATATATCCAATGGCTTGTGAAATATGTACAAAAAAGGAAAGGATGCATATTTGCAATTTCAAAGTTGAGCATAAGAAGGAATTTTGTATTTTTAATGCGGTTTTCATTTCTACCGATATTTTGAATTATATATACCACTAAGAAGAATTTTTTATTAGCACCTTATTTAATTACAGAAATAAAGGCGAATTCAGTATTTTACTGTAGGGATTCTGATGAGCCTTAGAAAAACACACGTCCACACGGTACAAACTCATCTTTAATAATGGGCTATAAATAATAAAAAATAAATTACTCTTTTTGATTCCATACCACTTCATTACATTTATTGAAATGTATATAGTAATGCCAATAGTTTGTGTAACTAATTACAACCTAAGGCAGGTAAAATTTATATTTATTTGTATATACGATGACTTACGAAAACAGAAATGAATGTACGATTAAAGACATTTATGCATGTTCGGAATTTTATGTTCTTGTTTTGTATATTATTGATTTCATTTTTATTAATATTTCGACATGGTAGTATTATAAAGCTAAAGCTATAACTAACGAAAAGACGTATCTACATCGATTCTTATAAAATCAATAATTTAGTGGAATTCAATATTTTTCTAATCACATCTACAGTATGACGAACGCAATTATTAAATAAAATATGTATACTTAAAGTAATAGAGCGATTTATGATAATTTTTCATTTTAAACATAAGTCTGTAGTAGCGTTTTGTATTCATTTTATAAGGGAAGCATTGTAATATTGTATGCATACAATTATGTATGCAATTTTAATTTATAATTTAACAACAAGGTCTATTGATATGTTAATAAATTCAAAATTATTTACACACAAATAATATGTTAAAACATTTCTTAAAAGTATGCCTTAAGTGCAACTGCTGCTTTACTGGTGCACCTTCTGAACACGCACTCCCTCCGCCATGTTCTTGAATTTTTTGGTGGTGAGAAATATTGCCGGTATTTTAAATACACTTAAAATTTTAAATCAGTCAACTGCGTAAAATGTCTTAAAGCAACAAAAGATAATAAAAAAAATTATGTTTCCACATTCCGCAGAATTTATCACAGGAATCAGCATTCTATGACATTAAATGAAATTGACAAAAAATAGCGACTTTTTTTCATATTAAAATCCACCCCAATAGTTTGAGCGGGATGGTAGTCGGCTGATTGAGTAGCTCACACGTATTCTGATTTCGGAGAGAAACCCTGTCTGTGAATTTGGCTCTCCGATCAGCTGTTCAAGAAGGGGAAATGTTATAAAAAACGCTTTCAAATTTTTCCCAAGGGCGGGAGACGAAGAAGCTGTGTACCTCCTTCCTTGTTCATCCCTGGCAGAAATCTTTGAGTTAGGGTATCAGTCGACAACCCCGGCTCATTCATTCACATAAGTAGCTTGCGCGGAAAACTCATCAGCTGATTACGCAGCTCACACGTATTCTAAATCAAGAGAAAAAAACCCTATCTGTGAAACTGCCTCGAATCGGCTGTTCAGAGTGGGGAAATGTTATAAAAAACGCTGTCAAATTTTCCCCATTGGTGGGAGACGAGGGAGTCGACTGTCTCCTTATTGGTAATAGGGACGTGTATTCTTGAATGTAAGAAGAAAAATAAAATTGCTTCAGTCGGACTAAACATAGCGAAAAAAGAATGAGCTGAATGTACATACATAAATGCAAATGTATGAAAACGACTTAATTTTAGTTTGCTAGTAGTTTCTAGAAATCCAAAAAGTTTGTCCTTTTTCTGGGTGTGACGTGAGCATTATTTTAAAAATCAAAGTGTAATACTCCCCTCAATATACATATGTATATTGTGATCTGCTTCACATGCCACAGTTAATATCTGTATGAAGATAACAACTTAGAAGTTTTCAATGTAAAAATAAATTTATTTTGGTGTTATGTGCCCTTAAAAGTGTGCTGTGGCTAGTTTTTGGTGATTGAATAGTAGTATTTATCTATCCAATAAATCTTTATATTCTGTATAATGTTTGGCCCCTTTAATATCTCTCATATGAGTACTGTATTCATTTTCGAACTTCTTCTTCTTCTTCGGATGGCGCTACAGTCCAGGGTGGACCTGGGCCTCAACCAACATGCCTCTCCAGCTAGTACGATCTCTTGCCAGCTGCCTCCAGTTGCGCACTCCAAGTTGGTTGAGGTCCTTTTCCACTTGTGTGCGCCATCTCAGTCTAGGACGTCCTCTGTTGCGTTGTCCCTGTGGCTCGGATTCGAAGACTCTTCGGGCCGGAGCAGTGTTGTCCATCCGCTCTACATGGCCTAGCCACCTTAAGCGTTGTATCCGTAGACGCTTGACTAGGTTCATGCCGCCGTACAGCCCATACAGTTCGTGGTTGAATCTTCTCCTCCAGCTGCCATCAACGCAAACAGGACCAAAAATCGCACGCAGAACTTTTCTCTCGAACAGACCAAGGGCTTCCTCATCCGCTTTTAGTAACGTCCAGGTTTCTGCGCCGTAAAGCAGGACTGGGATGATCAAGGTGTTGTACAAAGTCACTTTGGTCGTTCGGGAGAGGGCTTTATTACTCAATTGCCTCTTAAGCCCGAAGAAACAGCGATTGGCAAGAGTGATTCTGGGCTTGATTTCGGTACTGATGTTGTTGTCCCTATTCACCGCGGAGCCGAGGTAGACGAAGTCCTTGACTAGCTCGAAACGTCTGCTGCCCATAGTGACGCTCTGCCCGAGACGTCGATGTTCTGCGTCCTTTTTTGATGACAGCATATACTTTGTTTTGCCCTCGTTTACCACCAGTCCCACTTTAGCCGCTTCCGCTTCGATGCTAGCAAACGCCTCATTGACGGCTCGCTGAGTTCGGCCGATCACGTCAATGTCATCCGCATAAGCTAGCAGTTGAACGGACTTGTGGAAGATCGTGCCTCTGGTGTTGACGTGTGAGTTACGCACGATCCCCTCAAGAATGATGTTAAAGAAGTCGCATGACAGCGCGTCGCCTTGTCTAAATCCTTTTTTGACATCGAAGGTCTCGGTGATTTCGCTACCGACCTTGACGGAGCAGCGAGAGTTCTCCATCGTCATCCTACACAATCTGACGAGTTTGGTAGGGATGCCAAAACTAGACATGGCACTGTATAGCTCGTCTCTATGCACGCTGTCATACGCGGCCTTGAAATCGACAAATAGATGGTGGGTGTCGATTTGTACTTCTTGGGACTTCTCCAGGATTTGCCGCAGTGTGAAGATCTGGTCGATTGTGGACTTCCCTGGCCTGAAACCACACTGATAAGGACCTATCAGGTTGTTGACGAACGGTTTCAGGCGCTCACACAATACGGCAGAGAGAATCTTATATGCGATATTAAGGAGACTGATCCCTCGATAGTTGGCGCAGTCGAAGGGGTCTCCTTTCTTGTGGACCGGACATACGATGCTGAGATTCCACTCGTCGGGCATGCTTTCCTCCGACCATATCTCACAGATGAGCTGGTGCATGCACCCAACCAGCTCATCCCCAGCCGCTTTGAACAGCTCTGCGGATAGTCCATCCGCGCCAGCAGCTTTGTTCGACTTCAGTCTCGATATTGCTATCTTGACCTCGTCGAGGTCGGGGGGACGGAATTCTTGTCCATCATCGTCCAAATTGAGTGGAACATTCTGCCTAACAGCGGGATTTGTGTCGTCATCGCCGTTTAGGAGTCTGCAGAAATGATCCTTCCAGATTTTCAGCACCGACTGCGACTCTACCACCAGTTGTCCATTTTGGTCCCGGCAGGCTTCAGTCCGAGGCTTGTAACCGCCAGATAGCTGTTTTATCTTGCGGTAAAAATTTCGGACGTCATTCCTGCCATAGCACCTCTCCATTTCCTCGACCGCGCGCTCCTCGTGCTCTTTCTTTTTTCTTCTGAGAAGCCGGTTCTCTTCCCTTCTTCTCTGTTTGTAGAGCTCACAAACAGCTCTCGTCGTTCGATGCAGCGTTGCCTTGTAAGCTTCCTCTTTGGCTGCATGCGCCTGCCTGCACTCGTCGTCAAACAATGGGTTCCTCTTATGTGGTGGCTTGAAACGCAGCACATCAGTGGCGGCCTCTTTGATGGCTTCTTGACAACGTTTCCATTTGTCTTCTATTGTTTGTGCAGGCAGCGTCGAACTTTGAGACAGTTTCAGGGAGAATCGATCGGTAAAGGCTCTAGCGATCGGCTGCGATTGTAGCTTTCCGACGTCAAACCGTTTTGGCCTGTCTCGACTCCGTTGCTCTCTCGATATCCGGGTTCTTACCTTGGCTACAACAAGGAAATGATCCGAGTCGATGTTTGCACCTCGGAATGTTCGGACATCGAGAATACTGGAGGAGTGTCTGACGTCGATCGCAACATGATCAATCTGGTTGACGGTTGATTGATCAGGTGATCGCCAGGTCCCTTTATGAATGTTGAGGTGTGGGAACCGCGTGCTGGCCACAGAGAGATTTCGCCCCGAGGCGAAGTCAACTAGCCTGAGTCCGTTTCCGGAGGTGTTGGCGTGCAGGCTGTGTCTTCCGATGACTTTAGCAAAGACTTCTTCTCTTCCCAGCTGAGCGTTGAAATCTCCTAGAACGATCTTGGTGTCGTAGCTGGGGCAACGATCGTAAGTCCTTTCTAGGAGGTGATAGAAGTCTTCTTTACTGCTGTCATCTTTTTCCTCTGTCGGGGCGTGGGCGCATATGAGGCTTATATTTCCGAATTTAGCCTTGATGCGGATTGTTATGAGGCGTTCGCTTACGTGTTGGAAGCTTAAGACTTTTTGCCTAAGTCTGCCTCGAACAACAAAACCGCATCCAAATAAGCGTTTCCCTCTCTCCCTGCAGCAGTCGCCGTGGTATATGTCGCAGTTTCTCAATCTTCTCTTGCCCGGCCCATCCCACCGCATTTCCTGGATTGCGGTAATGTCTGCTTTATAGCAGTCCAAGGCCTCCGCAAGTTCATCGGCTGCACGTGGTCTGTTTAGGGACCTCACATTCCACGTGCAGATCCGTAAGTCATTGTCCTTGGTACGTTTGCGAGGGTCGTCAACAGTGTATCCATCCATATCCGAGGCATTCGGTTGTTTCGGAACTTATATTTTAAATGTGGCCGGGCAGTTACCCCGACGCACACCCCCAACCTGGAGGACCAGGCCCTTTTTTATACCTCTTGGGCGGAGGTCGCACTTATAGGTTTAGCAAGTTGAGTTCGGATGAACAACAACCAGTACCCGGTGGCTATCAACGTGGAGGTACTATAAGCACTGTTGATGTGTGGGAAACAGTTACAACAGCTGGGCATCGCCAGGTTGATACCAGTCAGTGCCTACCCTGTTCCCACATCACCCAGCCATTTTGTTCATTTTCGAACACCGTCTCAAAATGTACATGGTTTTTGACCATTACTGTTGTGGACTTTTGGTGTGCAAATTAGGGATGAACAAGGAAGGAGATACACAGCTTCTTCGTCTCCCACCCTTGGAATCAATTGATTTCTATGGGAAATTCACAGACATGTTTTTTTCTCGGAACTGAGAATACATGTGAGCTACTCAGTCAGTTCATTACCTTCCCTCCAGAAGCCAACAAAGAAGAAGATGGTCGACTAAACAGCTGATTAAACAGCTGATTTCCCCTTCGTCCATCAACCGTTTGAGTGTATTTATGAAATGTGGTGGATATAACCCCAATTTTTCGGAAGTTATTTAAGGAGAATCGAAAATTTTCTCATTTTACTCACACCTGTTTACGTTTTCCCTCCAAAAGAGCAAAATGGCGGCTAATTCGTGAATGTTTGCCCTCAATAGTGTCAAACATTCGTAAATTGCCCACAATTGGTGAGTTCGTCAACCATTGTGTTCTATATTCAACAGATTGCGTTCGTAAATAAGTACAGGATATTGTTTATGATTTTAGTGTCGACACTTTAAGTAGTATGTTATTTAAAAAATTGTCAATTTGATACAACTTATATTCCTGATGACTTTAGAAATATGAAAAAAATTAAAACAACAACGCATGTTTGAAAATCGTGCATTATGGAGGGATTTTTTTTTATCTGGTGTTCCGAGTTAAATGCATTTAAATCAAAATAAAGATTATTGTAATTCTGGTGTTACTTATTCGGCAATATGTAAATTTTAGAAAATGAAATTTGAAGTTATAAATTCGATCACTAATTATGAAAAGCGTTATTCTGAAACACATAAGGAAACCTTACCTAATGATAGTTGTCCAGGCAATCGTTTCAAAGAATAAACATTACATTAAGATAAGTAGAAACAAAATTTATATCTAGCTATATGCAAGCCTTCACCTTGAAAAACATATGATTCGATTATGAATATGGAATCTCAAAAAAAAAAAAAAAAACGAATTAATGAATAAGTCCCTCTAGCATATTTCACTAAAGCCTTACGTTGGTTAACCTAACTAAAAAGGCCTATGAGTGACAATTATAATATATAATTTTGCAATATAAATAATATATATATAACAACTCAATAAAAATTGAGTTACTTTCTTAGTATTCTTTTAAAAAAGTATCAAAATATGGCGATTGCTGTACCAAACATAATAGTTGTTAACAACAATAATGTGAAAGATATTAGTTCTTAAAATACGAGTCTTAGATTTCGAAGATAGTGATAGAAGTTTAGTAATTATTTTTAAATTCCAAAATACTATTAGTCTAGTTACTGTGTTCAATATAAATTCATGCCGTATTTTTGTTTCAAAATTTATTATAAAGTTATTACTGCCTTAATGATACAATTTATTGACGCCTCCAATATCGGCCATTATTTTGTGGTGGAATTTTTAGCAGAAATCTTTGGGAGACAGACAACAACCCCATCTCCCTCATACACATGACTAGTTTGCGCGGGAAACTAATCAGCTGATTACGCAGCTCACAGGTAAACACAGCCAAAAGAAAAAACCCTAACTGTGAAACTGCCTTGAATCAGCGTTCAAAGAGGGAAAATGTTAAATAAAGGCTGTCAAACGGGCGGGTGACAAGGGAGTCGACTGTCTCATTATTGGTCTCTGCTTCCCGCTCCAAGTACTGGAGTGTGTTAACAAGACATTATGTGAAAACAAGTAATTTTTTTGTCAAATTCATCCATTGTCATATAATCCTGATTCCTGTCATAAATTCTATGGAATGTGGAAAAACAACTTTCTATTGTCTTGTTATTTTAAGACATTTTATCGTACCAATTGAAAACTTAAAGTGTATTTGAAATACCGGTGCACCAGTAAAACAGTAGTTGCATTAGTAAAGCATATGCTTAGAACATGTCTTAACATATTATGTGTGTGTAAATAATTTTGAATTTAATAAAATATTAATGGGCCTTGTTATTAAATTATAAATTACAATTTCGAATTTCGTTGGCAATTCACAAATGTCTGACACTATTATTGTAAAAATTCAGGAAATGGTCGGTATGTTGCAATTTTTGGATTGGAAACGTAAACAAGTGTGGGTAATGTGAGCAATTTTCGATGGTTCGTAAATAACTCCAAGAAAGAAACGTATATCCACCACAATTCGTAAGTAACTGTCAAACTTTTGATGTTTATTAGGCAAATCAGCTGATCGATCAGCTGTGAAGCTGTGCATCTTCCTCTTCATCTTCTGTTTATTTCTCTTTATCAATGGTGTAAATCTACCGATCAGGAACCAACTTGGTCAAAATGTGGTAGAAAATCCGCGGATCTTGTAAATGCATAAGGGCTAGTGAAAGGATTTCTCATACTATCACAAAATGCACGGATGGCTGGAATTGTGTTTAGGAGGGTAAAAATAGATGAGTGTCTCTTTCATCACTGGAAGGAATGTACATACACTAGAAGTTCATTGGTTGCAAGCGAATTGTGAAGTCAAAATTAAGGAGCTATTTGGTATCTGATATTAAGTAACAATGGATGGTGTTTTAGATGAAACAAAAGACACATTTATAAAAAAGAAGCGTAACCACATTTTAAAACGTCTTAAAAAGCATTTCGGAATTGGTAGGTACAGCATTTACTTATATTCAGCACGACACCAAAAGTGTTTTTTGTGTGGTGTAGGTATTGTTTTGACAACAAAATATTCCAGGTTCTGGTTTTGCCTTCAAAGTGTGGTTTTGTTATTAATGTAAATAAAAACAGTGTTTCTAACATAAGGGACTTTCTGCTCCTCAAATCTCGGTTTTTACTTAAATAGACAAATTGAAGTTATCGTTTTGCACAATACTCAAAGTAGTTCCTAAATATAGTTTAGAAGTAGTTATAAAAATTAACCTTAAGTTCAGGAAAAAGTGGATCATAAGGAATCAGAGGGCCCATGTTGGATCTTCAAATCGCGAAAGGTTATGTGTTTAATGAACAATAATTTTAACCCGAGGGCAGAAAACGATTTTCTTTTCGTTCAGCAGAGAAATATGAAATAGTAAAATTGATAGATTGATTGATCTACGTACAAGGTAGAAGAACTTTCATCTTCCATTTCAAACGCTTCTATCTCAGCAAATAAATGTGGGTCCAGCCGTTTGCCTTTCGTTCTTCGCACTTGTTCCATTCAATCAAAACCTCTCTGAAAACTGTCTTACATTTGGCAGTTGTCCAGTTAATATGCGCCATTGCAGCAGCAAATCTTGTTCTTCGGTTTTTCGGTTAAATAAGTAGTGTTTTTAGAGCTTGCTTAGAAAGAAAACCTGCTTTCACCACCCTTTCCTGGATTGATCTGGCGGATATATCCAAGTCTAGTTCACTTCCTATCGCTCTTGCAGATATGAAAGGACCCTTTTCAAGTACACAGACTATTGCGCGATTCTCTCGTACGTTGGTTTTCCGAGATCTTCCGCCGGCATTTTTTGGCAATGCAGTTAGCCGCACCGCCTGCATGAAAATCTGCGGTAATGTTTGGCTTAAATTCGATGGGGTACTTGCTACGCGTCATTTTTTAAACTTTTTTAACACTAAATTATAAGCATTCTGTGCCACCTTTAAATTATAAATGAGAACAGTTTGACAAAATCCTTTATCGTTTCAATTTAAACAGTTAATTTATTGTTAAGCAGAAACAGAAACATGTCAAATGAGCAAGGGGATAATCTGGTGCAACTTATGCAATATGTTCGTGCTTTTGTTTTGTCGGAGCTTAACACTTGAAGTAGCATCATTGTTTTCTTTTAATTTTGAAGCCTAATTGTCATTGATTGCTATTGTTTTGTCCGACACTGTATGTATGTACTCAATATTCAAGACGAACGATAACTGACCATATGAAACCTAGAATACGACGATAGAATGGATTAACATAAGTATAATAATAACTTAAATATAACTCTTAAGGATGCTTTAATTTTTTGATGATAAAAAATGGACTGAATGTTTTTATATAAGTGTTCTCAAAAGTGAACAAAAAAAATTACATTTTATTTTAAATTTTGGCATACTAAAATTATCTCGCTCAACGCCACTTTAATGCTAATAATCCATGCACGTTCACGAATGTCAGAAGTGATTGAAAATGCCTAAATCTAGTGCCGCATACCGTAAATCAAATCTCTTTTCACGCAAAGTTTTATTAACGAAAGGTGAGATAATCGCAAGCGAACTTGAAGGACCAAGTTTATACTTTTTTTAAAGCAGTCATCTTAGCTTGCATTCAGCTAAACATCCAGTTTCAGCGTTAGTAATCTCTTTCAGTGATATAAATAATTTTTGTCAGCAAAATATCTTTAAACCTTAACTCAAACGCTTTTACATTAAGAAAGGATGTCCATATAGCAGAAAAACTTCGTTTAAAATTCGCGATAAAACAAAACTCACAATATTACATTTTTAAATAATCTCTAACATTCAACAACTCTTCTGGAGATTGAAGTATGTTGGGATCATCTTTTTTCGGCATCATGTCTTGTCATTTTTGCATCATTGTTAACGTTCTCTCCAATTGGCAATGTCGTGGTGAAGTTGAATCCAAATATCTCTCCAATTCTAACTGAGAAACCAATCCACGACACTTTTATCCGAGAGGAAATAGTTTCTTAAATATTAACAATATATAACAAATTAAATAAATTAGGCAGCACGTCAGCCCACAAGGCACTAACACCTAGTTTCTTCAGGAACTGCTCTTGTGCATTTTATAATTTGAAAATACTATTCATTTTCACAAAAATTTGCTTTCATTTTTTGAAAAGCCGCATTTTGCACACGAATAGTGTAACCACTGTCACTGAACACAATGTTTACCTCTTTATTAGCTCTACGGCAATAACACATTCACCCCTATTCAGGGAGTCATCTCATTTTAGTGACTATTGTCATTTTGAAAGTCATCTCATTTTTTCATCGGTATTCCGAAACTAAAATGATTTGTGGAATATGTTCCACAACAAAAGCCGCCTGTCAAATGCAAAATGTCATATGCTTACACTTTTTTATATTTTGAATTCTTCAATAAAATAACTTTTAAATAATCTTAAAGTGTTTTATCTGAAAACATGGACAGCATAGCTCTGTTTGTAGATGTAGATGTAGACGGATTGTCTAATAATGCATTGTTGACTCCACGTTGATGAGTTTCGTTAAAGCCGAAAACTCTTCCAGGTGGGTCAACTGTCTCATGCACTGATAGAAGTTTGGCCACCGTTTCGTCCAGCTCCGTTAAAATGTTTGTTTAAAGGGTGCTCCTCCGGTTGCCTCAGATACTCTTTTGTTGTGCGTACATTTTTTTTTAAATTTTGACTTTAAATCGAACCAAACCTATGAAGTTTGAAATACTTCATAGGTTTAAAACAAATAATTTAAACGTTCGTATGTACATATACATATGTATAGTCAATTGCACATACCTTGTGCCATTCTTTCTCATTACGCACAGATGGTCCTAAACTGCTTAATATTGCCGCAACCTCCTTTAAGCCAATTCTTATGTCCTCACTTTGAGTAACGCCTCTTTTGAAATTTTTGGCAAGAGTCACGTTCTCTTTCATGAGTCCCACCAAGCGAATGATTTGCGAAGGTGTTGATACCTTTAAATTTTGGAAACCATAAATAATAAGCAAATATATATCAAGAAACACAAAAATAAGAAAAAAACAAAAGAAACTTACTCTTTAGACATTTTTAGTTTTATGTCGTGTACTAATTTCAAATCGACTGTTTTTGTCACTTTTCCTGTCGTTTAGTGACTCCGGGAATACCAAAAAATGAGACATGTCGAGTGGTGAATGCGTTCCACAGGAGCTGACAGGAGCAAAATGACTAGTGTCATTTTATGAATTCTTAAATGACTATGGGAATACCGATTTCTCACACTCATTAAGTGACATGTCACTAAACGACTGCCGGAATAGGGGTGATTGTCTTGGATCCGTTTTCACTCACCGTCGTTTTTCTCTAAAACATATGTTTATGATGATGTTTATATTGGCTTATTTCTTCACTTCACCAAACGCCAGATATTTGTTGTGATTTGATCACGATCAAGATTTATATTTAAAAAGGTCTTATAACCATGTTATAAAGTGTTTACAATCTCAAAAGCCAAACGAGTAAGCTGACAACTAGCTGATAAAAGACATAAAAGCGATTATCGATGAAAACTCTTTTCAGTATTAATGATTTTCATGTTATTCTTTCCTTACACAGCAATGTGCACGCGGCGTTGTTAGATTTCAGAAGGTTGATATTGTGGTGGTCTTAATGGCATTTGAAAAGGTGTCTTCACTAATTATTAACAGTTATAGTTCTATGTCTTAAGTCCAACTGCTCTGATTAGAAATACCTCCATGTGCGTTAGGGTAAATTACTCCCCATGTTTTATTTTAAAAATCCGTCCCTTTTTGAAAAAATATGTAATTGCAATTATTTACAATTACTGACTACATACTAAAATAAATTCGAAGAGAATTTTAAAAGGGCTTTTTAATTTCTATTTAAGGATTTTGTTATGTTAGAATAATGAATAATTACTTATGAACAATGAATACATTATTAAATTTACAGCGATTTGTTTTAAAGTTAAGATTTTCTTACTATATTAACCTAAAATATTCGAAAAAAATCGGTAACAAAATGTCTATAGCCGGATCTGAAATTTAATAAAACTAATTAAATTAAGTGCCACTACATCTCAGGAGTAGAGCATAACGCATATCAATGTTAGACTTTTACCCTTCATGTATGTACAGTTGTGTTCATAAAAAAGCAGTGCTCCTCAAAAAAGGTAAATAATTTTCTATTCATTCAAATTGTTTTATTATTTTTCGAAAAACGTATACAAAAGTAAAGTATTTCAGTCTTAACAGGTATATCACAAAATAAACGTTGTTCATAACGTTTAACTATTTTTAATGAATTTTTTATTATGTTTAGTGAATGTTTTTGTATATGTTGTCTTTTATTAACATACTTTAAAGTTAGAAATGGAGGTCGATCAAAACATTGTACCGAAGATATGCGGAATTTGATAAAAAAAATGCGTTCGGAGGGAAAAACATATACTCGTACTTCAATCCAGGAAATCATAGGATATTCAGCGAAACTGGTCAGTAATGCACTAAACTAGAAAGCTAGGCCCAAAACACGCGGTCCAAAAAGATGACGGCTAAACGAACTGACCAAAAAATTTTCAACGTGGCAAAGGTGAACCCTTTAATAAGCTCCCGACAGATACTGGATGAACTCCAATTTTCGGTGAGTGCTGTAACGGTTAGAAGACGTCTTCTAGAGGCTAAACTATCAGCTCGAAGCCAGCGAAAAGTACTGCTTTTGACAAAAAAGCATGTGCAAAAAAGATTGGCATTCGAAAATTTTCACAAGGAGAAATGGAGGAATATTCTGTAGGGCGAAGGGTATAATGGGCGGTGCTGGGTACGTTAAAATTTTAGAAGAGGTTATGCTGCCATATGCCGAAGAGGAAATTCTACTAGTTTGGGTATATCAACAAGATAATGACCCAAAACATATGCAAAACGGGCAAAATCTTAGTTTAATGAAAAAAGAATAACCGTTATGGAGTGACCAGCACAATCCACTGACATAAATTCCATTGAGAACTTGTGGGGCGATGTTAAAAATTCTGTCCATGAGGCCAAACCAAAAAACGCTGAGGAATTGTGGGCGGTAGTGCGAGACTCATGGAAAGCTATACCAGTTGAGAGATTTCGGAGTCTGGTGGACTCAATGCAGCGCAGTGATAAAAAACAAAGGCTTTGCTACAAAGTACTAATGGTAAGCTGTAAATAATAATTATTTCATATTGTTTCATTGGTTTCTGTTGTCTAGGCACTGCTATTTTTATGAACAACTGTGAAATATTACTACGACAAAAAAAATTAGTTAAACGTTATAAACAACGTTTATTTTGTGATATATGTACCTGTTAAGGCTGAAACACTTTACTTTTGTATACGTTTTTTGAAAAAATAATGTAGAAGAAAAAAAAAAGTAAATGAAAGAATTCTTGCACCACACACTGTGTCATCATGACATAAGTAGTCCTATCGCGCTCTGGCTTAGAAAAGTGTAAGCCAGCTGATCGGTTGAACGACCCGAAGTCTCCAAAAGTCAACGGCTTTTCTAATATAAATACGTTGACCTTCACTGGCAGCGGCGATTGCTGTCAATAAAAGCAGTTGCAGTGGTAACAGTTTATTTTTTATTTGAAATTTTTCTCCTACAATTCTCAGAAGTGGGATTACAGTACCCGATTAAAAAAGTGTTCGGTTAATCCTGGTTGGAGTGGCTGTACAAGCGCGATTGTACGTTTGTGTATTTATCGCCTTTTTCATAGTCGGAAAATTAATTTCGTTTGGTGCGATTTTGAGAATGTCGGAAGAGTGGGTTAATTTCTAAGAGTCTGCAACAGCTCCGAGACTCAAGAGCCTGCTAAGACATTTAAAGTGTCAAACAACCGGCGCTAAAGCCGAACTAAAAATTCGATTAGAAGAAGCAGTGGTGAATTGTTCAAACGAGGACTTGGCCGCTCTGATTCAAGAATTTCCGTCGACGTCTAGGAGTCTTTGCAATGAATCGGCTACAGTGCGAGATCGTGCTTCCAGGTTTGCACCCAGCACTGAAGACGAAGAAACACTTGATGCGGAGCTACTTAAACTGCAGAGGATCTGTAAGAAGAAGGAGGAAATCAAGAAATTGAAGCAACAGTTGAGCGCGCTGCAAATGGAGGACATAGAACTAAATTCTCAACGATCGCCCGTTTGCAGCTTTAAGGATGTCGAGGATGCAGTTTCGCCTTTTAGTGGAGACAATAATTTCAACGTCCGTTACTGGATAGAACAGTTCGAGGAGTGCTGCGAGGCCCTAGACTTGGATAAAAGGAATAAGTTCATCTACGCCAAAAGGCTCCTGAAGGGGACAGCCTAATTGTTTGTACGAACAGTGAATGTTCGAACGTGGACACAATTGAAAAGTGCTTTGAGAAGTGAGTTCGTGAAAGTAGTGACAAGAGCCGACGTGTACGATGAGCTTCGGGAGAGAAGGAAACGACGCGATGAGTCATTCCAGCAATATGTCCTTCATATGCAGGAGATGGCGTCACACGGCAGAGTTGAAAAGGAGGACTTAATCCAGTTCATTATAAAGGGTATTCCGGACTCCGAAGTGAACAAAAGCCTCCTGTACAACGCAAACACTATTGAAAACTTAAAATCAGCGCTTCGCAAGTACAGCAAACTGAAGAGTAATCAACGGGACAGCACCGAACGAGTTGCCAAATTGCCATCAATTAGTCAAAACATCCGTCGTACACAGTCCAGTGAGCAGAAAACAATAACCAATAACCATCCAAAACCTCCAAGGAAGGATGTAGTATGTTACAAGTGCGGACAACCTGGGCATATTTCAACAAAATGCGAGAAGAAAACTTCGGTTATGGCGTTGCAACAATATCAGCCAACGCCGACAGCAATGAATAATGAATTCGAACGAATTGTGCGGTGCAGATGGACAAATGATCAGATGGAAACCTCGATTGTGCTGCTGTCGCTGCTGGTCTCTGGGAGTCCCATCAGTTTTCTTCAGGAGATATTTCTACCTGCCGCTTTGTTGTCAACGTTGGAGAAGCCGTCACAAAACTACTGTGGAGTGAACAACAGCCCATTGCAAGTAATTGGAAGCGTCAATACTAGAGTGGAATCCGAAAGTTCAGTTATTAATATTCAATTATTTATAGTAAAGAATTTTTCAATGAATTATCCTCTCATTTTAGGCAGAGACTTCATGAGAAAAACGGGCTTGGTTTTGGAAAAAACCGGGAACATCAGCTGCAATCAAGATCCTCAGAACAGCAAATGTCAATATCGGTGTCCGCTCGTTAAAAGTAGAGCAAGATAACCTGGCAGACGTCATCAAGCAGATTTTTAACATCGACATCATAGAACAGGGTGAGTTAGAGATTTCAATATTAACCCTAGTATATGTGACACCGTTAAGAATAGAATAAGGGACATAGTTAGGTTCGCAGTATCTTCTTCTGAATTCCAATTCCCTGAAAAAAAATCCCATTTCGCTGTGCACCTAGAAGGCTTCCTCATGCGCACAAACTATCACTTCAAAAGATTCTTGATGATCTAATGACCAAAGGAATTATTCGCGAATCTAATTCCCCATACGTGTCGCCGATAGTGCTAGTTCAAAAAAAGAACAAACAACTTCGACTTGATTGATGATGTGTTGATTTTAGGGAGCTTAATAAGATTACTTGGCGAGATAATTATCCTATACCGCTAATTGAAGATCATCTGGATCGACTAAGAGGTAAAAAGTACTTCAGTACATTGGATCTGAAGAATGGTTTTCACCACGTAAAACTTTCAGACGACTCGATGAAGTATACATCGTTTATTACGCCAATGGGGCAATTCGAGTATACAAGAAGGCCGTTTGGCTAGAAAAATGCTCCGTCTGTGTTTGAGCGCCTTATGAAGCACATATTTAGAAAACCTAGACGATATCCTTATCGCGACAAGTTCTGTTGAAGATCATTTAGAAGTACTTGAGTCTGTGATTAAGTTGATCGTGTAGAACAATTTGCAACTCAGGTTAGACAAGTGCATGTTTATGCAAACTTAAATTGTCTATTTAGGATACAAAGTTACGGAAGAAGATATGAGGCCTAACGATACTAATTTAGAATCGATAAAAAATTTCCCCATGCCAACTTGTTCTAAAGACGTACAGAGAACTTAGGACTTTGTTCGTATTTCCGCAAATTCATAAAGCATTTTGCATACATCGCTAAACCGCTTTATGATCTGCTCAAAAGAAACTCACCGTTCGCGTTTAGTTTGAACGAAGTGGAAGCCTTTAATTCGTTGAAGAATAAACTTGTAGAATCTCCGGTTCTTGCAATATACAGTCCCCATAGTCCGACAGAACTACATTGCGATACATGTTCTATCGGTTTTGGCGCTGTTTTGATGCAGAGGCAGACAGATGGGAAGTTCAATCCCATTTTTTATTTCTCGAAGCGAGCGTCTGAGGCAGAGAGTAAATATCACAGCTATGAGATTGAGGCACTCTCAATAATATACGCTTTCAGAAGGTTTCGAATCTATTTGCTTGGCATGTTGTGACTGATTGTCAAGCTTTGACTTTGATTCTTAAAAAGAGTCATCGCTGAATACCAGGATTTTCAGATGGGCCTTGGAGCGACAGGAGTTCGATTTCATTGCTGAATATCGGAAAGGTGATCGAATGCCTCATGTCGATGCATTAAGCAGATCATTTAATGTCCTACACATCGACAACGAGTCGTTTGAATTTGTCCTAGCTGCCGCACAAAAACAAGACGCAAAAATAGTTTCGATAGCCGCTGAGCTAGAAAAAAATGAAAGTAGCTTATATGAGATGGTTGATGGACTGATGTACAGGAAATGCAAGGGCAAAGTACTCTTCTACGTCCCATCTCATATGGAAACACAAGTGATTCACACCCATCACGAAGCAATGTGTCATCTCGGTGTAGAAAAATGTTACTAGCACTTATCAGGTTGTTATTGGTCCCCTAAAATGAAAGACAAAATCAAGTCTTATATTCAAACGTGTTTGAAATGCATTTGTTTTTCTCCCCGTTCTGCCAAAGAGGAAGCAACTGTGCATTCGATTCCGGAAGGAAATCTTCCCTTTTGCACATTGCATATTGATCATCTGGGTCCTTTGCCAAACTCACAGGCAAACAGAAAGCACGTGCTTTTGGTAATTGACGGATTTACAAAGTTCATCAAAACAGTACTTTGCAAATTATTCCAGAACTGTCTGTATTATCTCTGATCGTGGAACATGTTTTACGTCAAAAGAGTTCACTGATTTAATGGAGCAAAACCAAGTAAAACACGTTAAAGTTGCAACTCATTCACCACAGTCAAACGGACCAGTCGAACGGATGAATCGGATTCTCGTTCCGATGCTTTCCAAAGAATGTCAGTCAAATACCACCAGTGACTGGGACAGACATTTGGCGAAAATAGAGTTTGCTCTCAATAACACAATCAATAGAAGCACAGGGTTTGCTCCAAGTGTCTTACTTCTCGGTGTTCAGCAGAAAGGTATATTTTCAGACGGTTTAAAGGAGTTCCTTTAAACTAAATTTCACGAAGAGCGAGGTGATTTAAGAGAAGTTAGGGACAGGGCGCTCCAAAACATAGAGAATTCGCAAACAAAAAAGAAGAATAGTCGTCATAAAAGGCCGAACAAATACAGTCCAGGAGATTTAACATGATAAAAAACACAGTCACTATACCAGGCGTTAATAAAAAACTTTTAGCTAAATTCCGTGGTCCGTACGTGGTCAAGAAGATCATACCCAACGATAGATATCTCGTTGTCGATATCGAAAGGCTGCAGCTGACTCGACACACTCGTATCAAGGTGTGTTCTACACAGAAAATATGAGGCCATATAAAGTGGAAACAGTGGATGCCGATGAAGACACGGAAGAAACTGCTGGGCGTTCGGAGGATCTTGATTCTAGCGCTGAATTTTGAATTATTTGTATATTGAAAAAATTATTAAATTATTTATTTTTTAGAAAGTCCAATATACTTTGTTGGAAACTCAATTGTTATCGGGTCGATCAATTCCTCAGGATAGCCGAGCTGTAGAAGAAAAAAAAAATAAATGAAATAATTCTTGCACCACACACTGTGTCATCATGACATAAATAGTCCTATCTCGCTCTGGCTTAGAAAAATGTAAGCCAGCTGATTGGTTGAACGACCCGAAGTCTCCAAAAGTCAAATGCTTTTCTAATATAAATACGTTGACCTTCACTGGCAGCGGCGATTCTTGTCAATAAAAGCAGTTGCCGTGGTAACAGTTTGTTTTTTATTTGAAAGTTTCCTCCTACAATGATAAGACAATTTGAATTAATAGAAAATTATTTATTCTTTTTTGAGGAGCACGGCTATTTTTATGAACACAACTGTACCTGTTTACGCGCAATGATATTACATTTTTTCTTAGTATAGGGTGAGCATAACGCATATCAATGTTTGACTTTTACCCTTTATGTATGTACCTGTTTACGCGCAATGATATTACATCTTTTCAAAGTAGGTCATCAAAACAAAACTGATACTTTATGTGTTCTTTCATTCAGTTATTTTGGTTATATTTGGAGTAATTTTATTTCCTGACATCTTGCACACAATACTTATTCTGACATTCAATTCAATGATCTGAAAAACATGTGTAGGCACATGCAAGTTCCAATTGAACACAACTTCGGAAGTTACAAATATTAACAATACATACAGCACTGCAATTAATAGCACCATGTTCGACTTTGTCACTATTTTGCTAATAACTTTTTCCTACCGTCATACAAATACATCATATTTACTGTACAACATCCTCATTCCATCATTAGCCTATACACAAGATAAGAAAAAAGTGCATACTGAGCTTAGAAAAGGCCCGTTATCCGGAATGACACCGCATTTCGGATTGCGCAAAATAACAGCACTAAGTGCAAAACCTCATAAATATGAAGTTAAAGTCAATGGAATAGTGAAGTTTTTTGTTATTATTTTGGTTATTGGGTTAGTTTCGGTCGTATAACAATTATTTTTAAGTACAACATACAACATCGTGACATGAAGTCGATTAAGGCCTGATATTGCTGAACAGAGATATTCTTCACGCAACCTGCAAAACATCCCATAGCTGTTTTGTTATTTTGGGTTATGCTTCATATACAGCTTTCTTTACATCTGTCCAATTGTTTTCAGTAGGAGTCAGGTCCGGAGACTGAGGCGGCCACTCCGTAACTTGAAATCCATTGCTTTGAAAAAATTCTTTGGCCAGTTTGCTCGTATGTTTGAGGTTCTTGTCCCGCTGTAGAATCCATCTAAGCGGCATATTCCACTCTGCGTAAGATAGCATGGTTTGTCTAATTATGCTGACATAAACTCCGGGGGTCATCATTGGTTCTATTCAAAAATGAGACCAGTACCATAATAGGAAATTAATTTAATTGTTGCTCCGCAGTGCTTTACAGCTTTCATAGTACATTTCGGTTGAAACTCTAGGTTTTTCGCCTGCGAACAAATGTCCTGGTCCCAGGAGTACCAAATAAAACTATTTTGGATTCGTCCTTCCATAATATATTGTGCCATTTAGAAGGTTCATAGTTCAGGAGGTTTTTCGCAAATTTGGTTCGTTTTAGTTGGTTTACTTTCGGCAGTAGTAGTATTTTTCTGGAACTTCTGGTAGGTAAATTCTTCTTTACCAGACGTCTTATTGTTGCTGTCGCCACGGGTAAATTGAACTCCTTTTTTATTTTCCTAGCGCTCATAAACGGCTTAAGTTTGACTAATCTTACTACTTGTTGTTCATCAGCGGGGGTTAGTTTCTTCCTTTTGAACGTATTTTTTGGCATTTGTGAAATATACTTAGCTCTTTACTTTTGAGACTATTCATATAACGCTTTTTTCATCTGTGGAAGCTTTAAGTACAACGCTTTTCTCAGCTCCAGATTTAGCGCTCGTCATTTGCTTTTATCCAGCATATTGTTGCTTTGTGAACATTACATTTTTCTCGAAGTACCTTAACACAGAAACCCTTATTCTTCTTCTTCTTCTTCGGATGGCGCTACAGTCCGGGGTGGACCTGGGCCTGAACCAACATGCTTCTCCAGCTAGCACGATCTCTTGCCATCTCAGTCTAGGACGTCCTCTGTTGCGTTGTCCCTGTGGTTCGGATTCGAAGACTCTTCGGGCCGGAGCAGTGCTGTCCATCCGCTCTACATGGCCTAGCCACCTTAACCGTTGTATCCGTAGACGCTTGACTAGGGTCATGCCGCCGTACAGCCCATACAGCTCGTGGTTGAATCTTCTCCTCCAGATGCCATCAACGCAAGCAGGACCAAAAATCGCACGCAGAACTTTTCTCTCGAACAGAGGAGAGAGGCTTCCTCATCCGCTTTTAGTAGCGTCCAGGTTTCTGAGCCGTAAAGCAGGACAGGGTTGATGATCAAGGTGTTGTACAAAGTCATTTTAGTCGTTCGGGAGAGGGCTTTATTACTCAATTGCCTCTTAAGCCCAAAGAAACAAAGATTGGCAAGAGTGATTCTGGGCTTGATTTCGGTACTGATGTTGTTGTCCCTATTCACCGCGGAGCCGAGGTAGACGAAGTCCTTGACTACCTCGAAACGTCTGCTGTCCATAGTGACGCTCTGTCCGAGACGTCGATGTTCTGCGTCCTTCGATGACAGCATTTACTTCGTTTTGCCCTTGTTTACTATCAGTTCTACTTTAGCCGCTTCCGCTTCGATGCTAGCAACCGCCTCATTGACAGCTCTCTGAGTTCTGTCGATCACGTCAATGTCATCCGCATAAGCTAGCAGTTGAACGGACTTGTGGAAGATCGTGCCTCTGATGTTCACGTGGGAGTTACTCACGATCGCACGATCCCCTCAAGAATGATGTTAAAGAAGTCGCATGACAGCGCGTCGCCTTGTCTAAATCCTTTTTTGACATCGAAGGTCTCGGTGAGTTCGCTATCGACTTTAACGGAGCAGCGAAAGTTCTCCTTCGTCATCCTACACAATCTGACGAGTTTGGTAGGGATGCCAAAACTAGACATTGCACAGTATAGCTCGTCTCTATGCACGCTGTCATACGCGGCCTTGAAATCGACAAATAGGACTTCTCCAGAATTTGCCGCAGTGTGAAGATCTGGTCGATGGTGGACTTCCCTGGCCTGAAACCACACTGATAAGGACCTATCCTATCAGGTTGTTGACGAACGGTTTCAGGCGCTCACACAATACGGCCGAGAAAAACTTATCCGCGATGTTAAGGAGACTTACAGATAGTCCGTCTACACTCAGTCTACGCCAGTAGCTTTGTTCGGCTTCAGTCTCGATATTGCTATCTTGACCTCGTCGAAGTCGGGGGGACGGAATTCTTGTCCATTGTCGTCCAAATTGAGTGAAACATTCTGCCTAACAGCGGGATTTGTGTCGCCATCGCCGTTTAGGAGTCTGTAGAAATGATCCTTCCAGATTCTCAGCACCGACTGCGACTCTACCATCAGTTGTCCATTTTGGTCCCGGCAGGCTTCAGTCCAAGGTTTGTAACCGCCTGATAACTGTTTTATGTTGCGGTATAAAATTTCGGACGTCATTCCTGCCATAGCACCTCTCCATTTCCTATACCGCGCGCTTCTCGTGCTCTTTCTTCTTCTCTGTTTGTAGAGCTCACAAACAGCTCTCGTCGTTCGATGCAGCGTTGCCTTGTATGCTTCTTGTTTGGCTGCATGCGCCTGCCTGCACTCGTCGTCAAACTATGGGTTCCTCTTAGGTGGTGGCGTGAAACCCAGAACATCAGTGGCGGCCTCTTTGATGGCTTCTTGACAACGTTTCCATTTGTCTTGTTTGTGCAGACAGCGTCGAACTTTGAGACAGTTTCAGGGAGAATCGATCGGTAAAGGCTCTAGCTATCGGATGCAATAGTAGCTTTCCGACGTCAAACCGTTTTGGCCTGTCTCGACTTCGTTGCTCTCTCGATATCCGGGTTCTTACCTTGGCTACAACAAGGAAATGATCCGAGTCGATGTTTGCACCTCGGAATGTTCGGACATCGAGAATACTGGAGGAGTGTCTGACGTCGATCGCAACATGATCAATCTGGTTGACGGTTGATGGATCAGGTGATCGCCAGGTTCCTTTATGAATGTTGAGGTGCGGGAACCGCGTGCTGGCCACAGAGAGATTTCGCCCCAAGGCGAAGTCAACTAGCCTGAGTCCGTTTCCGGAGGTGTTGGGGTGCAGGCTGATTCTTCCGATGACTTTAGCAAAGACTTCTCTTCCCAGCTGAACGTTGAAATCTCCTAGAACGATCTTGGCGTCGTAGCTGGGACATCGGTCGTATGTCCTTTCTAGGAGGTGATAGAAGTCTTCTTTACTGCTGTCATCTTTTTCCTCTGTCGGGGGGTGGGCGCATATGAGGCTTATATTCCCGAATTTACCCTTGATTCGGATTGTCATGAGGCGTTCGCTTATGTATTGTAAGCTTAAGACTTTTTGTCAAAGTCTGCCTCGAACAATAAAACCGCATCCGAATAAGCGTTTCCCTCTCTCCCTGTAGCAGTCGCCATGGTATATGTCGCAGTTTCTCACTCTTCTCTTGCCTGGCCCATCCCACCGCAATTTTCTGAATTGCGGTAATGTCTGCTTTGTAGCAGTCCAGGGCCGCCGCAAGTTCATCGGCTGCACCTGTTCTGTTTAGGGACCTCACATTCCTCGTGCAGATCCGTAAATCATTGCCCTTTGTACGTTTGCGAGGGTCGTCAACAGTGTATCCATCCGTATCCGAAGCTTCGGTTGTTCCGTAACTGGAAATTTTTGAATGTGGCCGGGCAGTTAACCCGACGCACACCCGCAACCTGGAGGACTAGACCCTTTTTTATGCCTCTTGGGCGGAGGTCGCACTTATAGGTCGCACAAGTTGAGTTCGGATGAACAACAACCAGTATCCGGTGGCTACCGACGTGGAGGTACTATAAGCACAGTTGATGTGTGAGAAACAGTTACAACAGCTGGGCATCGCCAGGTTCATACCAATCAGTGTCTACCCTGTTCCCACATCACCCAGCCACCCTTATTCACTTCTGATAAAAGTTCAATTTGTTTCTTATAGATAATTTAGTAATATTTCGTGTTTCACCCACTCTGAACCAATTCCCTGTAGTTACCAATATTAGCGGAATCCATCTGCAGAAAATATATCCAGAGAATGACGTTATTCCGATACTTGCGGCCCCTCGATTGAGTGATGCAGTTTTGTAGATCTTAATGAGACGAAGAAAAAATTGTATTGGTGGGGGTCTAATCGGTTTAGTTTAGACGGTATTTGTGTTTTAAAACTGAAAAAAGTCCATACCAAAAAATCGCCGAATTCTTAGAAATATATTTTTCTTAAAACTTATTTTATGTTTCTGTTGCATACATTTTGACAGAGATATTAATGATCCATTGAAATTGCCCTTAGAAGGATTTGTGTCCTTACGAAGAATATACGAAACACATTGCATCCTGTACTACGACCTTTATGTTTGCATTTTAATAGAATTAATTTCATGATGAAATATAATAGGGGAGTAGATGCATTTTAAGCAAATACAGATTATTAATTTCCGGATAATTTACATATGTGATTTACAATTTAACTTGTATTTAAATACAACAATCTACAATACAGCTTATTTGTAGGTGGGTGGTAGAGGGGAGATTGAGAAAGGGGCAAATTGGTGTGAGAAACGATTATTTTAAGAGGATGTATATATTGAGAGGGGATGTTACTATGGTGATGGGGGTGATGCAAGATGCAAAGAAGTCTGCGGCAAAAATAAATAAAAAAATAGCTGCAATACCCAATGCACGCTGACTCATCATATGTTCATTCGTCGATGGTGTGTCTGCAGTTTTCATATGAGGGAATGAATTGCAGTGACACCCGGTATTCCTTGTGTACTAAATGTCAACACGATATCGATCCAAAGTTTACGGCACAAAAAAAGGGCTTTATTTTCTAAGCTGAGCTCGGTGTTTTTCAAATATAAGGTGCATTTCTTTTGATCTTACACACTCTGTAAACTCATCGAACTCACATCAACACAATCGACTACATCCAAACTTCATATGCTCACAGATCTTAAAGCACAACCATTCCCCGATTGTAAATTTTTCCAAACAACTTCAGATGAATGCGGTCCATCCGAATCAATGTCGTTTTTTGGGGACTGGAAATTTGCTGAAAATGTGCATGATGAACTGTACTCAATTTGCATTGATGGCAAAATTAACACGAACATTAAACTCTTTATAAAATCCTGTTTAATATTTCATATTGTTATCGCTGCACACGCGAATTGCGTGGAGTGTGGGAATCCACATTTTCTTCCGATTTCACGCAGCTCGAATTACGAGTGCAAAAATTCGAGCCACTTCACTAGACAGTTTTGATTCCCACACTCGAAAACTTAATGTACAATTTTCGTCACTTGCCATTGAGTCGTACTGAGGAGTACACGTAATAAACTTATAATCAATAGTCTTTCCGTTAGTTTGATTCCGCTGTTAAAAATTCGAACAAATCCCAAGAAGGTTTCCCTACTTACGTTGAATGAATTAATTTTTCGAACTTCTGGGCTGTCATGCAATGTCTGTCAAAAAAGATCCAAATGATCCGACTTCTTTAATCCCCCCCCCCCCTCCCCCACTTTAAGTTCTAAACGCACTTCCTTTCTCTGGAAAACCTGCAACGTCTCTTGTAAATATTTTATTATCGGCCCTGACGACCTAACCTCCTCACTCACGATCAGTAAGCCCCTCCTTATTATCAAAATGTGAGACGTCTGCGTACAAAAACTTCATCACTTTTTTACAACTTACAAAATTTCATCACTTACGATACTTTCGCATTTAATGAAACCAATTTACCTGACGACATTTATAGCAAAGACCTATTTTTATCTGACTCTTTTGTTAGCAATACAAACTCTCCTTCACTCTATTTTAAACTTTACCTTCCACCAATTTTGAATTCATTTGTGTAAAAATCTGTCTACGGAAATGTTATACACCCTTTTTCAGAAAAGGAAGACATTTTCCCTGACTTTCTTTCCTATTGCGGTCTTCATCAGTTAAGCGGCCTTAAAAACGTTTGAGACACCGATCATTGCGTTGTCTCGAAAAGTGTTCACCTTCTCTCTTTATCTCGTTTCCATCCCTCTTTCACGCTGACCAATTGTTATGATTTTATAATTTAGCTGTCATTTCTGAAAAGTTCTACAGCTTTAATTTTCGAAAGCTAGATTCAAAAAACTAAATGGTCTCCTGATTCATTGAGAGCAAATGGCTAATGATTTTAGCTGAGCAATTACCTGAATCGTTTTCAATTTTGTTGCTTTTTGTTTGACTTGAAGTTTGACTTCAATTCATAGGCAGGTGCAGAGAAACTCCCAAAACATATTCGCTTTAATAAATTCCTGTCAAGGGTGTGTGTATTTATTTGCTTATTAATAAATATACAGATACAAGCTTGAGCAGATCAAGTTATCCGATCACGTCTGACAAACAATGCGATTAATTTGTTTTCTTTTTACATACGCCACTTCATCCCCATCACCATAGTAACATCCCCTCTCAATATATACATCCTCTTAAAATAATCGTTTCTCACACCAATTTGCCCCTTTCTCAATCTCCCCTCTACCACCCACCTACAAATAAGCTGTATTGTAGATTGTTGTATTTAAATACAAGTTAAATTGTAAATCACATATGTAAATTATTCGGAAATTAATAATCTGTATTTGTTTAAAATGCATCTACTCCCTTATTACGCGCATACCCTAATCATAAATTTGGTAATATTTCACCATGAAATTAATTCTATTAAAATGCAAACATAAAGGTCGTAGTACAGGATGCAATGTGTTTCGTATATTCTTCTATTTTTTTTTAACTTTTGACTTTAAATCGAACCAAACCTATGAAGTATTTCAAAACAAATAATTTAAATGTTCGTATGTACATATACATATGTATAGTCAATTGCACATACCTTGTGCAATTCTTTTTCATTACGCACAGGTGGTCCTAAACTGTTTAATACTACCGCAACCTCCTTTAAGCCAATTCTTATGTCCTCACTTTGAGTAACCCCCCTTTTAAAATTTTTGGCAAGAGTCACGTTCTTTTCCATGAGTCCCACCAAGCGAATGATTTGCGAAGGTGTTGATACCTTTAACCTTTGGAAACCATAAATTATAAGCAAATATATATCAAGAAACACAAAAATACAAAAAAAAAACAAAAGAAACTTACTCTTTAGACATTTTTAGTTTTATGTCGTGTACTAATTTCAAATCGACTGTTTTTGTCACTTTTCCTGTCGTTTAGTGACTCCGGGAATACCAAAAAATGAGACATGTCGAGTGGTAAATGCGTTCCACAGGAGCTGACAGGAGCAAAATGACTATTGTCATTTTATGAATTCTTAAATGACTATGGGAATACCGATTTCTCACACTCATAAAGTGACATGTCACTAAACGACTGCCGGAATAGGGGTGAATATCTCTGCCTAAATGTGTGCTTCTGTTGCATAATATAAAATAATTTCATAAAATAAGTTTTAAGAAAAATATATTTCTAAGAATTCGGCGTTTTTTTGTATGGATTTTTTTCAGTTTTAAAACACGAATACCGTCTAAACTAAGCCGATTAGACCCCCTACCCATACAATTTTTTCTTCGTCTCATTAAAATCTACAAAACTGTATCACTCAATCGAGGGGCCGCAAGTATCGGAATCTTGCCCAGAGAATTTGTCTAGCCACAAAAACAAAAATTACTGTAAAATAACAACTAAAGTACCGCACTAAAAGGGAGATCAAATAAAATACACAAGAAATTGCACTAATTGAGGTAGCCCTTTTGAAAAATTGCACTTATGGATTCATTTTTATTAAAATATGCATACAAAACCAAAAAAAAAAAACAATGCGCTATCGATAAATACGTTATGTGTTCCGATTTGGACTTCTGCGGTTTTTTTTTTTTGCTAAGATCCTTACGTTCCTCGGTTCCGAAAAACAGAAAGTCGTTGTCCTTTATTTGTTTGGAGGTGGAGTCATCAGTAGATCCATCCGTTTACAAGGCATGTACATAGTTTTGTGTGAGGAAATTAACCTTTCGCACAACCTTTAACTAATAGGCTGGGTCCATTATTTAAACCCTCGAGTAGATGAGGTACGCTGCATACATTGGTTCACCACATAACACAGAACAGTCCCCTCTTCTATAAAATTTAAAGGTCACCATTACAGGTAATGAACTTGTTAGTTAAGCTGCCATTGCAGGTAATGAACTTGTTAAGAACGTCATGACACTACTTGTTTATGACATCTACTGTAGTGCATCCCCGTACCTGCCTTCGAGTCAAGCCCGAGATCTCAATTCATTAAAAATTGTCTGAATTCAGAAAGATTGCGTTATCTAACACCACCAATATATCTATCTGCAGTGAACGTTATTACTGGACCCTGGGTTATATACTTAGTGTCAAAAGCCTAAATACGCTTGAAGATCTCTTATAAAATTTCTTATAAAACGAAACTAAATTCAAACAACATAAAGATAGCTGGTTTTTGAAATTTACCAAATCTATTATTATGCGGGGAAACTGTTTTTTTCCTTCGTCGGCTTTTTTGGTCACTGTTGATTCTCAATGAAACAAGGTTATTTCATTGTTTTTTCAAACGTTTCCGCAGGGATTGCTGCCTTTATCAGAGGATCGCTTTTTATTAAAACAATAAAACAAACAATTTTTGTATACGCATGGTAAAAATACAATAAAACAAATGTACAATAGACTTACATTAATTGCGTTGATGTTATAAAAATGTATGAGTGGTAAATGTTATTTAAAATGTTTGTTATGGAAAAAGAGACAGTTAACAAACTAGATTATAGCACGGAGTGATTAAACAAAAAATATTTAGGACTTCTTCGCGTGAAGATCAGTCATAAATGATGGGAAACTCGAAATTTAAATTTAATGCAATACGTCTTAGCCGTTAGAAGCGCTGAATATACGGCAGATATGTTCTGTATCTCCCGTTTCCTATTCATGTAGTAGGTTTTCCATGTGTAGGGTTTCCAGAGTGTACATTTTGCTGGTATATTTTTCCGTTTGCAGAATTTTGACGTCATCCAGGTCGGGTTGGTTGGTCTGAACGTAATGATTAGCTAATGCTGTTTTCACTGATTTCTTGTTATTGATGTCCGATTTATGACCAGCTAGTCTTTAACGAAGAAACTGTTTGGTGGTACATATGTGACCTCAATTACAGGATTCATTGTTCTTGCTCTTGCAGTTGATTTTGTAGACAACGTCTGTTTGGCTTCCTTTGTCCATTTTTGGTTTAAGTTTAGTAAAAACCAATGCCAGCGTAATCGAAGACTTTAACGCTACTTTTATATTGTTGCATCAACTAGCAATTAAGTTCTTCGAATTTGTCGACAATGTTGGGATGTACACCATACTTTTATAGACATAATCCGCTCCAGTGTTTGCCGGTGTTTCTAAATGAATATTGTGTCTGAGTTATCTTATTAAGTTCCTTATAAGTTTAGCCGGAGAGCCATTGTCCATAAGGATATTTGTGATAATTCGTTCGTTTTTTTATGGAACTTTCTGTCGTTTTACTTGAACAATTTTTTTGGTTGGAACGATAGTTGACTCCCTGAAGCTGTGTCTTTTTTGTACCAGTCGAAATAAAAATGGTCATGTTCCCGATGAACTTTTATATCAAGAAATGCTATTGCGTTCAGCTTCTCGTGTTTCACTGTGAACTTTATTTTGTCATTAAAGTTATTGCGAACTAGTAGCAAACTGTCTATTCTGTTGCGATCTTCTCAAATCAGACATCTAAGAGATAGTCCAATACCAAATTGGCGATGGTAGGCGAGAGTGGGTTACTCATCGGCATGCCGTGAACTTGTTTAAAGATTTTGTCATAAAGGAAAAAACCTACAGTTGTGTTCATAAAAATAGCAGTAGTTGTACGACTTAGATAATTAGCAACATATTTCTAAGAAGATCCTTTTTCCAAATGTATATCTGGTTTTATTGTATTTTGCGGTAACTAAGATACCATACCAGAAATAAAAAAATAAAAAATGAAGACTTACTTTCTTTTTTTTTTCACTCATTCATTGTAATCTGTTGATTGAAGCCAGTTCAAAAAAATAGCAGTGTCTTTGAGCGAGTGCTGTGACGGTTATAACACGTCTTCTAGAGGCTAAACTACCAGCTCAAAGCCCGCGAAAAGTACTGCTTTTGACAAAAAAGCATGTGCAAAAATGATTGGCATTCGCAAAGTTTCACAAAGATTAATCTAAGAAAAAATGGAGGAATATTCTGTGGAGCGATGAAAGCAAAATATTCTTATTGGGGTCCAAGGGTCGTCGGAATTATGTAAGAAGACCAAAGAATGAAGAAAATAATCCCCGTTATACAGTTAAACTAATGATTTAGGCCTGTTTCTCATATAATGGGGTTGGGCCCATATATCCTATCAAGGGTATAATGAACGGTGCTGAGTACGTTAAAATTTTAGAACAGGTTATGCTGCCATATGCCGAGGAGCGAATGCCACTAGTTTGGGTATATCAACAAGATAATGACCCAAAACATACGTCAAAACGGGCAAAATCTTGGTTTGATGAAAAAAGAATAACCGTTATGGAGTGGTTAGCACAACTCCCTGACCTAAACCCCATTGAGGACTTGTGGGGCCATGTTAAAAATTCTATCCATGAGGCCAAACCAAAAAACGACAAGGAATTGTGGGAGGTAGTGCGAGACTCATGGGAAGCTATACCAGTTGATAAGTGATAAAAAACTAAGGCTTTGCTACAAAGTACTAATGGTAAGCTGTAAATAATAATGATTTCATATTGTTTCATTGACTTCTGTTGTCTAGGCACAACATAATTCTAAACACTTCTATTTTTATGAACAACTGCGAAATATTACTACGACCAAAAAAAAAATAGTTAAAAGTTATGAACAACGGTTATTTTGTGATATACCTGTAAAGACTGAAATACTTTACTTTTGTATATGTTTTTTTAAAAAATAATAAAACAATTTGAATTAATAAAAATTATTTGTCTTTTTTGAGGAGCACTGCTATTTTTATGAACACAACTGTATGTACACCAGCAAAGTTCCCTATTTTGTGGTAAAATTCTAAATTTCTTCATCTGTTTTTTTTGTTTTTTTTTATGCATTTTTTTTTTCATTTATAAACAAAAATCCTATTGGCTAGATATAAAAAACGCTTAAACTAGCTTACTGTCCTAACTATGTTACATGACTAACGTACTGGCCCCTTTCGAACAGTCTAAGCTAAACTTAATCTTAAATCTATGTCTTTTGACCTATTCTAACATATATTTAATCGCTAGGGGACTGGAATTAGTTATACTAAGAAAATTATTATGAAAAAAACTAAATGGCCGAATTTGGTTTTTGTATTATTATAAAACTTACGGATTACCTTAAGAATAAACTTAAAAATAGACTTAAACCTAACTTAACTTAACGTAACATTAGAACTGTATATAATTTAAAACATTTTTTTTCTCCGGGCTGTGTTGTGTGTATAGGCATATAAGTACTGGCATACATGCGTACACTCACCTCCCATATTTCTTTATCTGTTGTTAACACTCTATTCAGTTGTGTTCCTAAAATATATTTGTTTGGAATTGTGAATTTATCCTTTTTAAAAATTCTGATGTGTGCACATCTCCGGGCACTCATATTAAAACATAATTCACTCTAAGATCACCAAATAATTGAAAGCACCTCTCCAATCTCCTGATTGGAACGCTAAAGAGCAATTAGGGGTTGAATTAAAAAGCGCCTTCATTTACGACAATCCATATAATCTCAACAGAATACCGGTAACCTGACGTGACAGTACAATGAAAGTATTTTTCTTACTAAAACAAATGCTTTTTTAGACTAACCTTAGGCTTTGGAAATTTACCAATATAGAAACTAGGACATACAGTTTGATTTAATGTGTACATATTTTCCTTGTAATGTTAGAAGTAATCCAGGCCTTAAACATTTTTAATTTTTTTAACACTTAAATAGGCATAGAAAGACTGTAGAAGGAAAAGTATGCTTTAATAATTCCTAATTCTTAAAGCGAGCATGCAACATTTGTTTCGCATAAAAAGAATGAAAAGATGGCCTTTTGCTAGTAGAAGCAATATAACAAAGATGAAATTAAGTTGGATTTAAATACGCTTACGTGAGCAAGTTGATTTGATTTTTTACCTCTTATGTTATATTTTGAGGTGTTATAAGAAAATTATTTGTGTTGAAAATTTATTTCTTCTTTTAATAGTAATTGGATATTACTTGGGTTGTTCTTTTCTGGTGGGCTGTGCCACTCAATAAATCGATCATCAAGATTTAGGTATATTGTTTTCTTACAAATATGAAAAAGTAAGGATTTGGAATATGATATAAGTGCTCCAAAATAAATGCATTATTTCAAAAAGGTTACACTAACAGGTCATCAAAGTATAGAGAAAATTTGTTTATAATACTACTAATTTGATTAAATGTAATAAGCAAAATTACCTTTTCGAATGCCGCTTTTTATAAGATTATGTATTTTAAAGTAAAAGTTCGATATCTTAACACGAAAAGTTCTATTGCAAAGAAAAGATTTAATAAAAGTAAATATTTAAGAGCCATTACCCCACTTTAACACCATTTTTTTCAGTACCAATTTACCAAGAATTGAACAAAAATTTTATTGAATAAAAATAATAGACGTGTTTTGAAATCACTATTAGAGTTGCCTAAAATTTAATAAGAGATTCGATTTAAACCAGGATTCTCACCGTGTAAAGTTTTCAGACTTCATGTATATGTTGAAGTAGAGGGTTGAAGTAATGGAAAATATGTTTTAAGTTCTTTATATTTTATAAAGGAGAAATCAGGGCTGACATTTTTATTAGAATATGTTTTATTTATGAAAACGTTTTATTTGGTGTTGGGTCAATTTGTCAATTTCCTTTTATCAGACCAAAGCTTTGGGACGAGTTGGAATTAATGTTGACATTTTTCAAAGCAGTTTTTTCGGTTTTGCGTTTAACTTACGGTGAGGATTTAGATTTGTATGTGCAGGAGATTTTTTTAAATTGTACAGTTCGAACCAATTTGTGAATGAGTGCTGATTCTATTTTAATATTAGAAGATTGTGGTCTTTTGATCTTCTCGTTTGATATAAGTGTACAGAAGAAACGCCAGTCAGCTTTCTTTAGCAGACATTTCGTGGTGTTTTATATAGGAGTTTTAAGGGACAAAATGATCTCTTCCGGAGAAATTATTTGACATGGACCAAAAGTATTTGTGTTAGTGAGAATGGAAAATAATAGACAAATTAACATGTGTGAGTTTTCTAATGATATGATTGGGTTTGTTAATTTCTCTGCGCCCCAAGTGGTATGTGCGTATATATGGCGTTAAGGATTACATCAAGATCTTGTGAAAAGTTTTTAACACTAATGTTTATTATTACACAATTGGCTGCAATTTTGGAATTTATTTTTATTGCAGTGTGAGGAACGGACTTATGAAAAAAGACAAACTCCTTCTTTGAAACTAAAAATCAATTCTTGTTATGAAGGTATGAGGTATATTGCTTGGGAGGGAGAGGATTATGTTTGAAGGGGATATAGGTTTCTTCGAGTTTCATTTATCAAAGGCTGAAGCTTATATAGATTATTTTTGCAGCCGTTTGTGTTCCACTGTAGAAGGGTTTGGTTGAAGGAATTCACATTAACATTTGTATTTACACGTTGAAATGGATTAAAAAAGGCGTTATTTTGAACTCTTATTTCTTGTGCGATATTACATGCTTCTTTTTGTCTTTTTTATGTATGGAATGTTGGTGCATGGTTGCTGTTTTTTTCGAATAAGTGAATTAAACCTACTGGAATCATACTGGTTTCCCAATTTCTTCTTATTCTTTTTTGAATTCATTCGGTGTTTTGTTATGGCTGTAAACCTAATTATGACAGTCGGAAAAATTCAGATGGGGCAGTGCTTGACAACGACTTCTTCATAGTTGCTGATCCCCAGGGTAGCAATTTGTACATTTTACCAGGAAGTGTATGCGATCAACGAAACTCGTTGAAGATAATGGTGATCCGATAATTCTGGTTTTAACATTTTCAATGATGTCACCGATGATGTAAACAACTCCATGCTTATTTCGAAGGGTGCACTTTAGGGTATATTAAACTCATTGAAGAAATGGAAGTCAGTGGAATCTATGGACTACCAAATACTGCTCTGAACCATATGCTCCCTGATGTAGTGAACGTATACAAACTCTGTTTGACATTGCGAAGAAGACTGGAGACACCTGTTATACAACCTATGCCGCAACTAAACAAGGATACGTCCAAGTCTTAAGCAAGGTATTTAAATATATAGACATCAGAGCTCTGAAAGCATGCGTTTTTGAAAAGCAAACCATACGGAACAACCTAATCGGTTTCGGGCATGATTCCATACATCCCTCGCCCAAATTGGTGTTCGACATTCAATACCCAGTGCACGGGTGCCTGCCTGATAGGCTTGAAGGTTGCAACAGAGAGCAGTTGGTTCGCCGATCGTTTTTTATAATTTCCGAGCTAAAGGGAATTTATTATACCCTTAAGCTACCGAAATTAAGTCATAGAACGAATAGGTATAATGAAGGAAAGGAGAGGCCGTACCAGTGCACATTGGTTTTAAATGCTAATGGGTTGTAATGAGGGGGAAAGGTTGATTTAGATAAAAAGAACTTTCTATATTGTGCGGTTAAAGAACGAGTCTCTAAGCTTCATAGTACATACGAAAGGGGGCTTAAGGGTGAAGTAATAGGCATTCCTAGCGTGTATGCGGATAAAATAACAAATTTAAATAGCACGGTTTCCTTACATACAAATCGATTTTGTTGTCAAGATCAGAATTTAATGTGCTTAACATACGCTGTCAAGGAACGATGGTGAGGGTACTGTCATCAGCGAAGAAGTGTATTGGATTAGAAACAGCAGGCAAGAGATCGTATTTAAAAATGAGAAAGGTGTTGGATACAAAATGGTGTGCTTAGAAACACAGTACTTACATAAATGGTAAATACCAGTTTCGAACCTGTCCAAACATCTTGACTGCTACAAAGCACAATCTGGCAGCGTAGAGTCGGCTTCAAATGTGCAGCTAGCTGAAAGCTGAATTCAGAAAGGTAAAATTCTTCATATATTTCAGCAACACAAATCAATGTAGGCCCATACATTGGCCCATTAACAAAAATTCGCACTTAAAAATCGATATGTCATAAGTAAACTCAATCACTGCAAAGCGTTTGTTGCAACCTTGAATAGACAGTGACTTTTCATGGAGAAGAAAAGGGGGAAGCCGGCTCTGTGCATTCGGTCGAATCACTTCACTGCACTGCCCTTGTCATTTCTTTTCCTTTTGTGATATTGGTGGGGTCGTCACACTACGCAGCAGAAACTTCGAGGTAGTCAAGGACTTCGTCTACCTCGGCTCCGCAGTAAACAGGGACAATAACACCAGTACCGAAATCAAACGCAGAATCACTCTTGCCAATCGCTGTTTCTTTGGGCTCAAGAGGCAATTGAGTAATAAAGCCCTCTCTCGAAAGACTAAGCTTGCTTTATATAACACCTTAATCATCCCAGTCCTACTTTATGGCGCGGAAACTTGGACACTACTTAAAGCGGATGAGGATGCCCTTGGTCTCTTCGAGAGAAAAGTTCTGCGCGCGATTTTTGGTCCTGTTTGCGTTGATGGCATCTGGAGGAGAAGATTCAACCACGAACTGTATGGGCTGTACAGCGGCATGAGCCTAGTCAAGCGTCTACGGATACAACGCTTAAGATGGCTAGGCCATGTAGAGCGTATGGACACCACTACTCCGGCCCGAAAAGTCTTCGAATCTGAGCCATTGGGACAACGCAACAGAGGACGGCCCAGGATAAGGTGGCGCACACAAGTGGAGAAGGACCTCAACCAACTTTGAGTGCGCAACTGGCGGCAGCTGGCGAAAGATCGTGCTGGCTGGAGAGGCATGTTGGTTGAGGCCCAGGTCCAGCCCGGACTGTAGCGCCACAAGAAGAAGATATTGGTGGGGTGCTGTTTGCTTAATATTCCTCTGCCTTAAAGTTATACATCAACATTCGCTATAAATCGCCCAATTATAAGGACTTTACTATGTCTTCAAATAAAAAACAAGATATTGAAATAATTAATCGTTGAAATTAATATGTCTTATTGCAAAGCCAATTGTCTATGAAAAGCTCAAATCTCGCCGTTCGGAGTCCCTTCTACTCGTGAGAGAACAGTAGCCCGCACAACACGAGTAGTCGTTGTACAATTAAATACTCTTTAAGTGTTGTCGCCAACTCAAAAAAGGTGGTGCAGTGAAAAAATTCGAGGTGTTCCGTCCGGGAATCGAACCTAGACTTTCGGCGTGGCCGTCGACGCACTTACCACTAAGCCACGACGACCACGGAAATCATAGGATGTTCAGCGAAAATGATCAGCAATGCGTTAAACTTGGAAAGCTAGGCCTGAAACACGCGGTCCAAAAAGAGTGACGGCTAAGCGAACTGACCGAAAAATCATCAACATGGCAAAGGAGAACCCTTCAATAAGCTCCAGACAAATAAGCGATGAACTCCAATTTTCGGTGAGTGCTGTGGCGGTTAGAAGACGTCTTCTAGAGGCTAAACTACCAGCTCGAAGTCCGCGAAAAGTACCGCTTTTGTCAAAAAAGCATGTACAAAAAAGATCGACATTCGCAAAGTTTCACAAGGATTGCCCTAAGGAGAAATGGAGGAATATTCTGTGGAGCGATAAAAGCAAAATAGTCTTATTTGGGTCCAATTAAAAAACTAATGATTTGGGCCTATTTCTCATATAATGGGGTTGGGCCTATATATCCTATCAAGGGTATAATGGGCGGTGCTGAGTACGTTAAAATTGACCTCAACCCCATTGAGAACTTGTGGGGCGATGTTAAAAATTCTGTCCATGAGAACAAACCAAAAAACGCCAAGGAATTGTGGGAGGTAGTGCGAGGCTCATGGGAAGCTATACCAGTTTAGAGATGTCGGAGTCTGGTGGACTCAATACCACGAAGATGCAGCGCATTGATAAAAAACAAAGGTTTTGCTATAAAGTACTAATGGTAAGCTGTAAATAATAATGATTTCTTATTGTTTCATTGATACCTGTTGTCTAGGCACTGCATAATACTAAACACTGCTATTTTTATGAACAACTGCGAAATATTACTAAGACCAAAAAAAAATAGTTGAAATTATGACTATACGTTTATTTTTAGATATACCTGTTAAGACTGAAATACTTTATTTTTGTATACGTGTTTTGAAAAAATAATAAAACAATTTGAATTAATAGAAAATTATTTGTCTTTTTTGAGGAGCACTGCTATTTTTATAAACACAACTGTATGTCTGCTAGGCGTGGACAAACATAGTAATTTCAAACACAGTTACCAATTTCTGGTAAATCAGTGACAAATGTGTTAAATATTGAAGCACTGAGAACTGTGTCCTGTAATCCGTATCCAATATTATGCTCGGAGGACTTCTCATTTTGTAAAATACATTGACTAAAAATGTTCTATTATTTAAAAAGCACTGAATAATTTTTAGAGCTATAGAAAATGCTTTTTACCATATAAATGTATAAATCCGGTTGACTTAATTTACTTTTGACATTTTTTTTATCCTCAAAATTTGATGGTATGTATTGTGAGAAATTCGGGAACCAAATCCGAGAAGGTGAATTTTATTAGCAGAAAAATAAAGGTAAATTCTTTCCCTTATAATTTGTTCTAAAATGTTGCCTATGCTGTAGTAAGCTAGTTGGTCTATAGCTGTTGGGGTCATTATTTGGTTTTCCAGCTTAAACGATTGAAATCAGTGGAAAAATTTAAGTCAAGCGTTAAAAATAACAATAAATTTTAAAATACGTTGTTTATGCCATTTAAACCAAGGTTTTTTTTATATTGAACATTTTTCAAATCTGGACATTTTCGTAGAGGCAAAACACAGTAGCAAATTGGGATTAGTAAATTATAAGCGATTAAGACACCGAAAAGTGTATCTTTTTTGTTTACATTCGAATTGTCAAATTATTTTTTTTTCATATTCAAATGTATTTTTTTATTGTTAATTTTCTAATTCCTTAAATCTAGAAGTAAAAATACTTAAACTAGTTACAAATTTCTTAATTATTGTTAAAACTATATTACTGGCCCTATGCGGGCGCTCTAAATTAATCTAAATATTTATTACTAGTGCCTTTCGGCGTTGTCTTTTGTATTATATGTTTGCAGTATTCTATGCACTATTTGAAGATATTATTAAAACTAAGAAAATTGTTACAGAAAAAACTTAGCAATCTAATCTATTATTTAAAAAATTAATTTATATATATCTTAATCTACGACTATTCTAATTAACCCAGCTAAATACCTAACACTAACTTAACACTAAATCTTTTTTTTATTTTTGGTTTTATTTTATTATTAAAATCTAGCCTATTCTAAATTAACCTACATTTAAGTTGACCGTAGGGGACCAACAACGTTAGCCGGAAAAGCTAACGACAGCTGGAGTTTGATGAGGTAGTAGCCACCAATAAAAACCTCGATCCATACTACTTTCTGTTCTATCCCGAACAGGGATGGATGTACTGAACCGGAGGTCACCCGGACTTACTGTCCTTACACAGTTCTCGTAGAGCAGCCGCTTGTCCACTGTGGATATACGAAAGCTTCCGGTGGAATGAATCCACTTCGGCGTGCGTTCTCGTGATATGCGTCGTTTGGGTAGTAAGCCCCGAATATGAGCTCGTTTTCCGATGTCATTGCTCGTGCAACATGCCTTCGAATCAGCCTAATAATAAAATTATGCACCCTATTCACTTTGGCTTCGTTATACAAAATCTCATTGCGATAGAATTTCTTGTACCCAGATTTGGATGTTCTGTATTTTTTGAGACAAGCACGAAGGCATTGCCTCTCGAACATCCTTATCTTTTCAATCTGGGAAGGACTCACGTTGAATCACACTGGGCAGCCATACACCATGACTGGTCGGACTAGGGCCGTGTAGCAGATAACCTTAACTTTGGGGTCAAGTTGGCTGCTATAAAACAGCCTACTTGCCATAGCTAAGGCTTTCTTAGCTTTCGTCAGAGCTGTAGCTGAATGAATATTACCATACAGAAACTGGTCCAACATGATGCCAAGATATCACACTTCTGGTAGTTAATTTTTAACTTCCAGTCGTCGCAAAATCGCTGGATCTTTTCGAAGTCACATTGCAAAAGCATGTTAATGACGTCAATCTCTCGCGCTGTTCTGTACATGATCAAGTCGTCAGCGAACGCGATCATATGCTGCATGGAGCCAATCAATTCACTGGTGAAAATAGTAAAAAAAACCCTGCTGGAACCCATTTTTTATGTAAAAGACATTAGTAGAAACCGTGTTGCCACTCGAAACAACAAACCTTCTACCTGTGACCATATTGTAGATCGTGTAGAGCAGTTCTTTGCTTATATCCAACCTCGTCAACTTAAGAAAGAGGCCTTCTAACCAGACGGTGTCGAATGCCTTTTCCAAGTCAACAAGGCAGGCCCCGGTGCATTGGCTTTTATTTTTGTTCCATTGCATGTCCGAAATCAATTTTGACGCGGCATGTACAGTATCATGCCTCGCCCTAAATCCAAATTGGTTATTCGGTATTATTTTTTTGTCCTCAGTCCACTGCATCAGGACTCTATTCACAATCTTTTCGAAAACCTTGCTTATGCAAGGGAGGAGACTAATCGACCGAAGATTTTTCGGAAGCGAGGAATTTTTGTCCCTTTTGGGGATGGGTTGCACTACTGCATTACTCAGAGCATTGTTGAACAGGATTGTGTATATCTCTACCGCCTCTTTGGGAAGATGACGCAACACAATATTCGGTATTCCGTCTATTCCGGTCGACTTTTCGTTCTTCAGAGTGTTGAAAATGTCTTTGAGATCCACCTTCGAAATGATTATGGCATTAGAGCCATCTTGGGCGACGGCATTAATTGCCTTATTTTCATCATTGAATCTGGTGAAACCATGATTCTCAAAACGCCATTGCTGTAATTCATTTTGAAGGTAGAAATGATTAAACAATGCTCTGTTCTCCAGGTTTGATTCGGCCTACGAGATTCGTTGACCGTATGCACTTCCTGGAAAACTTCTACCTTCTTTTGGGCATCTTCAATAATGAAGAACCATTGTTCAGCACGGCCCCATCCGGATCGATGCCAACTGAAGTCAGTATGTTTTCATTGTCGTTTGTTCTGAACCATTGTTCAGCACGGCCCCATCCGGATCGATGCCAACTGAAGTCAGTATGTTTTCATTGTCGTTTGTTCTGTCAAGTCGAACAGCCTCCAAGTCGTTATGGAGGGGTCATCGGAAGATTCGGTAAATTTGGGGGAACATACCAGGGCAGTTCGAACGAATAGCTCCAATCTTATTTTTTTTTTTTTTTTGTCAAATTATTGCCACCTATGTATGTGATTATTTTTCTTCAAATCTGATTAACCTATAAAACACTTCATTTTCTTTCGTGGTCTTAACCAACGTTGAAGGGGGAACGGAGTGTTGTTTACAGTAACTTTTAAGATTCATCTTGCCCAAAAATGGAATTAAATCGTGAAAATTTTCGTGCGATTGCGATTTACGTGAATTAACTCAACAACAGTGCATCGATGAACTTAATTCAGTTTTTGGCGATGAAGCTCCATCAAAAACCAGTGTTTATTGATGGTATGGTGAATACAACCGAGGTCATAGTTCACTCCAAGACGAATTTCGTGAAGGTTGTCCAAAATCAGTTGTTGTTCCGGAAACCATTGATGCTGTGCGCCAACTGATATTGCAAGATCGTCATGTGGCCTATCGTGAGATTGAGACAACCTTAGGCATTAGTGGGACCAGCATACATACGTGAACATTTGACCGTTAAAAAATGTGTAGCATGCACAACACGAGTAGTTGTTGTAGAAGCTAGGCCCTGGTCCATTGTGGGCTGTAGTGCCGCTCAATTATTATTATTATTATTATTGTTATTATTATGATTATTGTTATGATTATTATTAATATTATTATTATTATTTTTACTATGATTATTATTATTATTTTTACTATGATTATTATTATTATTTTTACTATTTTTATTATTTTTACTATGATTATTATTTCACTCCTTCCTGTTATCTCCAATATTTTTCGAAAAATCATTGCATTAGTGGGCAATCGAAAATGATGCTTATAGATATAAAATAATGGTCTTTACATTAGTAAATCGTTTGAAAAAGAAAAGAGCTGAAAACCTAGCATCATCTACATTTGTGTTCATAAAAATAGCAGTGCCCCTCAAAAAAGATAAATAATTTTCTATTAATTCAAATTGTTTTATTATTTTTTCAAAAAACGTATACAAAAGTAAAGTATTTCAGTCTTAACAGGTATATCACAAAATAAACGTTGTTCCTAACTTTTAACTATTTTTTTTGTTCGTAGTAATATTTTGCAGTTGTGTATATATTCCCGACGACACTTAAACCTAAATAAGACTATTTTGTTTTCATCGCTCCACAGAATATTTCTCCATTTCTCCTTAGGCCAATCTTTGTGAAAATTTGCGAATGCCAATCTTTTTTTCGTTTTTGCACATGCTTTTTTGTCAAAAACGGTACTTTTCGCGGGCTTCGAGCTGGTAGTTAAGCCTCTAGAAGACGTCTCCTAACCGTCACAGCACTCACCGGAAGTTGGAGTTCATCCCTTATCTGTCTGGAGCTTATTGAAGGATTCTCCTTTGCCATGTTGATAATTTTTCGGTCAGTTCGCTTAGCTGTCACTCTTTTTGGACCGCGTGTTTCGGACCTAGCTTTTCTGTTTAGCGCATTGCTGACCATTTTTGCTGACGCCCAGGATTGGGCAGAGAAAATAGGACCAATAGTCCCTGTTTCAAAAATGGAATCACTACATACAGCACTGTGCAACATAATAGCACCATGTTCGATTTTGCCACTATTTTGCTAATAACTTTTTCCTACGGCTTAATTCCACATAAAATGAGCTCAAAGTTCTTGGTTTTACTTGATCAAAAGCCAAATGACAACTTACTGCACTACTGCATGGCCTGTACATGTGGACAGCAAAAACAAAAAAAAACAAAATAAAAAACTTTACGCAGAAATAAAAGAGTGCTACCGAACAGAAACAGGTGCCCTTAGAACAACACCAATTCCTGTCAATACAACTTCAGAAAGAATGCTACTACAAAATTCAACTTTAAAAAACTACACGCAGAAATTGTAGAGTATATTAACATACAAAGAGCGGATTCTTTACACTGATGAGTCGTGTACAGAAGCTTTCTTCTCATACACAGTCATAAAATAGCAAAGGGTTGATCAAACAGTGAAGGGTTACTATAAGACCAATTGACACAGGAAGCAGGAAGTTGCATCGCCAAACTGGCAGGGATTGAAAATTTGGTCCGGAAAACACTTACTTGCTTCGACAACCTTCCGAAATTACTAAAACGTCCTTTCAACTAACAATTGCACCTCACTACAGTCAGTCACAGAAACAAGATTATTAAGCAAATATTTCCATCGTGGCTTCCAGGGCACACGGGAATCCAGGAAACTGAAGCAGCTGATTCAGCAACAAGAGAAACATTCCTTAATTTCCCCTAATATTTAAACCCCCAATATCCACCATCTTGCTCGAAACCTACTATGTACAACACCTCAGAATGAGGAAATCAGTGAATCATGAAATAACTGCACATGTGTCCTTAGATCGTACCAGAAACAACGAATTGCCTACAACAGCATATTTACTAAAGATGTATGCGTCAAACTGTTCCGAATTATAGTCGGTAAACCATTTCTGTTGCAAACATTTATTTGATTGTCAATCTCCTGAACTCTGTCAGTATTGCGGTACGTAACGTATGGCCCATCTTCGTCGATTGTCCGAGATCCAACTGAGTTGGTGTCGAAATAGATGTTACGAAGAAACTGGTCGAACTCGTGAACCCAACAATAAAGAAGTAATTTGTAACATTAAAACTGCTACATCATATCATCCAAACAGGAATTCGAATTATTGCACTGATATAAATGTATTCCTGTAAATAAAGGGTGTCCCAACAAGAACGCAAGATTTAAATTTGGCGCCATTCGAATTGTCATTGTTTGAACAATAATTATTGTTTGTAAGTATAAGGCACAAGGTTAATAAAAATGGAGCGCTACACGAATGAACAACGCATTCTCATTGTGAATTGTTTTACTAAAACGGTGAAAATTTTGCGGCTACAGTTCGCAAATTGCGATCAATTTGGGGTTACAATAATGCTCCAAAAGAGTCAACTGTAAAGCGATTAATGAAAAAATTTGCTGAAACTGGGTCTGTAACTGATGTAAAGACAATAACGCGCCTTCGACCAGGTCGATCGACCGAAAATCGCAGCAGTACGTGATGATGTCGCTCAAACTCCATCCAAATCTACTATGCAGCGAATTTTGACGAAAGATTCACATTTTCATGCATACAAAGTACAATTGACTCAGGAACTGAAGCCAGCTGACTATGCACAGCGAAGGGAGTTTGTTAATTGGGTATTGGAGACAACATGAAAATGCTGATTTTGCCGATAAGATCATCTTAAGTGACGAGGCCCGGTCGTGGTCGCCGAGGCGCAGTGGTAAGTGCATCGACTGCGGCGCAGAAAGTCTGGGTTCGATTCCCGGACGGGACACCTAGCATTTTTCACGGCACCACCTCTTTCGAGTTGCTGACAACACTCAAAGAGTATTAATTGTCTATGGAAAGCTTCCCAAATCTCGCCGTTCGGAATCGGCAAAAACTGTAGGTCCCTTCTACTCGTGAAGAACAAAAGCATGCACAACACGAGTAGTTGTTGTAGAAGCTAGGCCCTGGTCCGTTATGGGCTGTAGTGCCACTCAATTATTATTATTATTAGTGACGAGGCCCATTTCCATCTTGATGGCTTCGTCAATAGGCGAAAATGTCGCATTTGGGGCGAGGAAAATCCTCGAGTGATTTACAAGAAGCAAATTCATCCTCAACGTGTCACCGTGTGGTATGGATTTGAGCTGGAGGAATCATTGGACCTTTTTATATGAAAATGAGTCAGGTCAAGCGCAAACAGTCAATGATGTTGGGTATCGTGAAATGATAACCAATTTTTTCATGTAGAAATGAATCTGGAAGGGATGTGGTTTCAACAAGACGACGCCACATCTCATACAGCCAGAGAAACAATTCACTTGCTGCATCAGTCTTTTCCCGGTCATGTTATTTCGCGTTTTGGAGACCAGAATTGACCGCCTAGATCGTGCGATTTAATACCATTGAACTTTTTTCTTTGGGGTTTTTTGAAGTCGATGGTTTATGCCTTAAAAGAGGAAATTGGACACTACATTAATGAAATTTCTTAAAAGATCGCGTATGTGACAGCAAAGCCGCGGCGGCTATCTGGCCGATGTGATACTCCACACATAACCTCATCCTGTCTACTTTACTATATAATAAAGAATTCACGATTTTTTTTTTAATATCTGCGTTTTATTTAAAATTTAAATCATGCGTTCTTGTTGGGACACCCTTTATTAATGTAAATAAGTTGGTATGATTGAAATATTAACAGCATTATATAGCTTTAATATGATAGTTAGATTAGTTATAGTTTAAGATATATTTAGTTTGTTTTTAATAATTTTCTTTCTACCTTGCTTAATACTAAAATAAAAAATAAATTACGCTGAAATACACGAAAATAAAATATTAAGATTATCTTAAAGAGCCCGCATAGAGCCAGTAAGGTAGTTTTTATAATCATATCGAAATTTATAGCTACTTTACGTATTTTTATATCTAGATATAAAAAATTAGAAAAAAGGAAAAATAAAAAAATACATTAAAAAAAAATATTGCTTTAATTTGGTTCTTACATAATAGGTTATCGCTCTTAAGTGTGCCACAACTTGCAAATAGCGCCTTCTTTTTCGATATTAACTTGTAGATTTTATTTTATTTAATTTTTGAATGTAATAAAAAATATAACTTATGTCCAAACAAATTAGTTTACACAGGTATTTTTGCTTGAAATAGGAAATGTTTTGCTACATTTATGAATGTAACTCGACTTCGTTGATATGGTCAACGCGGCTACTTTTGCAGCTGTCGATTCGTTGGACCCAATTACCAACGACTTGACCACACATTTTGGTCGAAATGATGGCGTTCAATGTTGGCCTTGAGCTCTTCCAACAACGTTATCAGATTGGCAGCGTTAAATCACACGAAGGCCAATAAGCTAGTTCATTTGTCGAAATAACACGCTCACCATACTTACTCTTCAATAAATCAAGCGGTTTACTGTGTGGCTTATGGCACCATTCTGTTGAAACCACATTTCGTCCAAGTCCATATCTTCCAATTCAGGCCAAAAAAATCCTGGCGCGAAAACGCTGAAAAAATAAATTTAACGCAGCCGGCATGCAAACCGCACCAAACAGTTATTTTTTGTGGATGAAGTGGTGAATTTTTAATCGACCAAAAAGATCGTTTGCTACTGCCTGAACGGCAGCGATAATTTCACTTCGACCAACCCGTTGTCTCACTGACACGGCAACATCACACAATGAATATGCATATGTTGCTCGTTTGTGTACTGCACCATGATGAAAATGCTTACGTTACTGAATAAACTGAGAGTGACAGTTTGATATTAGTAAAAGAAAATTTGCAAAAGTTTTAATGTGAAGCCGTTCTACAACACTTTTCCAAATGCTTGTGGAATATCTAAAAAATGCAAATATACATACCAATTTATGTTAACGCGCTTTTTATATTACATACATAGTTACTCAATGCACGTGGTCCTAAATGCAAATTGGTGGTTTGGACTTTCACGGCTATTCTAGTCGCCTAAGTATCCTTTTTTCGAAACCTTAGACAGAAGAGTAATGATACCTCTTTTTATGACTTTTTCCATTAACTTTTTTCCGAGATTCGAAACCATTTTAACTTTTGCCACTTTCTTCTGACATGCGTTTCAAAAATTACACATTTATTTTTTTTTCTCCTAAAATTGTTGGCATTTCTTATTCGCCAAGTTTTTGTATTCGTAGAAGACCATTCCAAATTTTTAATGTTTCTTATCATATTGATTTGCGCTTGCTGGACTTTTAAAGTTCCTTAGGTTATTTGTTATTGTGTGTTAATCGAATTTTACTAGAATTACATTGAAGATTTAATGTAGTGCACTAACAGTTGTCACGGTTTCCTTGAATATTTTTCCTCCAAGGTATAAGTATACTTTTGTTTTCCTCTTACATAGTTAACGGGCCGTTTTTTTTTTTTTTTTGTTATTATTGCATTCTTCCTCTGTTGAGAATTTAAAACACCCGCTCTTGAATTTACTACGCAGCTAGCGTAGTTTTCTTGTTTTTGTCTGGTCTGGATTTGAATTTCCTTTTTATGTTAATCTTCGTAACATAAATAGTAAAGAATTTACATATATGATACAATTTGATGTATTGTATCAAATAAATAATATATATTTTTTTTATTTTTAGTTCGACGAGATCCCGGTTCCTGCTCCAATCAAAATAATTTACCACCGTTGCAATTTCATAATGTCCATGGCGATAACATAAGGATATCTCGAGATGGCATCTTAGCTAGGCGATTTGAAAGTTTCTGTCGAGCGCTTACATTTAGTTCCAGACCCGTTCGTATCAATGAAAGAATTTTCGTACGATTCTCGGAGATTTCGAATAATTGGAATGGTGGAATTCGTTTTGGATTTACTAATAATGATCCTGCTTCACTGGAAAATTCGCTTCCAAAATATGCTTGTCCAGATTTAACAAACCGACCAGGTTTTTGGGCAAAAGCTTTGAACGAACAGTATTGTGAACTAGATAATGTTCTTCATTATTACGTTAACTCTTCAGGTGATGTTATGTATGGTATAAATGGAGAGGAAAAGGGTGTTATATTGTCAGGTATTGATATACACGGGCTAATATGGACTATAATCGATATATATGGGAACTGCACGGCTATAGAACTACTAGATGCTCGCTTATTTAGCCAACAAAATTCTTCGCAGTTATATAGCATGTCAAAAACGCCAAGTAATAATTCTAACTGTCTTATTGGACCATTGCAATCACTTGCGTTATCGGACGATAATATTCCTTCTATACAGTATAATAGACATGTTCAATTAATGCCATTTCAATTTCATACAACCAAAGGTCGTAACGTTCTATTATCAATCGATCGATTGATTGCATCTCGTGCAGAGGCAGATTTTTGCCAGGGATATGTATTTACATCACGGCCAATTGAAATCGACGAACAATATGTTATACAAGTTTTAAAAACAGACACATCCTACGTTGGAGCCTTAGCATTCGGGGTAACATCTTGTAATCCAGATTCTTTAAATCAGGTAGACTTGCCTACTGATTCAAATTTTTTACTTGATAGACCCGAATACTGGATTGTAAGCAAAGATATTGTATTGCCATGTAATAAGGGCGATGAAATTTCATTTAATTTATCTTCGACCGGTCAAATATCTGTTAGGAAAAACAATGGTCTACCATCACTTATTATACATGTTGATCATCGTTTACGACTTTGGGCGTTTTTCGATATATATGGATCAACAAAGAGTTTAAGACTTTTCTACAATTCGAAAATGAGACAAGCGGTTGGTTCCATGTACCGTGCAACTACACCGATATCAGAGTGTACAACGCAATCTATAATTCGATCTCCCCAACCTTCTACTTCAAATGCTTCTGTGAATTTTATTGACGCAAGTACTTCCCCGACCATTTTAAAAAGACTTGAGGCATCATTAGCCGTACCAAATGTTGGAAAAATGGTAGTACCATCTCAAAGCGATATAAAAATTAATTCCGGAGGTGCAGTTCTGGTCGTGAACTTACCTCCTTCTAATTTATCACATTCACATAGCAGTGAACACATGGATGTTGCCAGGACCAATTGCACAACAAGGGTCAACATACATAATCCCAAAAATAGTAAAAATCTCCAGGTAATATTGAAGAACGAATTTCTGAATTATATTTTATGAATAAATACAATTTTTTTCTGCAGTATTTGGAACAGGAAGCAACAATTGAAAAAAGATTTTTGGAATCGGAATGTACAATATGTTACGAAAAAAACATTGACTCCGTTCTTTATATGTGCGGGCACATGTGCATGTGCTATAATTGTGCACTTGAGCAATGGCGTGGAGTCGGCGGTGGTCAATGCCCTTTATGCCGAGCTGTGATTCGAGATGTTATTCGGACATATACTACATGACAACAAAAACTAGATGTCGCATAAGGAATAAAAACTACAAAATTTAATTTTTCATAACATTTCATATTACAGTTTTCGAAAACAGATTCTGCGTAATTGCATTTGTCAGTAAATGCGATAATCTGATAATTTCGATAATCAATTATATTTTAATACGATAAATATAAGTTCATATCGCCAATGCATTTCGTTGATTTTTTTTATAAAATTAATTTATAGGTTTAAAGATTTCTAGTACGAAGCGACATTGAGTATGGCGTGCAATTACTTGGCCCGATATTTGACTTTCGCAATAAAATAATTAACTTAATTTGCACGGCATTTGCGTTTAAAAGCTGTTAAATTAAGATGCCATTCGAAAATACGAATTTTAAGTATAAATAGTTTCATATATCTTTAACAATAATAAGTAAGCATCTTTGTAATTAAGCATCTTAATAAGTAACCCTAAAAAGTCTCTCTGTCATTAAAAGTGAAATTAATTAAGCGTTCATTGCCTTTGTATGATAATGTTTTGTATTATTTACGTCAACATTTATTGCAACATTAAAGAAGATGTACTCATCTTAGACCAATTTTGACAGTTCATCTAGATCCTGCTCAATCCTTAGTTTCGAATCCTATGCGTAAGCCCATACATTTAGGAACAAATTGTCAGATGTCAAGTGTTGTTTTTAGTTTGTTTTTATTTATTTAATTAATTATTTATAAGGGGTACAATACAAATTAATTTGCTCTGTCCAAATTACAATACGCCGGGGTGCAAGAACCATTTTAGATTAATTATAAGTTTGAATTGGTTTGTTTAAATTTGACTTGTTGTGATATAATGTTTTATCAATAGTGGAAACAGTAAATAGTTTTCGAAATTTGACGTTGTGTCTAGTAGCGATTGTAAGCTAGGGGCATCGTTAGAAAAATGTTGTTCGATGATAGTTTCACTATATACATGGTTTGATGTAACTAATGTGGGACTTGAGGACTGTGGTCCATTTCTAAAGTACCTTAAGGTTCTCGTTTCCATTAGCCAGAAAATCTTTTGGAACCATCACTAGTGTCGTGAAGTTTAGTGATCTTTTCTGTAGCAGCGTTGTGATGTTTGTTACAGGAATGAAGATTTTGTACATTTCACTTGTTATTATGTGTGTGCAAGGTTTGTCCAATACGTAGATTAAAGTGTTTTCCTCACTAAGTTGGATCCATATTGGTAATGGATGGATAGTTCTTATCTTGTTGATACTTGCTGTTGAAGAGAATACCTTTGTTTAATTCATTCTTCGTAATCGTGTTGTGTGATTCGCGAAGAATGTCGACTGGTAAATAGTCAGCATGCGATTCGATGTAGATGAACTCGTTTCGATGCACTTCTAGTACCGGAATTGTTCTTAACATCTGATAGTCATAACTCAATATTGGAGGGAATGTCAAAGATTATCATTTCCAAAAGTTGCCATCGTGTAAACAAATTTATATTTTCGTATATTTGGGGCTTTTCATGGAGCCAAGAAGAGGTCTAGGGTAATCCCCTCAGGATCGGTTGGGTGATTTTAGAAATGATAGATCGGAATTCGTCTTCCTTCTATTAATAAGCGTTTTGTCTTAGAATTTTGTTGGCGGAAACGAAGTTAGTGCCGGTATCGCTGTATAGTTGACATGACCACGGCGTCCACAAATTCTATTAAAGGCGATGGAACTAAAATCACTTACAACTTCGATGTGAATAGATCTCGTTTGAAGACATATATATAAATATAGCTGTATAGACTTTATATGTCTCATTGCCGCTTCATTTTGAAATCTTCTGATCTATTGACCCAGAATAGTCAAGTCCTGTGTGATGAAATGGCCTGCTTATTGTTACTTTGGGTTGTGGTAGGTTCCCAATAGTTGGTTCCCCTTGCTGATTGTGTATCTGAAACAAATGGTGCATCCGTGCAGTCTTTTTTCGCTTCTCTGCACTTTGTGCAATTATTACCCAGTATTGCGTTCGCAGATGGGATTGAGTTAACCCATAACTCCCATGCAGGCTTGACTTGTGGGCATCATCTGTTAACATATTGTTGCAGCAGATCTCGTTTTTCCATTTGTACCGACGTGACTGAGTATCCGCTGAACAGTTCCCGCTTTCAAAGTTGGTTTCATGACTAACGTCGTCACCGTACTTTACTACCTTTTGCGATAACCACTAAAGATCTTGTTTTTAAGCTGTGATGGCTGTATTCCCCTTGATGCAAAATCCGCTGGATTCCCGTCGTTCTTTAGGTGATCCCTAGAGTCCGACCGAACATTCGGCTTCGACTCCGGCCACCTTGTGCTAAAAATATCACAAACCGCAAAACATTCGGGTTCGGCAGAATGAGACCGAAAATTTTGCCGAAGCCGAATGATGAATTTTCTGTGATTTATGATATTTTCCTTATTTTTTCTTTGTAGGATATATGTATGTATGTACATATGAGCAAGTCGCGACGTGTTTGTTTGATATTGCAATATGTGCTTGTTTGTATTTCATGTATTTTGAAAGTTCCATTAAATTTAATTTCAATTTAAAATCAACATAATGTCCACTTGGAAGTTGGTAAGTTATTAACTGGTCTGCACTTTAATGCCTGCAATTTATTTGTACCGGTTTCATATAGAAAGAACAAAAAGTTGCGCTCACTCTCTATATGGCAGAACATGGGGTAATTCAAGTTCCGACTATGGAAGAGTGGACTCTGGTGAACAACTTGACAACCGTTTTTAAATGTTTCTATCCAACTACACTTGACATTTCTGCTGATTCTGCATCCGTGTCACTTATTCCATTGATAGCTATGCTGAACATAAAACTTGCAGTAAAAGAAAACGATGCCGAAGAGATAAATATTTTAAAAACCCGCTTGTGTGAGTCTGTCAACAAACGTTTTTCCTACATAAAAGGATTTCCTGAATTATCTATTGCAACGATTATCGAAAATATGAATAAATAAATACACATAAACAAATAGATAAATATGTAATTTATTACACATACACATGATAAGTAAATAATTAACGAATAGAGAAATATGGAAAAAAATATATTAAGAAATGTTCATAAAAATAGCAGTGCTCCTCAAAAAAGACAAATAATTTTCTATTAATTCAAATTGTTTTATTATTTTTTCAAAAAACGTATACAAAAGTAAAGTATTTCAGTCTTCACAGGCATATCACAAAATAAACGTTGTTCATAACTTTTAACTATTTTTTTTTTGTCGTAGTAATATATCGCAGTTGTTCATAAAAATTGCAGTGTTTAGAATTATGCTGTGCCTAGACAACATAAATCAATGAAACAATATGAAATCATTATTATTTACAGCTTACCATTAGTACTTTGTAGCAAAGCCTTTGTTTTTTATCATCGCGCTGCATCTTCGTGGCATTGAGTCCACCAGACTCCGACATCTCTTAACTGGTATAGCTTCCCATGAGTCTCGCACTACCTCCCACAATTCCTTGGCGTTTTTTGGTTTGGCCACATAGACAGAATTTTTAACATTGCCCCACAAGTTCTCAATAGGGTTTAGGTCAGGGGGTCGTGCTGGCCACTCCATAACGGTTATTCTTTTTTCATCAAACCAAGATTTTGCCCGTTTTGACGTATGTTTTAGATCATTATCTTGTTGATATACCCAAACTAGTAGAACTTTCTCTTCGGCATATGGCAGGAAAACCTGTTCTAAAATTTTAACGTACTCAGCACCGTCCATTATACTCTTCGCTCCAGAGAATATTCCTCCATTTCTCTTTAGGCCAATCTTTGTGAAAATTTGCGAATGCCAATCTTGTTTTCTTTTTTGCACATGCTTTTTTGTCAAAAGCAGTACTTTTCGTGGGCTTCGAGCTGGTAGTTTAGCCTCTAGAAGACGTGTTTTAACCGTCACAGCACTCACCGGAAGTTGGAGTTCATCCCGTGTCTGTCGGGAGCTTATTAAGGGGTTCTCCTTTTCCATGTTGAACATTTTTTGGTCAGTTCGCTTAGCCGTCACTCTTTTTGGACCGCGTGTTTCGGCCTAGCTTTCCAGTTTAGTGCATTGCTGACCAGTTTCGCTAAACATCCTATGATTTCCTGGTTTTAAGCATATGTTTTTCCCTCCGAACGCAATTTTTTTATCAAATTCCGCATATCTTCATTACAATGTTTTGATCGACCCCTATTTCTAACTTTAAAGTGTGTGAACAAAAGGCAACATATACAAAAACATTCACTTACCAAACATGAATACACAAATATTTTTTAAACTACAAACAACAATTTCTGAGACACTTTATGGTAAAACCAAAAGACACTGCTATTTTTATGAACAGGCTTCAATCAACAGATTTAAAATGAATGAGTGAAAAAAGGAGAAAGTAAGCCTTTATTTTTTATTTCTGGTAAGGTATCTTAGTTACCGGAAAATACAGTAAAACCGAATATACATTTGGAAAAAGGATCTTCTTAGAAATATGTTGCTAATTATCTAAGTCGTACAACTACCGCTATTTTTATGAACACAACTGTATATTCAAAGGGAATACAATTAAGTAACAAAGAAATAATCCCATAATGTAGAAAGTTCATTAAATAAATAACTACAAGGGTAGTTTGTAGTTTAGTTAGTTTGTTTCGCGTAAGTTGTAAAATTAAACATCATTTTCGGCAATTTATTTTGCGTGATTTGGAGCTTTTTAGTGTGCCAATTCGCACGATTTCCCCAAGCTTGGCAACCTTAGAATAATATGGATTGAAATATCACTTTATGAATGATCTGTCCAACATTGGCTTTCTATTTATGAATGGGTAAAGCATTTTTATGGCTATATTTATCTTATTGACAGCGTTTGAGACATGGTCCTTAAAGGTTAGTTTTGTATCTAAATAAATTCCCAGATACTTGACATTAATATTCCATTCTACATTTACTCCACATATGTATATGGACTGCTGGGTAAATTGCAACTCTTTCTTTTTCGACTGAAAAAGATAGGTTGCACTTTGTCAGCATTAATTCGTATTTTCCACATGTTTAAGTATTCGGTATAAACTCTTATCCCATTTTGCACATTACTTACAATCAGCCTTATTCTGACATTCGAATGATCCGAATAATCGTTCTAATGTATCTATTTATTCGAATGAATTTTTTGTATTCTGACTTTCGAATGAAAAGTGTTCATTATCGAATGAACACTTCAATGACTTTGACATTTACCATATCAGCTGTTTGAAATTTCATACACAATTGGAATAAGATCGTAGTAAAAGATCACAGTAAGCACAAACCACCTAAAGTAGACATGCGTCTTTAGCCCTCTTTGCCACCTAGGATTTTTTGTTAGCTTGTGGTTTTTGTAGCATCTGTGAATACATGTGAGCCGTTGTAATGAGCTGATTGCTTTCGCCTCCAAAATCGGTGGTGGAATATGTTATCGTTTATCATTGCCATTGACATACATATATATGTATGTAAGCAAATATGTATAGTTCGGATCGATAGAATAAAAAACTACCAGGTAAAGTTATCTTTATCCAAGGTACATAGGTAATGTTAATGTGCATGCATGGCTTTTTCAACATTTGCATCAACATTTACATCCATAATATCTATTCACATACAAAACTGTTTCGTTCGTCCACGTTAATGTTAAATTTTAATGGGGGTCTTAATGTTAAAATAAAGTTATTTAAATTTAAGTTATCAATTATCCAGGATGTACATGTGAAAAGATGTTGCTTGCTAGTGGCATGCAATTTCTCATATTCTACATGTTGGCAACTTAATGCTCTAACAACTTTTTGTTTTCAGTTAATTTTTAAATTTCAAAATTTCAAATTTCAAATTCCACCGTCCTTACTACTACAGAAAGTAAAGGAAATCGAACAGTTGATGTCTAAAAGAGAAGCGTTCGATACAGAGACCAATAAGAAGACAGTCGACTCCCTCGTCTCCCACCCGTGGGGAAAATTTGACAGCGTTTTTTATAACATTTCCCCTCCTTGAACAGCTGATTCGAGGCAGTTTCACAGACAGGGTTTTTTCCTCTTGACTGAGAATACGTGTGAGCTGCGTAGTCGGCTGATTAGTTTCCCGCGCAAATTGCTAATGTGAGTGAGGGAGATGGGGACGTTGACTGTCTCCCTTACTCAGAGATTTATACTAAAAATTCCACCACGAAATAATGGCCGACATTGGAGACGTTCATAAATTGTATCATTAAGGCAATATTTTCATCAGTTAGGCTATAATGTTAAAACTTTATAATAAATTTTTAAAGAAAAATACAACACGAATTTATATTGAACACAATAAGTAGACAAATAGTATTTTGGAATTCCCAAATAATTACTAAACCCCTATCACTGTCTTTCACTATTCTAAGACTCGTATTCTAAAAACTAATATCTTTCACTTACTGTTGTTAACAACTATTATATATATGGTATAGCAATCTCTATATTTTGATACTTGTTTTTAAAGAATACTAAGAAAGTTACTCAAATTTGTAACTATGCGCTTTTTCCGAAACAGTTCAGTATTTTTATTGAGTTGTTATATATATTATTTATATTACAAAATTATATATTAAAATTGTCACTCATAGGCGTTTTTAGTTAGGTTAACCAACGTGAAGTTTAAGTGAAATATGCCGGAGGGACTAATTTATTAATTCGTGCTATTATTTTATATTGAGATTCCATATTCATAATCGAATCATATGTTTTTCAAGGTGAAGGCTTTTATTTAGCTGGATAAAAATTTTGTTTCAAATTATCTTCATTTAATTTTTATTTTTTAAAACGATTGCCTGGACAACTATCACCGACGTACTAGGTAAGGCTGTGGTCGCCGTGGCGTAGTGGTAAGTGCATCGACCGCGGCGCAGAAAAGTCTGGGTTCGATTCCCGGCGGGACACCTAGAAATTTTTTCACGGCACCACCTCTTTCGAGTTGCTGACAACACACAAAGAGTATTAATAGTCTATGGAAAGCTTCTCAAATCTCGCCGTTCGGAGTCGGCAAAAAACTGTAGGTCCCTTCTACTCGTGAAGAACAGTAGCATGCACAACACGAGTAGTTGTTGTAGAAGCTAGGCCCTGTCCCGTTGTGGGCTGTAGTGCCACTCAATTATTATTATTATTATTACTAGGTAAGGCTTATGTTTCTCAGTATTACACTTTTCATAATGAGTGATCGAAATTATAACTACAAATTTATTTTCTATTACTTACATATTTCGGAATAAGTAGCACCAGAATTACAATAATCTTTATTTTGATTAAGGTACACCTAACTCGGAATAACAGATGAAAAGAAATTCCTCCGTACTGCTTGATTTTCAAACATGCATTGTTGTTTTAATTATGTACATATTTCTAAAGTCATCAGGAATATAAGTTCTAGCACAATTACTTATTTTTAAGTAACATACTATTTAAAGTGTCGGCGACACTAAAATCATAAACAATTTCCTGTAGTTATTTACGAACGCAATCTGTTGAATATATAGCAAAATGGCTGACGAATTCACGAATTGTGGGCAATTTACGAATGTTTGACACTATTGAGGGCAAACATTCACGAATTAGCGGCCATGTTGCTTTTTTGGAGGGGAAACGTAAACAAGTGTGAGTAAAATGAGAATAAGTTCGATGCTCCGTAAATGAGTTCTGGAAAATTAGGGCTATATCCACCACAATTCGTAAATAACACTCAAACGGTAGATGGACGAAGGGGAAACCAGCTGTTTAATCAGCTGTTCAGTCGACCATCTCCTTCCTTATTGGTTACTGGTTCGATAGGTGCACTCATTTTCGTGGTAGTTGGATAACTGGAAATGGACTGGAAACTTGCTCAAAAGTGATTATCAAATCAAATCAATTTTACTTTTTCAATCTCTAAACTACAAATTATTCGCACAATACTTACGTATTAATTTTTTTTAGTGTAAGCAAACAATATTACAATGCATAAATACGTTTCTTTCACATAACAAAATGAAAAATATTATCGTATCGTGTAAACACAAAACTGTACGGCATCAAATACACCTCAGTGGTGATGATTGCTTTCAAACTATTAAACATCAAATATTTTCGACTTCTAAACGAGTTTTGATACATAATATATATACTTTATTGGCTTGAAGGGTTGCCGTCCATATCCGGTTTTATTCAGTACAAAAATTTTTTTTTCTTTCGGTCTGAAAATTGTATATTAATATTGTTAAATTATTTCTCATAAGACTAACTAGTATTTGCCCAAATCTCAGAACTGTAAACAAATTTGAAAAAGGAACTTCAAATTGATTATATACACATTTTGAAATTACGATATACATACATACAATTATGGATTTTCCCAACTCCAACGAATATTCATTACGTATTCGTGAAAAGTTATGAAAACCCGGTTTAAGTATAAAATATAGAACAAAACATACATCCGACTATTTGATAAGAGTCGGATGAAACTAACGTAAGAAAACTCTGCGGACACTGCCCTTGAAGCACTTCCAGAGGCTTTCCAATTTGGTACTTTTCTTCTGAAGTTGGGTGCTATTCGCCATTATTTGGAAACTGTCATGGCCGATACACACCACATGAGTAAGCATACGTGAAAAACAGCTTGGGAATAAGATAGTATGCGTGTTTTTTATAAGATAAGGGGTTTTTCCAGTCGAAGACGCATGTCTTCTATAGGTGGTTTGTGACAGTAAGTAAGATCACAGTAAAATGCAATGACAATTGTTTTATTTATTAATAATGAAAACGCTGCTCATGGTTGGTCCAATTTGAATGCGATTGCGACCTACATACGTTAATATAGTCACGATACAATTTATAATATTTAAAGATGCAACAAAATATCTCTACTTTCATGTTAAACGAAAGGAAAATAACGAACGAAAGAAAATGACGTTTCATGAAAAATTAACTTTCGAATGATAGAGTGAACTTTCGAATCGTTCGAATCTCAGAATATAATCTGTTCGAATTCGATTAACTTTCGAAGGATTATTCGAATCGTTCGAATCTCAGAATACAATCTGTTCGAATTCGAAGGATTATTCGAATCGTTCGAATGTCAGAATAAGGCTGAATATTGTAAGCAGAACTATGAGAAAAGAAAATGCCATTGTCATCGTAGTAAATAGCCAATTAGCATTCGTGATGTTTAGGTACATCAGCCGAGTAAACATTATACAAAATAGGACCAAGCATAGATCCTTGCGGAAATCCTGCGAAAAATTGTTGTAGGTGTGATTTTTTACCATTGACGAAGACTGAAAAGGATCTATTGGCCAGAAAGCTTTGTATTATCTTAACTAAATAAAGGGTGTCCCAACAAGAACGCAAGATTTAAATTTTAAATAAAACGTAGATATTTAAGAAAAATCGTGAATTCTTTATTATATTGTCAAGTAGACAGGGCTGCGGCTTTGCTGGCACATACGCGATCTTTTAACGAATGACCGTTTTGCATAAATGCAGCGGTATTTCTTTAATGCAGCGTCCAATTTCCTATTTTAAGGCTTGAGTCGTCGTCGGCTTATTTGCATTAACCATCGACTTCAAAAAACCCAAAAGAAAAAAGTCCAATGGTATTAAATCGCACGATCTAGATCTGATCTCAAAAACGCGAAATAACACGACCGGGAAATGACTGATGCAGCAATTGAATTGTTTCTCTACTTGTATGAGATGTGGCACCGTCTTGTTGAAACCACATCCCCTCTACATTCATTTCTACATGAAAAAATTGGTCATCATTTCACGACACCGAACACCATTGACTGTTTGCGCTTGACCTGACTCATTTTTATAAACATAAGGTCTAATGATTCCTCCAGCCCAAAATCCACACCACACAGTGACACGTTGAGGATGCATTTGCTTCTTGTGAATCACTCGAGGATTTTCCTCGCCCCAAATTCGACAATTCTGCCTATTGACGGAGCCAACAAGATGGAAATGGGCCTCGTCACTAAAGATGATTTTATCGGCAAAATCAGCATTTTCATGTTGCCTCTCCAATGCCCAATTAACGAGCTCCCTTCGCTGTGGTTTGCATGGTCAGCTGGCTTCAGTTCCTGAGTCAATTGAACTTTGTATCCATGAAGATGCAAATCTTTCTTCAAAATTCCCTGCATAGTGGGTTCGGAAACACCAATTTGCTGAGCTTGGTGTCGAATTGAGGTGGATAGAGTTTGAGCGACATCCTCACGTACTGCTGCGATATTTTCGGTCGATCGACCTGGTCGAAGGCGCGTTGTTGCCTTTACATCAGTTACAGACCCAGTTTCAGAAAATTTTTCCATTAATCGCTTTACAGTTGACTCTTTCGGAGCATTATTGTAACCCCAAATTGATATATTTCATCAGTTTAGTTTATATATCTTTTTCAGAAACTTTACTAACACAACTCAGAAGACTTATTGGCCTATAACTACCCGGGATTTCGATTGGTTTCCCAGATTTTATTACTGTATTGGGAAAGTACTGGAGTTTTATACATGTATTGAAGAGGAATGGAAGAAATAAAATAGCCGATATAGGGAGTTCTTTAAAATATAAATTCCTTGTGCCATCAAGACCAACAGATTTTTTCGGTTTTAGTTGTTAGCAGATCAGCAATTTCATTTTCTGATACCATCTCAGAAGGAGAAGGTACACAGTTTTGTGAACGAATCGTATTGGATCCTACTTCAACCAACTTCAACTTCGTAGTAATATCAATAAGGTTCTGATAAACAGTATGCTTTTCAAGGAATGTAGAGCTAAGAATGTTTGCTTTTTCAGTATCAAGATGAACAACATTTCCAGAACTAAGCAGGCTGGGAATTCTACGATTCTTGTTTTTGATAACTTTTAATGTAATCCAGAAAATTTTGTCGTTTTTATTTAAAGTGACGTGATTGGACGAACTCAGCGAGCCGTCAATGACGCGTTTGCTGGCATTGAAGCGGAAGTGGCTAAAATAGGTCTGGGGGTAAATGAGGGCAAAACGAAGTACATGCTGTCATCAAGAAAGGACACACAACATCGGCGTCTCGGACAGAGCGTCACACTAGGCAGCAGAAACTTCGAGGTAGTCAAGAACTTCGTCTACCTCGGCTCCGCGGTCAATTGGGACAACCACACCAGTACCGAAATCAAACGCATAATCACTCTTGCCAATCGCTGTTTCTTTGGGCTCAAGAGGCAATTGAGTAATAAAGCCCTCTCTCGAAAAACTAAGATTGCTTTATACAACACATTGATCATCCCAGTTCTACTTTATGGCGCGGAAACCTGGATACTACTAAAAACGGATGAGGATGACCTTGGTCTCTTCGAGAGAAAAGTTCTGCGTGCGATTTTTGGTACTGTTTGCATTGATGGCATTTGGAGGAGAAGATTCAACCACGAACTGTATGGGCTGTACAGCGGCATGAGCCTAGTCAAGCGTCTAAGATGGCTAGGCCATGTAGAGCGTATGGACACCACTGCTCCGGCCCGAAAAGTCTTAGAATCTGAGCCATTGGGACAACGCAAAAGAGGACGGCCCAGGATAAGGTGGCGCACACAAGTGTAGAAAGACTTCAACCAATCAGTCGTTCACAGACCTCTGAGTAATGCAGTTCGCGAGTGCTTCGACTAATTTTCAATAAAAAAACGTTATTCCACAGTGCTTAAGTATTCCAGTGCCACAAATTTTTCAACAAGCAAGTGGTCCACTGGGTAGAGTCTGTGCTCACAACACCTTAGGTGCACGGTTCGATCCCCGCCAGGGACAGCAAGCCAATTCATTTTTTTTCCGGAAAACTCAAAAAATGGATATATAAGAAATTGAGTGTTAGTTGATGGAAGCCAAAGGGCGGTCCGCGCTCTTAAGAGTGGACAATGATCTGCTCTCACCAAGGGCAGAGTCATCCGATTTAACAGTGTCCAACGAAGGCAGAGCCAAGCGCACAAGTAAAAAAACGCTTCCCATAAGCGGTAAACGCCGCAATGTAAATTCTTCACCCGAAGGGCTGCAGGAGGGGAAAGGGAAGCGAGGCGGGTTCCTCCTGCACAACAGCAGCCGAGTCAGAGGCAGACACGGTCCAATATGTGTCGGATGGAAGGGAAGGTCTGTTCGCCGTCAGCAGCAACAGCTATGATTTGCTGGAGACCGACACCGAGGATGAAATAGAACGTATTCCTCGCCTCAAGGAAACCCTTGTGGATGACATGCTGGAGAAAATTCAGCGTCTCCTGAATGAAATCAGAGAGCTGAAAGCTAATACGCTTGAGATACGAAGGTTCTGATAAGTATGCTATTCGCTACAAGACAGTGGCCGACCACAATATTTTAAAAAGGGTTCTTAAAGATCTCGAAGTTGGAGTTCTTCTCTTTCACCCCTAAAAGTGAAAAACGCCAGTCCCGTCTGTTGAGGACCGCTGTGCCGTTCGAAGCGGAGAAGGTCTTCCAAAAGCTCAAGAAGCAAGTGTGCGATGGATTTGAGTTCGTCGGGGTAAAGCCCTTCTCCACAGTCAGGGCAAGGAAAGAGGGGCGGAAATTATCCCTTTATATGGTACAGTTCTCACCCAATAGCAACGGCGGCGTGACGGCATTGCACAATGCTTCCGTTGCCAAAGGTTCGGACACTCAGCGTCGAACTGCCAATTGCAGCCTCGATGCATGAAGTGCGGCGAGGACGACAGCGCGGAGGACTGCTCTCTGGGGCAAGAGGGAGCAACTGATAAAAGTCAGCTTAAGTGCCTTCTCTGCGGGAATGCGGGGCACACCGCCAATTATCGGGGTTGTCCTAAATTCCAAGAACGCAAAGCAAAAGTGGTTCTGCAGAAGCAGCAGCAGACGCAGGCAGTGAAATATCACTCGGGACAGCCATACCCGTCACCCCCCAAATGACCTACGCCCAAATGGCGTCTGGCCATAGGGGTACAGAAAAGCAGCAACTACCGAAGGTAGTGAAGCAGCCCTCAGTGCCAAGAGCACACGATCCAATGCTGGAATGGAAATCCTCCATTGAAAGGCGTATGGATCGGTTACAAGAGCGGGTAGACCAAATCCTGGCGCTACTGCAGAACCAATCACGTCATCAGTTTTAATGGCTGCGCAGACGGAGACAACCTATAAGATCCTTGCAGTGAATGCAAATTCATTGATAGGGATCCTTCGAAAAAACGCGCTTTATAAAATGTTAGATGACCAAAGCCCAGACCTAGTTCTGATTAGCGAAACAAAGCTAACTCGGAGTGGCACACTGGAGCACAGTAATTACTATGTTATTAGGAGAGACCGGCCCAACTCCAGTGGTGGAGGCGGTGTTGCGATCTGCATAAAAAATAACATTAAAGTATTGTATAGTAACGAAGTGCGAAGATTTCAAGAGTTGGATGCCTGCATCGCGTGCATCTCGCTTCGCAGTGGAAGCAGGTTGTATGCTGTGTCGGTCTACTCCTCTAGCAACCCTAGTTCCAGAACGACTATATCAAAGCTCGATTCACTTTTCCGTTGTCTGAGGCTGGATTCGGACGAGAACTATTTCATTATGGCCGTGGACTTAAATGCCCGACATGGATACTGGGTAAACATAGTTTCCAACAACAGAGGGAACCAGTTGTATAACTGGATCTGCCTGCACAGTGTCGAATATCGAGTAGATTTGAAAGCAACAGAAATCTCGTTGTTTCCTAGAAGCTTGACGCAAGACTGCAGCTGACAGACACAAACTCACAAACGGTAAATTGCTGAAACACTTTCGTGTATCTCAGTGACCATTAAGGACTCGGTGCCGAAATCAAGATCCCCAACGATATTGCGGAATTAGGAGAGTTTGTTCAAACGTACCCCTATAATTATCGTTATATATTATTATATTATATTATAATATATTATAAGCTGGACACGCTTCTCCAGACAAATAACGAGAGCAATCTCTTCGGCTCCACATACCGTCCAACAGAAACTTGTCAAACGAAGAGGTTGACATGTATCTAATCCAATTGGATGAGACAATAAAACGAACGATGGACAGTACTGTACCTCGGTATACACGCACAAACAATGAAAAACAGAAAAGTAGACTCCTGTCAAGACTGAAAACCTTGTACAGGCAGCTTACTGACAGACGAGATGAGGAAATTAGGACACTGAAATCGCTTATCAAGAACGTTCAAACATTAATTGTCCAGAACTACATAGTTTCGGCTAATATGTATTGAAACAAAAAGATTCGGGCGGTTAGATCTAACAATCCAAGCATGATCCCGCAAATTAATAAATTGTTTTGAAGAAAAAACAGCGATCTTCCGTGTCTTAAGCTCCCCAGGACGACAGACACTGAACAAATACTGACTGCAGCAGGCATTGATCCATATAACGTTGTACTCGACGATAACTTTTTTGTGGTCGAAGACCCGCAAAAGAATATAGATGTACTTGGCGCTGTTTTCCAGGAAGTGTACAAGGTGAACGAGAGTATTCGCCCCAACCACGACTTGAAATATTCTTCGTGAAGATCTGCAACAATGGCGATCTGAGAACACTGGCTTTGTCGTGTTCAATGATGATAACATGACAGACAATGCCGTCGCCGACGAAGGGGTTCATCCCCCATTCATTTCGAAGACAGATCTTCAAACGGTCTTCGAATCACTTAAGAAAAAGAAGACGGTCGGGATCGACGGGATCTCAAACATTGTGCTAAGGCACCTCCCTCGAGACGTGGTTACTATGTACGCAATCCTGTTCAACAATGCTCTGAATAATGTACATTATTGGAAAACCGCGATTGTGCAACCCATATCCAAACGATTAAAAGATTCGTCTAATCCATGCAACCTCCGGTCAATTAGTCTCCTTCCGAACATCAGCAAAGTATTCGAAAAGGTGATAAATAGAGCGCTGATTACCTGGACTCAGGACAAAAATATAATTCCGGATAACCAATTCGGTTTCAAAGCGGGGCATGACACTATTCATTCCGCGTCGAAACTGGTGTCGAATATCCAATGTAACAAGAGCCAGAAACAATGTACGGGTGCCTGCTTGATTGACCTGGAGAAGGCCTTTGACACCGTTTGGTTAGAAAGACTTTTTTACAAGCTCAATCGGCTAGGCATTAGTAAACCACTGCTATACCTGGTGTGTAACATGCTCACCGGTAGAAGGTTCGTCGTAAAGAATGGCAACGTGACTTTTACAGGTATTTTCGAAGTAAAAAATGGTCTCCAACAAGGTACCGTTAATTCGCCGATCCTGTTCAACATTTTCTTGAGCGATCTTATTAGTTCTCTCCCGTACGTAATTGCGTACGCCGACGACCTGATCGTGTACAGATCAGGTAAAAGAAGAGGAAATCACTACTACAAGGGCCATTAAGTTTCATCTATCATTTTGGTTCGTTTAACTAGTTTTAAGCATTTTTGTCTAATATTGCATGAAGTCAGAAATAAAAATGAATTACAAAACAAAAAACCTCAACCAATTTGGAGTGCACAACTGGCGGCAGCTGGCGAAAGACCGTGCTGGCTGGAGAGGCATGTTGGTTGAGGCCCAGGTCCACCCCGGACTGTAGCGCCACAAGAAGAAGAAGAAGAACGCTATCATCGCGACCTATAAAAGCCGGCGCCAGCGTCTGTTTCAAGGAGTCGTAATTCATCAACGAGTGTGTGCACATGAACAAATAAAGTCATTCAACTCAACGGCATCGTGTCTGCTTTACAATTCACAAGTGGGATCAAGGACCCCAGCAGCCGTCTGTGAGTGCAACGCCTACACCGACCAAACGTGTACGGTGCTTTTTTTTTCATAAGTCACCGGGTGGACCCACGATCGGAGCGATCACCGCCAACTGTGAGACGATCATCAACCGCCGAATCACCCGCTAACCCCCGAACCACCAACGCCACCACAAACCGCTGGCTCTGGAGCGACAGAAGCGACCACCAACGCCGCGCCAAGGACTACGGTACCTGTGACCGACAATTGCGAAAGTGCGTTGATTTCTCAGGCGCGTGGGAACCGAGATTGCTGCAACCGCGACGAACGGTGCGTGCGGGCAACGACCCCGAGTCGGATAATTGCATAACCAGCTGCATCGCCGACACACCATCAGCTGTGCTACGATGATGGAAGCGGAGTATAATGAGAAGATCCGCGATGAGCTGCGGGAAATTTTGCGCGGAATGCCGGTATTCGGGACCAAGGAGGAGTTGGTGGTCAGACTGCCCACCAGGAAGTTCCAAGGAAGCCGAGACACCACTACTTTCCCCGCCGATCCTGCCTTCGCCGACTACGGCTCTGCAGGGTTGTGAAGAACGATGGGTGGCAAAGGGAGGGGCCAAGAGCGAGGAGCTTGACCTACTGATCGCCGAAGTACAGGGACTAATGGGAAAGGTCGCTGAGCTTACAATCCAGAATGTCAGAGTGGCGGGGGTTAATCCGGTGAACGTGGACGAGCGGCCGAGCGGTTGTGAAGAACGATGGGTGGCAAAGGGAGGGGCCAAGAGCGAGGAGCTTGACCTACTGATCGCCGAAGTACAGGGACTAATGGGAAAGGTCGCTGAGCTTACAATCCAGAATGTCAGAGTGGCGGGGGTTAATCCGGTGAACGTGGACGAGCGGCCGAGCCATCATAGCAAAGACGAAGAAACCTATAGGCAAAGGTGTTGCTCCCGCTCCCAGTACTCAGTGCGGGATGTGGCTGAAATGCTGCCGCTTTTCGACCCGAAGGGACACAACGGGCTGTCGTCCACGGGGTGGAAAAGGAAGGTGCTCGACACGCAAAGAGTCTATGGTCTAGACGAGAGCTGGTACTGATGGCAGCGAACACCAGATTGTTGGGGGCGGGGCAGCTGTGGAGCGACTGCGTGACGGTCGAGTCGCTGAACGAGTTCTTCACAGGGCTATGTCGAAACTTCCCACGCTGAACGACGATGCCGACGTCAACGATCGACTACGAGGACGGAAGCAACAGCCACGGGGAAGACACCGAAGAATACATTTTTGGAATGAAGACGATTGCATCGCGGGGGCACGTGCAAGAGGGCACCCTGGCAAAGTATATCATTCAGGGCATCAGTGCCAGGAGGCCTTCAGGGCAATCAGACAAAATTCAGTAGAGGAAGTGCTGAATAGAGTACGCTGCATTAACGGACTTAGAGGTAGCGGAAGTCAGGGCGGCAGAGAGGGCTTGCAGGAGAGAGCCAGAGTTCGATCGATCGTTGGACGGTGGAAGGGCAGCCAGAGCAGTAAGGTGCTTCGGGTGCCAACAGCTCGGCCACTACAAGAGGGACTGTCCTCGAGGTAACATCCGGACGAAGAGCGCTACAGCATCAAACGCGGGCAGGAGAGGACGGGAAGGACCCACCAACTGCTGCTGAAGGAGAGCAGGGACGGAGTAAGTGAAGGAGTCAACAGTCAATGGGCACTGGGTTGGAGCGTTCATTGACTTGGGCAGCGACTGCGTTACTGTGGCGCTCGATTACTGAAGATGGAGGACTGAAGTTCACCGACGATCGGAGATAGTTGAGCGGATTACAGATCAGTCGGAAGGTTATTATTTTTATTATTATTTATTATTATTATTATTATTATTATTATCATTATTATTATTATTATTATTATTATTATTATTATTATTATTATTATTATTATTATTATTATT